>CM077159.1:162258869-162654169 GCA_039583875.1 Platanthera guangdongensis
GTCGGCCTGGAACAGCAAGGCGACCCCGCCGCCCCTCTCTCCGTCGGCATGGGGCCGCAAGGCCGACCCAGCACTCCCTCTCCCTCTCGGCAGGGAGCAACAGAAACCGCCCGCCCCCGCATCGCTCTCTCGGCCGCTGCCGCCTAAGCAAAGCAGCCCCAACCCCGTCTCTCTCTCTCTTCGTCGCCCCTCTCCCTTAGGGCAAAACAAGGCCGGTCGGGAGCTCCTCTCCCGGCGCCGCCTACAGCAAGGCCGGCGGGAGCTCCTCTCCCGGCGCCGCCTACAGCAAGGCGGTCGGGAGCTCCTCTCCCGGCGCCGCCTACAGCAAGGCCGGTCGGGAGCTCCTCTTCCGGCGCCGCCTGCAGCAAGGCCGGCCGGGAGCTCCTCTCCCGGCGCCGCTAACAGCTAGGTCGGTCGGGAGCTCCTCTCCTGGCGCCCCTTGGAGCTAGGCGAATCGGTATCAGCTTCCCCGACGCCGCCTGAAGTTGTGGAGGCCGGGATCGACTTCCTCGATGTTACTTGGAGCACGGTCGGTCATGGAGAGGCTCGGCCATGAAAGGGAAAAATCATTCGGAGCTTTCAACTCTCCCACGGTGGTCGGATCTGAGCATGGACAACCACTACGGATGCTAGACATGGAGCCTCGGGCAATGAGCGCGGTTGCGGCCCCGCCAGACATGCGTCAAGGGTAACGAAATTTCTACTTGGACAGGTGAAGCCCTCAGTTTCCATATTTGCATGGAAGCCCCTCTCCACCAACGGGTGGAGGAAGTGAGCTCTCTGACGGGTTGACGTGTACGTCCCCGCAATTAACTGTGTTAGCACCCGGAAGCGTGAGTACGGGTTTAGACATGCTGTGTGAAGCTCATCCGGACGTGTGAGCCGGATTGGTGATGTTCTGGAGTTCCCGGAGAAGACTCCGAGGAAGTTGTATACTTTCCATTTGCAGGGAATGTGCACCATAGCCCCGAAAAGGGGTATGTGCAATATATTTTAGCCAGCTTATGTTAGCCGACGGTTGTCCAGCTGGCAGTCGCCTGATGAGACGTTGGCGTACAGGTGTCACAGTTCCAAGCGGGGAATAGCGGGCTTAATCCCAAGCTGGTGCCGGCCCTCGAAGGCCTATTTTTTCTTATATTGCCGGTCTGCGTGCCGAAGTATGGAATTGATATTCCTGTAATATTCTTTTAATATCTGTGATGCTCTGAGGATGTGTAGCTTTCTTCTTCGTATTAGGCGGGCGGTGTTCTCGAGAATCGCTCGCCCTGTGGGGGTCCCGAGGTATAGTTGCCGGGAAGCCCCACATGGCCTGTTGACAGCCTTTTAGAATAGCGGGATTACGTTGTTAGTGGCCCAACTTGGGCAGCGTGTCGTGAATTGCTCGGCGAGTTTGCGCCATCAGCATGGCGGATGAGGAGCATTTTTTGTGTAGACCCAAGGAGACACATCTGGATAGGAGAGAATTGGTCTTGAGATCCTCCTTAGATGTTCCGGTCGGCCAATAGCGCCCTCCGAAGGTGTCTTAGCTCAGCCTTTGGCTTGGGAGGGGAAAAGTTTGTTAGTCTTCCGGGTATGCGGTGGGTCCTCCACGCTGAGACCTTGGGTCTGTCCCTTGTGTTCCTAATCTTGTGCCTAGATCGTTCGCTTGAGGGTAGTAGGTGCGCGGTCACCCCTATTTTGGGACCCCGAACTCCACAGAGGTCAATTTTGGCTTCAACAATAATAGCTTACAGACCTTATTTTTGTGACCATCTACAATGAAACCTTCAGGTTGAGTCATGTAGATCTCTTCGGTTGGATCTCCGTTCAAGAACGCAGTCTTAATATCCATTTGATGAACAACAAAGTTCTCAATGGCCGAAATAGCAAGAAGAACTCTAATGGTTGCTAAGTGACACACGTTGAGTATACATCAAAATAGTCTACTCCGCTTACTTGTGTGAAACCTTTAGCCACCAGGCGTGCTTTATACTGAGCTATGCTACCATCGGGATTTAGCTTCCTTTTCAGAACTCACTTGTACCTTACAGTTTTAGCCCCTGTTGGCTTATCAACTAACGTCCAGGTGTCGTTCTGAAGGAGAGAGTTCATCTCATCCTCAATAGCTTCTTTCCAGAGTAGGGAATCCCTTGATCTCATTGCTTCCTTAAAGGTAGATGGATCATCCTCAACGTGATAAGTCACAAAATCACTACCGAAGGTTCTCGGGGTTCTCTCTCTCACTGAAGTCCTTCTAGACTCTAGGCCAGAGTTATCTACTAGAACGGAATAGGAGGTGCTCGGTACTGATTCGGGATCTTTCTCAGTAATAGTTGCTTGCATACCTGGGATCGTTAGGTTCTTATCTTTGAGGAATTTATCCTCGAATAACACTGCATCCCTAGATTCTATTATGATATTATTAGAGATATCAAGGAACCTATCTGCGGCACTATCTTCAGCACAACCTAAGTAGACACATGTATTGGTCCTAGGTCCAACCTTAGACCGTCTAGGGTAAGGAACCCTGACATAGGCTATACAGCCCCAGGTCTTAAGTCTAGTTAAAGGCGGGGGTCGCTTAAACCAAAGCTCGTAGGGTGTAACCTCTAACTTAGCATGAGGAACTTTATTCAGAATGTGATTCGCAGTCAAGACTGCTTCTCCCCAATACGCGGAAGGCATGCCTGCAGTGAGCAGCATAGAGTTCAACATCTCTGTTAACGTTCTATTCTTACGCTCGACTATGCCGTTAGATTGGGGGGAGTAAGGAGCAGTGGTTTCTGCTATGATGCCCTGTGAGGCAAGGAAGTATCTGAACTCACTGAACATATATTCTCCTCCTCTATCACTCTTAAATCTCTTTATTTTCATGCTTAATTGGTTTTCTACCCTTGTTTTGAAAAGGCAAAAATCTTCAAACGCTTCGTCTTTAGTTTTAAGTAACGAAATATGACAAAACCTTGTGCAGTCATCTATGAACGTGATCATATACTTCCTTCCATCTCTAGTGACAAAACTCTTAAAGTCACAAATATCGGAATGTATAAGTTCAAGAGGTGTTGTGCTCATAGCAACCGATACAAAAAGTTTCCTAGTGATCTTAGTCTGAGCACACATTTCACATTTTCCAAGAGGAGACTTAGTGTCTAATGTGATCTTGTGAGTTCTAGCGACTTGGAACATTTTTCTGTAGTTTACGTGTCCTAGTCTCTCATGTAGAGTCCTAGGGCTAACTAAATTCAATTGAACTTGTTGCACTACCTCATTTGCTAGACTCATAAGCTGGAGTTCCTCATCTTGACTTGCTTTGCAATCCCTAACTGGATCCAAGAAACCCAGCACACAAGAGAGAGCGGAATGGAGACGGCTACACGGGCTCAGCAGCCTTGGATCGGCTCCACTGGAGGGCTCTGGAACTAAACAGGCGGCAGCTCTTCCTCCCAGATCTGAATGCCTGCGGCCAAAAGATGGCAGAGGCGGCGAGCGCAGAAGGCGGCTGCGCGAACGGGAGCGGCGATCGTCGACTGAAAAGAGGCGATCGTCGACCAGGAATCGTCGACCGACGATCGTCGACCGGGAATCGTCGACCGGGAATCGTCGTCCGGGAATCGTCGACCGGGAATCGTCGACCGGGAATCGTCGACCGGGAATCGTCGATCGGGAATCGTCGATCGGTGATCTGCTAAGCGATCGTCGAAACGGGAAAAGCGATCGACGAACGACGATCGTCGACCGAAAGCCCTAGTACCGCGACTGGGAAGAAGCGACGACGAGCCCTTGCAGGAGGCGGATCTGGCACCGGGACGAGGCAGATCGCGAAAAACCAGCGGCGGCCTCCTTTGAGAGCAGCGAAACAAAGAGAGCAGGCGGCGTCCTCCTTATCCGAGACCAGACGGCTGCGGTGGCGTCGAGGAAAACGCGAATCGATGTCGGGGAAGACTCGATCGACGCCGGCAAGCTTTTATCCCACGAACAAGCGAGCGCGACGCGACGGCGAGCGCAACCGCGATGATCGGTAACGATGGCGAACCCTAAAATCGCGAACGAGCGCCAGACGGGAGCTGTTTCGAGAATGTGAAAGGTGCTCGAAACATCCGGAGGAAAGTCTAAGCGGAACTTACTCTCCGTTGCCCCCAGCTAGGTATATATATGGCTAAACCTAGGGTTTATACGCGCAAAGCCCCCAAGCCCGTTATTCATCCGAATATACACTTACAACAACTGCCTCAGCTCGGTTCCTTAGGTTCCGTTTGGGAGGACTTATTTTCACCGGTCAAGCGGTTACGATCGCATGAACCGAATCTTAATTATGATCCAGTTCATGCGGTTGTAACCGCTTGACAGGTGAAAATAAGTGCCCCCCCCCCCCCCCCCCTCACAAAAACGGAGCATTAATTGCAGTCCTTTGAAGACCTTGCTCGGTCTGTTTTCCATCCAACTTCATTTTCAAATCTGGAACAAGCTAGATTGATGGAGTGGGACCATCGGATGGGAGAGGGTTCGCGGGCGGGATAGAGATCATGGCCGGGCTTTGATGGGCACATAGGAGGTTTTTTGGATCGAAATAGAATACAATAATTTTTGGTTTTTTTTGGTTTGTGTGTGATGGAGGTGAGTGAAGTTATATTTATTTCAATAGATTCATGTTATTTGACTAATTATACGTCAAAAGTGGTAATCAGGATGAGAAAAACAACAACTCCATCAATGGATACATTCATATAATCATATTTTATTTTTGGCAACACAATTAATATTTTATTTGACTAATTTTTGAGAGGAAGCCCGAGCCCGGCCCGGCCCGACTCAAGCTAGGCCCGGACGGACACGGGTGGCAAAAATTTCTAACCCGGCCGGCCCGATCAGACTTTTTGGACGAGGACGATGACTATAGTATCACAAAACATGATAAAAATTGTAATAAAAAACTGATTTTAATGATTTAAAGAAAAGATCCGAGTAATTTGTTGTTTGATGCAAGCAATCATGAAGATATCCCGCCAAAAAAAGATGGCAAGAACTCAAGCAAAATATAAAGAGAATTCATCTCTGAATCCAAGCATCATCTTTAGACGCACAAGCTTCCAAGTCATTGGCATCCGGGCTAGGAGTTCTATTGAGCAAGCTCTTATTCTTCCTCGATTTCGGCTTCTTATACGTGATCGCGATGGCGATGTCGTTGGGAAAGAGGTCGTCGAACACGAATGCGTGGAGTACGGTGGAGATCAGAAGGCCTGACACGGCGATCGTCGATATGGTGGAGAGCCCGATGGAGAGAATCTTCGTCAGAGCATTGCTGACCTCGGCCGTGTATCGGATCGTCGCGATGGCGGCTCCGGTCATCGGAAATGTATACGCCCACCAAGCGAGCGAGAATCTGTATCGACAAAGAACGTGAAGTGAGTCAGCTGCCACACTCTTTTTTTTATTGCAATCTGTTATAAGCAGATTAAAATTTGTCTATTCGCAGGCAAAATTTGGTGTTTCCCAGGGCTCAACTAATTGCACCCTGAAAATTAATTTCGAACCTGCGGCTCGTCTGCTCGCCCCGCTCAGTCCTAGCAAAATAGATCCCGTGTTTAGGAATTAGGGCAGAGCGAGAGCCGCAAAGAGATATTTGAAAATAGCCTCCATTTGTAATTTAGAATACTATGGTTACTCAGCTAACCGTATGTAGAATTTTTTTGTGCCCCTCTGCTGTGAGTGTAGTTTTTCAAATAAAAATTAAACGAGGGGTTGTTTGAAGCACCTGAATCCTCTAAAGAAGTTGATCCGAACAGCCTGTGAAGAAGAAATACAAAGAAGAGCATTAGGCAATTGATTGACTGCATATTATCTGCAAATTTTGATGAATTCCAGCTGCCATTAGTAGAACAAAAGATCCTAAATTTTGGGGCTTTTGGCATTTTGCATTCTTGAAATAGGGGGTTTGACATTTTGCACCACTCAATTACCAATTTTTGACATTTTGCACCCCCAGGGCAAAATTTCAAAGGTATTTAGGTCTGAGTAGCACCAAAAATGCTCATTCAAGAGTATTAGGGTCCAGACATCACTAATAATCCGGATTGCAAAATGTCAAAATGAGCATTTTCGATGCTGCCCGGAGCTAAATACCTTTGAAATTTTGACAAAATTGGGATACAAAATGCCAATTTCAAAAATTCAAAAAGCCAAAACCATGTATTTCTTGGATGCAGAGTCCCAAAAGACCTAAATTTTGTTATTTAAGGATAGATATTATGGTCTAAATGTATCAAATTCCAACAAAATTATCATTTTGACTAAAAATGCATCCACTTATACTTTCTTAAATCCCATCCAATTTCTTTTTAAATTTGCTGAGGAAAACAAAAACAGAAACTAACTTGGGCATTCAGTTCAAAGAGACGGGAACTTACAAGAGAAGCATAGAGAAACATGGCGATGAAGTAGGCAATTCTTGATCCCAGATCAAAGGTGCCGGTAATCTTGGCCCAAGACATGCAGGCGACGCTCGGAACTGCTATAAACAGGAAGAAGACCGGATGAGATTCCTTGGGCAGCGTCTCATTCGTGGGAAGCCTCTGATACAGAGTCACAAACAGGACAACATAGTGCGCCAGACCAACCGCGAAGAAGAACAGAGGCCCTTCCTTGATCCCCAACGACGCCCCCAGCAGAGCTCCGACGAAGTTTCCGACGATGGACATATGATTCGACGGATTGGCGACCTTCGAGAGCCGGCGCTGGCCTCCCGACATCCACTGGCCGTATATTTTCAGCTCAAGACACAGAATTGGCGCCATGAGGACATACCACCAGGCGCAGTGGAGATTATCGGAAACCCGCGGCGGCACGCCGATGGCAAGGAAGAGGCAGGCGACCCATGGGGCGAAGAAGAAGTTGACTCGCACGGGGTGGTAGTACTCCCGTCGAACGGCTTCGAAGAAAAATATGATCTTGAGTGAATAGATCGCCGCCACCAGGGCAATTAACGCGGTGGCAGCGCACCAGAGGACCAAATTGACATCCGGGCTGAGGCGGAGAAAACTCAGGGAGGGAGAAGCCGACAATGTCTTCCAGAGCATGGCTTGGCTGCTCAAGCCGAGGCACATGCCGAAAGAGGAAATGGGAAAGCGGAGGAGGAATGGCCATTTGTTGTCTTCGGGGAGAACCAGTTCTTCCGATGCCTAATAATGAAGATGATGAGCGTTAATTGTAATGGGAGATTGATAAGACCATGCTGAAATTTTGCTTAATTCATACTGAAATTGTTTGAAAATACAAAAATAAATAAAAGTTGTTATCGAGAATAAGAAAAAAAATTGAGACATTCACAAGAACTCATTAACAGCCGCCAGGGAGTTCCCCTTCCATCTCTGAGCCGCTCGCCGGATTCCTCTTTCGCCGGAGGTAGGGGACTGCTCGTCTGTTTACCCTGCTGCTGCTGCAAGCCGTGCGAGAGAGCAGAGGATTCTTCCTATAGTGGCTCTTGGTGGAGGAATCCGTTTGCTTGGGAATCGTTCCTCCGAGAAATCAAGAACCTTCTTTTGGCTGCTCAGATTCTTTGCTTATTGTTGTACATATTTCTCTGATTATTAGTGGATCTTTTTTAGTGCTCTATTCATGAATATAAGAACTGTTGGAGTTGGGAAACACTTCCGGCTCTTTTGTTTCTCACACCGGATTAGCCCACGTGAGCTTAGAGACGTCGGAGCGTGACCCTCTCCGATGACATCCGGGTGTGCGGATATCCGGTTTCCGGTTCCGTGGCCTATTTATAGGCGTGTAACCCGAATTTTTGGGTTACGGTTTTTCTGAGCGGTTTCGGCTGAGCAGTTTGGAAGCGCCCTTTTGGAGATCCCTTGGAGAGGTGTTTTCCGGCGGCCGTTCTCCTTTTTCGTTTGTTGTCCAAATAGAGAGGTGCGGGTGCGAGGTAGGATCGGTTTTGATCCTTGTAACTTTGTAGTCTGTATTTTGCTTGGTGAATACAAGAATGAAGGGGAGAAGGGGAGCGAGGAGTAGCCCGGTTTTGGGTGAACCTCTGTATATCTCTGTGTTGTGTTATTATTTCCGTTCTTCGTTCGAATCTCTCTTCTCGGCACCCCAATATTCTACAAGAACTTCTCTCTGAATCATGTATATCTCTATGTCGTCTGCGATTGTGTGTGATTGATTATTTTTCTCTTATTTTGTGCTATAGCTATTCCGCTGCGTATCCCGTGGTGTCGAGCGATCGCGGGTGATTTCTGTCAAACATACATTCTATGATTATGTTGTTTTTTTTTTCCAAACTCAACGTAACAAAAACATCGTCCCAACTCCCAAATGAAACCCTATGTTCGCAATGGCTGAAAGCCGTCCGATCCAGCACGGACTGGCTGCCAGCCAGCCGTTCGATCCAACCATCACTATGTTTTTATTTTATGGAATTTGCCTAACGGTCCAATCTTAAATTGGACGGACCCTAAACCTCAACTCATCATAACTCATGAGCATGATTCGCGCACACACCTAAATATTTTTCACACCAAACAGACAAAAACAACCTTTTCTTCAGTTTCTTGATAATTTTGTCTTCTCTCTTAAATGAATTGAAAATATAAAGATAAAAAATAGATTTTGACAATCAAATTTGATTTTTTTAGAGATTAATCCCAATTATTAAACTCAATCAAATTTGAATTTCCAAAGGAAAAAAAACTGACCTTTAGAGTTTCCAATTCAGGCCCTTCCAAGGCATCAAAGTAACGGTGAACTGCTGGCAAAATCTCTGCTTCTCTATCTTGCAAATCACTGATCTGTTCCTGAGACTTCCCGTGAAGGTTTGAAAGCTGATTTTCCAGCCTCCCAGACCATGTCTTGAAGGAATTGTAACGGTTGTCCTTCAATCTGTCCTTCCTCGCCAAGTTCTGATCAAATTTATTCACAGATTCGAAGCCAACATGCATGGGTTGAGAGTGGAACTTGGTCGGCTTCCTCGGCGGCAGGCCGGAGGCATTTGTCCCTTCTCCATGGTTTGCACTCACTTCACGAGCTTTAGGCTCCGTCTTATCACTGAAAACAACTCCTTTTAATCGCTCGCCGTCGAGAGCAGAGGGGGACGACGGCAAGCTGATTGATATAGAATGTGCATGATTATGAGAATGAGCTGCTGGAATGGAAATAATTGGAGTGCCAGCATTAATACAAGTACTGTTGCTGCTGTTAAATGCTGCTTGAGTTACCTACATATGATCACACCAAAAAAAACAATGAGATACTACATAAACCGTGTTCTGATTTGCAAGTACTTAAAATCTTAGAAACTCTGTGAGGAACAGAGCAATGCCAGAGCACTGAATTAATGCTTTCTTTCTCTAATCTCACTAGAACTTTGAGAACTGCAACTAAATCATGGTAATGTGATTTAGGCTCCGTTTGGCATTGTGGTGGCGGTCATGAACATGGGGGTTAAATTGTCATTCGTTAATGCGCACCTATGAAACTTCATCCACTTTTATGTTCAAAGAGATGATGTTTACTAGATGATTCTTAATGAATGACGGTTTAACCCGTACGTTTACGACGACGCCTTAGGCTATGAAGTTGATCTGAGTCTAGAACTAAAAGATTGTTTAGATGATCAGCTGTTGATGAGAGCGGCAAAAAAACTATTTGCTTTAAAACTATTGTTGATGTAATAACTATATATAGAGAATTTCTCAATAAAGCTCCAGCCTTCTATAATGCCTTGTTAAAGCAATGCAACAAAGGATCAAGAGCGACCACCAAAAGCTGTTTTTTTCACAGGTGTACATGTAAATATGAGCAAAACAAGGTGACAAGGTGCTTGATGGACCACTTTTCCGAATTGTTGTTTTGGTCGGGTTCCTCTTGATGTGTATTGTGCATGTGTTGTGATTAAGTTAAGAATATTGAAGTGGTTAAAAATTTTGCGTGCACGTGATTGAGCGAATAGGGCTTGAGTGAACCGTCGCACACTCCTCGACACGTAGGCCTGCATCAATTTACCTTTAAGTGGAGAGAACCGTCATGCCGACGATCCTCACGCAGTGCTCAAACTTCCCTCTCGACACGGTTTTCGTAAGCATATTTACTTCATTGTCATCCGTGTGCACCTTCTGCAAATCCAGCTTTCTCTACTCTAGTGTATCGCGTATCCAATGATACCGGGTGTCAATATTCTTGAACTTCAAGTGTAAGGTGGGGTTCTTCCCCAAATAAATTGTGCTTTGACTATCACATAAGAGTGTGTAGCACTGCTGAGTGAAATCCAACTCATTGATGAAACACTTCATCCAAAGAAATTTTTTTCTTGCTTCAGTGACTGCAATAAATTCTGCCTCCGTAGTAGATAGTGCAACACATTTCTGTAGTCTCAACTGCCATGAAATAGCTCCCCCTGTAAACAAGATCAAGTATTTAGAAGTCGATCTTATAGAGTCCAAATCTCCAGCCATATCAGCATCAGTATAGCCCGGTAGCTCTGACTTACTATCTCTGAACTTTAACACCAAGTCTGACATCTCATGTAGATACCTTGGAATCCACTTCACAACACTTCAATGTTCTTTTTCGGGATTGGAGAGAAACCTACTAACAGTGTCAACAACATGCACTATATCTGGGCATGTGCATACCATAGCGTGCATGAGACTACCAACTACAGAAGTATATAGGACCTTTTGCATCTCCTCTTTCTCTTTAGGTGTGCTTGGACACTAATCAGTAGTAAGTCTGAAGTGAGCTGCAAGCAGCGTGCTCACCTTCTTCGCTTGATCCATATTGAACCTCTGTAGCACCTCCTGATGTATCTCTCTTGCGATAACCAAAGTAAATTGGAGTCTCTATCTATACAAATATGCATCCCTATGATGATCTTCGCAGCTCCCAAGTTCTTCATCGCAAATGTGGAGCTCAACTTTCGCTTCAGCTCGGCAATGCAAGCAGTGCTCCTCCTAACTATCAACATAATATCAACACGGAGGAGCAAGATGATGAAATTATCTAGAGCATATTGCTTCACGAACACACATTGATCAAGAGTGATCCTTCTAAAGTCGATCTCCTCCATAAAAATATCAAACTTCTTGTACCACTGTCGCGGGGCCTACTTCAGGTCATACAAACTCTTCTTCAGGCGGCAGACTAAGCTCTTCTTCCCTTTCACCCTAAAACCTGTAGGCTCCTATATATAAAGCTCCTCCTCAAGATCACCATACAGAAAGACGGTCTTGATATCCATCTGTTCGATCTTTAGGTCTAATCTAGCAGTAAGACCAAGAACTACCCTGATAGATGACATTTTCACAATAGGATATAAGATCTCATCAAAGTCTACTCTATGTTTTTGACTAAAACTCTTCACCACTAATCTGGCCTTGTATCTGAGTGGTGTAGTTGGATCTCCATGATTCACTCTAAAGATCTACTGATTCTTCAAAGCCTTCTTGCCCTTTGGCAATTTCACTAACTCATAAGTGTGATTCTCTTACAGGAAATACATTTTCTCCTACATAGCAATCATTCACTACTTCTCTAAGCACTCCACTGGCTCATCATAACTCTCAGGCTCCCACGCATCAATCAATAAAATAGTAGCTGAATATCTTGAAGAAAGGTGTCTAACTCTATCAGACCTCTATAGAGCGAGCTCAGCTGGTGGTGTATGCACATCATCAATGATGTCCTCTATTAGCTCTCCATCAATAGCATCCTCATGACCTGGAAGTAGTTTAGTTCCTTATATCGGCTCAGGCTCTACAACCTTCTCTGTATAGTCACTTTCAATCATAGGAGAGTCTGTATCAGTGTGAGAGTCAGACTTTTCAATCTTCTAAGAATCAATTATAGTCCGATCCTCACAAAATACAACAATGCGACTGCGTACAAGTTTCTTCTCAACTGGATCAAAGAACCTATAGCCAAACTCGCTACTACGTCCATATCCCAGAAATATGCATTGTCGGGTATTAGAATCCAACTTCGATCTTTCGTCCTGAGGTATGTATACAAAGGCACTATAGTCAAAGACCCTCAAGTGACTATATGAAGGGTCCTTATTATACTAGACTCTATCAGAAACATTATCCTGTATTACATACCTGGGAGAGAGGTTGATGACGTGTACAACTGTGTATAAAGCCTCACCCCAAAACATGTTAGGTAGATTTGACTCAAATAATATACACCTTACCCTCTCCATCAATGCATATTCATCAAAAAGACCAATATACTCTCCTCCATTGTCGGACCTAATGCACTTTAGCTTTACCAGATTGTCTTTCTACTTCAGCGTGAAATACTTGAAAGGTGTCAAAGACCTTATCATTTGTCTTAATAGCGTAGGCTCAAAGTTTCCTCGAATAATCATCAATGAACGTCACAAAGTAAGATGCTCCTCTTGTCTGGACCTTCAATGGCCCGCAAACATCCGTGTGTATGAGCTCTAATGGCTCGGATCTTCTGGTGGAAGTGTTGCTTTAGAATGATGCTATATTATGTTTCACAGTCATGCAATGACCGCATCTCTCTAACTCATCCACAGATAGATCAAATATCACCTTCTTCTTGGCGAGACATCCCAAGCCCTTCTGGCTAATGTGACTCGATCTCTTATATCATTGGGATGTGTAAATATACCATCTTTGAGAATGTTAGACTGAGCAGCTTCAGGCTTCCCCTCCATGTAGTATAGTCCAGTATCTCTATAGCCTCTAGCTACTACTAGCGACCCCTTGATTAACAGCCAAAAATCTTCACCAAAGACTCTTAAGTGTCCCTCATCACCTAGATTCTCATCTGGAACTAGGTTGAAGCGTATGTCAGGTACATGTCGCACATCCTTTAGAGTCAGTAAATCTCTCATTCTTGTCTTCAGGTGCATGTCTACCCTCCCGATGACTTTAGACGTGTCACTATTGCCCATTTTAAGAACTCCACAGTCACGAGTCGTGTATGAGGCAAATAACTCACTATTGTGGAGACATATGCAAAGGCACTTAAATCAACCATCCAACTCCTATCATCGCACGAAAGTGTAGCTGTGACACCATCTCCAATAATAATTACATCGTCCTTCTCTGTAGAGACAGTGACAAAAGTATGCATGTCCATCTTCTCATTTGAGGACTCTCCCTTCTTTTTCTAGTCATTTTTAAAAGTATAACAAAACTTCTAAATATGACTCTTTTTATGGTAGTAGTAACACTCCGCATTCTAGTAGCGAGACCCAAACCTCCATCTGCTTTGGCTCCTCTTACTATTCTTTCCCCTGCTCTTGCCCATGCCTCTCCCCCCGAGCTCAATAAAGAGGATGTCAATTCGTAAAGAAGAGTTTGACATCCTTTGAGACTTCCTTCTCACTTCTTCATTCAAGATGTCACGCTTGGCAATCTCCATAGTAATGATGTCACCAGGAGAGGAGTTGATTAGAGAAACTCTTACCGTCTCTCAAGAGTTTGGAAGAGACTTCAATAGCCAAAGTGCATTGACCTCGTCCTCGAAGGCCACTTTCATTGCAGTGAGTTGATCAATGATACCTTGGAACTCATTCACATGTTCCAAGATGAGTGAGCCATCTCTATACTTGAACTCTCTAAGCTCTTTTAGTAGATATAACTTGTTAATGTCAGTACTCTTGGCATACAAGGTTTTTAAGTTCTTCCAAAGGATCTTTGCATCAAAAAAACTCACAACGTGATTGTAGACGTTCGATTCTACAAACTGTCTGATGAATCTACATAGTTTTCGGTGCTCCACCTTCCACTTATTTGGATTCATATCTTTAGTTATCTCCTCAAAGAAGTGAGCATACTAGCCTTTCACATAAATAAGATCTTCTATCAGTAAATGCTACTGGTGGTAATTTGTGTCATTCAGTTTCATCATTTTCTTAGACCCTAAACATGAAGTAGACGCAATATTACTCTATCATTAGTTTGATTGTGCTCAGTTCTCTGAGCTAACTATTACAAAGAAAGGAATCAAAAAGGATATGGAGTGGACTAATGATTGTCACCTACCGCACCCGATCTCTACCCAAAATTTTCGATCGAATCATCTCAAATCTTAGACAGATCTGCCTGATAACTGCTTTGATAATGAACCTAGTTTGATACCACTTGTTGGGCTAGAGAGCACGCAAGCCCGATTAGAGCCTACAAATTAGTTCGAGCAAGTACCTACACAATCGCTTATCGGTATGCTGATACACAACCAAAACATAGCACAAAATAACAACAATAAAAGTGACATGAAGATTTAATATGGAAACCCAATAGAGTGAAAACCACGAGATGATCGGAGTCCAACACGGAAAGCCACCACTAAAATATATGAAAGAATAAGAATTACAAGTCTTTCTCAACTCGATCGTTATAGGATCTTCATCAGTTTCACACAACACAATATAATAAATAGTAATAGAAAAAATGCAAGTTACTGACAGTGGCGGACGAGATGGATTACACAAATCCACTCCAAGATGTCTATTTGAATCTTTGCTCAAATCTACTCTAGATCAAATCTATGTAGGCGAAGTACTTCTCGTTAACGTCGTACAACGACATCTGAAAGCTCTCCCAAACTAAGACTATTGTCTCAACGAGCTCTCTAGAAATCTTTTAATGCTTGAATTTGGAGATAAGTGGATACATTACCCCATCTCGTTCATGCCTATTTATAAGACCAAAATTAAGGAGATAGAGGTGGTAGATGAGATGTGGATGAAGCTTCCATGAAACTTCTCTTGGTAAAAAACGCATGATAATTGGCATGAATCTTCCTTTGAACAATTTTCTATAAGTTTCCTTTAAGAGCACATATTGATTTCAGGTCATAGACGGTTACTCATTTTCATACTTGTCATGAAACGCATGCTTGAAAAACATAATTAAAGTTGACTAGCCTCATTCACATTTAGAAAAAAATTATTTCAACAATGAGGTCGACGAGCTCATCTACTGTTCATATCCTCCACATATATTTCAGATCTCAACTGATATCGGTCATGCATGAAGTGAGAAAATGATAGAGACGGCATGCACGCAACACGCTATATAGAGAACGCATGCAAGCTATGGAGTATTTTTGCCGTGTGCAAATTTTGGTCATACACACCAGCATCAGAGCTAGTTAAGTATGATTTTTTAGCATTTGTATTTTTTCATAGATATTTCGCAATCACTTTTATAGTGAACAGTGAAATATATATTGAGAATTTGAGATAATAATTAAAGAAGCATCCTAAATAATGGCGGATTTGGGAATTATTTTTGTGTTGGGGGAGTACTAATTTATTAAAAAATAATAATCAGCAAGGATAAAAAAATATGTCTATTATATTAATGTCATATTTTTTTTATAGGTGATTGTTAACCGCAACTCGTAATTGACTAGTCGCACCCCAAAATCTAACAATTATTCGCGCCTTTTCGAAATACGTCTTGTACATGCAATTTCAGGAAAAGTGTTCAACACGAAAGTTGTAGATCTCGACAAGATCTACAACTTTCGCGGTGAACACTTTTCCTGAAATTGCATGTACAAGACGTATTTCGAAAAGACGCAAAACCTGAGCATATTTCCAAAGTGCGCCTTGTACATGCATTTTTAGGAAAAGTGATCAACATGAAAGTCGTAGATCTCGACGAAATCTACAACTTTCGTGTTGAACATTTTTCCTGAAATTGCATGTACAAGATGTATTTCGAAAAAACGTGAAAAATTAAGAGATTTTGAGGTATGACTAAAAAAAAGGGTTACGATTAAAAATCACCTTTTTATATTATATATATATTAATGATTTTCTGAATAATGTCTAAATATAGAAAAATATGTCTAATTTTTTTATGATTTTATTAATGAATGATTATAATATATAATGTAATGACAAAAAATAATACTATTTTAATTTCTATTGTTGAAAATATTTTCTTTTAAAATTCCGTATATACGTCCGCTCACACCGGCGCTAAATAGGCCGCCCCTGAATGAAACAGTAATATAATAGATTAGTGAACATGTGTTCTGTTTCACTAATCTATTATAAAATCATTAGTTTAATATGAAAAGATCATGTGAAAGTAGGAGCATAATGATTTTTTAAGGATAAACAGATCAGCAGCAAGGGCTCCGGTGAATTTGATCAAAACAAACTTCCACCAAGAAAAGAAAATTAGTTTTGAACATAAAAGTGGATGATGTAAGTTATTTTAAGGTGAGGTCACGCGTTCATAAACGTCGGTTGATTATCACCGCATTCATGATCGTCGCCGCCGTATCAAACGGAGCCCACTGATATATTTTCAGACATTTTTTTTAGGTGATTGTTAACCGCAACCCGTTATTTTGCTAGTCACACCCCAAAATCTTCCAATTTTTCGCGTTTTTTCGAAATACGCCTTGTACATGCAGTATCAGGAAAAGTGTTTAACATGCAGTATCAGTAGATATCGACGAGATCTACAACTTTCGTATTGATCACTTTTCCTAAAAATGCATGTACAAGGTGTACTTTGAAAATATGCTTAGGTTTTGCGTCTTTTCGAAATACGTCTTGTACATGCAATTTCAGGAAAAGTGTTTAACACGAAAGTTGTAGATCTCGTCGATATCTACAACTTTAGTGTTGAACACGTTTCCTGAATTTGCATGTATGAAACGTATTTCGAAAAAGAGCAAAACGTTAAGAGATTTTGGGGTGCGACTAGGCAATAACGGATTGCTGTTAAGAATGGCCTTTTTTTCTAAACATACCGTGCAATCTCCCGGAGGAGAAGAGCTGGTGTCGAAACCTGCAACCCCTTCCGACGTTATGTATGTGAAAAGCGGCGGAAGCTCGTGAGAAGAAGAACCATCCCTCAACGGCCCAGATCCTTCCCGATTCTCCATCAGGCGGAGGTGGAGCTGCAACTAATCGTCAACCAATCAAAATCACGCAAATCCTCTCTCGTCAAGGGAACACGAAGAACACCACATTCAGCAATGCGGTCCTTCAAGGCTTCAAGCCACAAATTATAAATCAATCTAAAGGGGACCAGCTAGTTCTGCACTCAGTGATGTTCTCTGTGGAAACCACTACCAGCTCCTGATCAAATAATAATAAAAAAATCATTTTGAGCTACTTTTTGCCAATAACAAGTTAAGAACTGTCTACTATAAACTATAAAGTTCAATTTTGCACGGCCAATATTGAAAACAGCGATTTTTTCTCTTGTAGAGGAAAAGTCGGCGGTGGCTTTCGCCGGATTGCAATGACAACGTCGCCGGCGGGAGACGCGGAAGTCGTTTTACCTGAGTTTGGTCAACAAATGAGCACATGGCGATGGCTGTGTCTGAGTGTGGTTGTCACGCCATGGTAGAAGTTGATGAAAGGGTGATGAAGAGCGCAGGTTTATACATTTAGATTTTTTTTCCTTTTTAATGAAATTTGGGGGGGAGTTGGCAAATTGAATTTGTGCACTGATAAATAAACAATTATCACATGTTCAAAAAATAATAATCAACTAAGACTAAGAGGCTTATTTTGTTCATAGTATATATGTGCACTCGGGTGCGATGGGTGTTTGCCTGACCCTAGAATTTGCCTATATAACCCCACCTAGAGGCAACGAGCAGGTAGTTCCATCTTGACCACCACCCAAAATACTTCAAGAGACATAACTGTTAATTCTTGCAAATTATAAAATTGAGTTGAATTCTAATTATACTGTTCCTCTGCCCGATTGAATCGCCAACAATTTTTTGAAGTATTTACATATCACACAAATATATCACACAAATGCGTGTGTGTGTATATATATATAAATATTAAACTCATGAATTTAAAATTCATTGGAGTGATTTGAATCGTCCGGTCTGAATGCATTATTCAAAAACCGTTTAATCAAATGCACTCTCTCTCTCCATTTTTTATTAGAACTCCTAATTCTACTAAAGGTGTCCTAAATCTATGTGAAATTACGATTTTATCCCTATAAAAGGGGTAAAATAATTCAAAGTCAGGTTAGCCACACACAGATAGCTGTCAGCATAAAACTAGCTCGTTAACAGCAGCCCTCCATGCCTCAGCCAGCCTAGTCTACAAGCTGAGAAGGAATTCAATTAAGTTCCGCACATAAGTTTTTTAAACCCAAGGAATTTAATATATTTGGGTGGTGTGGGAGTAAAGAGGCAGTGAATTATATTTTAAAAAGTTAATTAATTAAAGATTATTTAAATCGATTCATAATTACTAAAAGCAAGCGAAGCGAAGACAAGACTTTTTTGAGTTTAAATTTTTGAATTAAATATTTACGTTTTAAATATTAATTGTTTACGTTTTAAATTCTTACGTTTTAAATTCTTTTAATAATATCAATAGTTTTTAATTATTTTTTGAATTACATTTAAATTAATTAATATTTAAAAAATTAATGTACTCTTTAATTATATATATATATATATATATATATATATATATATCCTATATGGTGGTTACTCTAGTGCGGGCATAATGTCGTTAGGGACGGGCACTGTCGTTAGGGGGCAGGCAGAGCCCGCCGTTGCTAGCCGGATACTGTGGCGCGTGGCCATCGGGTCGTAGGCGCGTGCCTATCACTCGTGTGTGTCTATATATAAAGAAATCATTTTAGCACACTTTGTGGTGTAACGAGGGGGTTATCATTTGATCTTGCTTGAGGTATTCTATTAAGGACCATCAGATTTGAAATGATTTTATATAATATCTTCAGTATAAAGCATAGCTCTAAGATGATACGAACCTCATGTCACTATTAAGTCGGTCTCGACACGTGCGAATATATATTAAACTATTCAACAATTGCTTCTAGAGTTTTCCCCTCTTAACAACGTATCAACGCCCACAACAATCCTCCCAAACCCACACCTCCCCCGCAAGCTATCTAGGGCAGAGATACTTCCCTCGCAACGCTCTCCACGCTCATCCAAAGGTTCTCCACTATAGGCCAGAGACCTCGTGGAGGATCCAGAAGAAGATGAGAGACATCTCGATCATGGTTGTTTCACTAATTTCTAGAGTTGCAAGCAGCGGGTGTGTTGTCGGGTCAGTACTGTCGTGACTGAGGTACTATTGCGACTACACGAGGGCCCTCTTGTTCACTTTTACTTGTGTGTGCAGTGTGTGATTATATACCAGAACTTTTGTGAAATTACAACTTGCACCTCTCTAACTTTCGAAATTACAAAAACCTCCACTTAATGTTTACATTTCATAACATTCAGGCACAAAAGTACGTCCTTTGAATAAATCTGCAGGGGGGTGTCTTTTTTGGGCATGAATGTTATGACATGGGGTTTTGGCACTTAACACTCTCCAAATGAGTGTTTGGCATATTGCACCCTCATATTAAATCTTTGACACTTTGCACCCTCTAAAACTCCTAATGCACCCTCATTTTATTAAAATCATTTATTTTAAAATCCCAAATGCACCCTCTAAAATCCCAAAATTCAATTGAATGGTGCAAAATGTCAAAATTTTAAACCTAGGGTGCAATGTGTCAAAAACCCTCAACTAAAGGGTGTTAAGTGCCAAAAGTCCTATGAAATGTAAAGATTGAGAGGATAATTTTAATTTTGGAAGTTAGAGATATACAAGCTGTAATTATGCAAACTTCAAGAAGAGGTCCTCATCCAGTGCGTGTTTCATTTAAGATTACCCTTCTAACTAAACACGAGGAGGTGCAGTGGAAAAGAAGAAGAAGAAGAAGAAGAAGAAGAAGAAGTCAGTTCTTCAACTGATCATGAATTTGAGGAGAAACTAACACTTACCCTCGTGTTTCCTCTCTTCACCAGTACCTCTTGGGCTATTGAAAGCTGAAGAGTGAATAAGTAGTCTGATTTCCTTCTCCTGATCTTCACTCTTTATTTTCAGATCTTACAGAGGACTTCAATTAAGATTTTATACAGGACTGCAAGCTTTTATAGGGAGGGGGGAGAGAAGAAGAAGAAGAAGGGAGCGGTTCGGTTCTGGGATACTTCGAGTGATGTGCAGAAACAGCGGCCTCCTTTTCTCCTACAGCTGAGCCTGAGTTGGACCACAGCTGTCTTCTATTTTCGACCTGTGTAAGCACAACTCAATATTGAAGGGCCAGTGGCCTACTTTTTGGCTGCAAATTAGGGAAAATTAGTAGGCACATGTGAGTGAGAATCATGAAAAACCCAGATGTCATTATCATTTTTAGCACAAATATACATTGATAATTTAATGACATACTTTTTAAAATTAAATAATATATAAATAAATTATTTTAAATTATAAAATGTGAAAAATTTATAATAAATAATGATTAATAGTGGAAAGATGAAATTTTTACCAAAAGACATTTTTCACTTATATAATGGTATAGATATATGAATATATGTGTTCCTTTTCTCTTTTGCTCTTCACTTTTTTTCTCTTTAAAGTATATAGAAACTTTACAAAATTAGAATTTAAAATAAGAACATAAATATATTATATAAAAATGTGTAATATGTTAGGTTAATTTATTATATGTCCGCACGTGTCGACGCCGACTCGAATAGGTTTACGGGTTTCGTGTCTCTCTAGGGTTTGGCCCTAAGCTGGAAGTACTATATATACCTCATTCCATACTTAGATGGGGCATAGTAGAATACTTTGAGCGCCTTCCCTCACATTCTCAAAGTACCCCGCTGCCTAGGGTTTCCGCTCGGTATTCTGCGATCTCGCGATTCCACCGCCGTCGTTCGCGATTCCGTCGCTCTGCGCGATTTCCGTCGCTCTGGTGCTCGATCCGCCGTCCTCGACCCGCCGTTCGCGAGTTTTCCTGTGGCCGCCATCGTCGTTCGCCGCGATCGTTTTTCTCTGGCTGCCGATTGAGATCTAAAGCGCGTCTCGCTGCCATTTCCTGATCCAGATCTGGAGTCCTCCGGCGGTGATCAATCGGAGAAAGCCCGCCGTTTCTTGATCCCGTCTTCGCCGTTTTCTGCCGATCAAAGGAACAATATCGTGAATCTCTCTAGAGGATTTTGACTAGCCGCCGGATCGAGAAGAACTCCGCCAGATCCCGCTGAACAAAGGAAGGCCTCTGCAGATCCATCGCCGATTGAGAAAGGAAAGCAAGATCCCGCACGGGAAACCCAGATCTGCGACAAATCTGGTGCCTCCGCCGCCGCCGTTCGCAGCAGCGACGCGAGTCCACCGCTCATCTTTGCGAGATCTGCGATTTCCCCACTCCGATCAAGGGCCGGAGTCATCGATTTGTTTTGTCTTCTCTCTGTGCATCTCTCCTGCGCCGATTGAGTAGGAAGAAGCAGAAAATCAGCCACTCGATCTCTGGGCTTGATTAATTCAACAAAAGATCTGGAAGAACTGCATCTAGTATATTTTCCATTCTTGAGATCCGTGGAGATTGTGGAGTTCTATTCCAGTAATCACTGTTTGGAGTTATCTTCCACTTGGAGACTGTGCTGCCTCAAAGTCAAGTTGAGAGCTTTGAAGAAGTACTCTGCTGTGCATCTAAATCTCAACAGTCATCCTATATTTTGCTTGATCTGGAAGGATAAAGCTTGAAAGGAGGAGCAAATCTCAATTTTGGTTGGATCTGAAGACCCATTCTCGTCTACACGCGGATCAGGTGACTTCTTTCTGGTTGTTTACTATTATAGCTTTAGCGAGATGTCGAAGATTACCTCCTACGACATCGTCAAGCTTCAGTCGTTCGATCTCTCCGACTTCCACGCTTGGAAGCTGCACGTCCAACTTGGTATGAAGGAACGTGAGATCTTCTACACGGTCCTGAGTGATTTTGCCACTACCGAAGAGGACGTGAACGAACTTCAGTGGAGAAAAGACGAAGACTTCTGCAGGGACTACCTCCTAAATTCACTGAACCCTAGACTCGCCCTGACCTACAGCAGTCATAAGACTGCAAAGGAGATTTGGGACCGCTTGAATGCGCACTTCCAGAAGGAAGAGGGGTTGTCGAGGACTCTCCTTGGCGAGAGACTCTTCACTTCTAAGTTTAATTTAAACTCGTCAATCACCTCTCAAATAATTGAACTGGAGAGTCTGCGTCTCAAGTTGGCGGACGATAAGTCCGATATCTCGGATAATCTCTTTGTTTGTCTGATACTTAGCAAGCTACCTCCTGAGTGGTTGACCTTCAAGACTGAAATGCACAGACTGAAGGAAAAGATCGCATTGGATGAACTCAAAAGGTTCATTCATATCGAGTATCAAAACATAGCTGGTAAGAGCCTGGAACAAGTTAGTCAGTCCTCGCAGGCTGTTAACTTCGTTTCTCGACCTAGCAAGCCTCGAAGGAAGCCACCAGCTCCCAAGGGTGAACCCTCTGCACAGTTGGCGCCTAAAAAGCCCTCTTTCAAAAGGAAGAGGGGCAAGTGCCACAACTGCGGCAAGTGGGGACACTGGGCGGCTGAGTGCAAGGCTCCTAAGAAGAAAAAGGAGGATGCCCCGCAAAATGTGGCGAACATGCTGGCTGATGCTTCAGATCCCAAGTCCTTTGTGGCTATGATCGGGAGCAGTCACCGCAGTTCGTCCTCTGAGTGGTGGCTTGATAGCGGTGCTACCTGTCATGTGACGAATGACAGAGGTTTACTTGCTGAGGTCAAGACGGTCCAGGAGAAGGTGGAGAACTGCAATGGAGGAGAGACCGAGGTGACCCATGCTGGGACAGCCGAGCTGGTCCTCTCATCAGGTAAAACTCTTTTTCTGCTTAATGTTAAAGTAGTTCCTTCTTTAACGAAAAACTTGATTTCTATGAGTCTATTAGATAAGGCTGGGATGTCCTTCACAACTCAAAACGGTAGAATGACCTTAACGGTAAATTCACATTATTTTGGGTGTGCGTACCTGATCAACGGAATGTATAGACTTAGCTTAAACAACGATAACATTAACCAAATAAGTTCGAACCTTATTGATCCTAAGTTGTTACATAACAGACTTGGACACGTGAACTATAGGAAAATGCTAGATCTAGCGAAGAGTCATAATATTCCCTTAGATCTGTCGATTCGATTTGACAAGTGCGAGGTGTGTGCTCAAACCAAAATCACTAGAAAGCCATTCAAATCGGTTTCTAGGAGCACGAAACTTCTTGAGTTGATACATTCAGACCTCTGTGATTTTCGTAGCCACGTCACTAGAGGGGGCAGGAAGTATCTGATGACATTCATAGACGATTTTTCGAGATATTGTCATGTGTATCTGTTGAAATCGAAAGACGAAGCCTTTGAGACGTTTAAGACCTTTAAGTCTCGAGTAGAAAATCAGTTGAACCTGAAAATCAAGCGATTTAGAAGTGATCGAGGAGGAGAATATACTGTTTCTGGGTTCAAGGAATTTTGCGCCTCTGAGGGAATAATTCTTGAAACCACAGCTCCTTACTCACCCTAGTCAAATGGTGTTGCCGAGCGTAAGAATAGAACTTTGACAGAAATGTTGAACTCTATGCTCCTAACAGCTGGCATGCCTAATTCCTTTTGGGGAGAAGCAGTTCGTGCTGCAAATCACATTCTGAATAGAGTGCCTCATTCTCAGCTCACTGCTACCCCGTATGAGCTGTGGCACGGTCATCCTTGTAGATACGATACTCTAAAGACTTGGGGTTGTATAGCATATGTGCGATTACAGGACCTCAAGAGGCCTAAGGTGGGA
This sequence comes from Platanthera guangdongensis, assembly GCA_039583875.1. Lineage (NCBI taxonomy): Eukaryota > Viridiplantae > Streptophyta > Magnoliopsida > Asparagales > Orchidaceae > Platanthera > Platanthera guangdongensis. The sequence goes on from CM077159.1 coordinate 162,282,505, forward strand.
CCTAGGACGACCACATGCGTCTATTTAGGCAGTGCAGAAGATAGTGCAGCCGACAGATTTTTCGATCTATCCACGAATATCGTGATAGAGTCTAGAGATGTCATATTCTTTGAAGATAAATTTGTCAAGGATCATGGTTTGTCTGTTTCCGGGTCTAATGATATGATTTCAGAATCTATCGTAGAACCTGTAGCTGGCCCTTCTAGCACTGCTCCCCAACCTATAGAGGTGGAAACTGTTCCACTTAGAGCATCTACAAGAGAGAGAATCCCTAAGAACTTTGGTGAGAATTTCGTCACCTACCACTTAGAGGATGATCCATTCTCCTACCAGGAGGCAATGAGATCTAGAGATTCGTTGATGTGGGCAGAAGCCATTGATGATGAGATGGACTCGCTGTTGCATAACAATACCTGGCATCTAGTTGACTTGCCGAAAGGCGCTAAAGTCCTCGGATGCAAGTGGGTGTTGAAGAAGAAACTACATAGTGATGGGTCTATAGCCAGGTATAAAGCGCGTCTCGTAGCTAAAGGTTATAAACAACAGGGGGAATAGACTACTTTGATGTTTATTCACCTGTGTGTCACCTGTCGACTATCAGGATTCTTCTGGCCTTAGCGTCTATCGAGAACTTCATAGTTCATCAGATGGATGTGAAAACAGCCTTCTTAAATGGAGAGCTTGATGAAGAGATCTACATGGCTCAACCTGAAGGTTATGTGCAGAAAGATCTAAAAGATAAAGTGTGCAAATTAGATAAATCAATCTATGGGCTTAAACAAGCGCCTAAGATGTGGCACATGAAGTTTGACCAGGTGATAAAGAGCCTCGGATTTCAGTCCAGTCTCTCAGATAAATGCCTTTATCACCGCTCATTGTCGAATCTGACAGTCATCATATGCTTATATGTAGATGACATGTTGATTTTGGGGTCTAATCTTGCTGCAGTTAGAGATATTAAATCCACTCTGGCAGAAGTTTTTGACATGAAGGACCTTGGTCCTGTGGATACCCTATTAGGTATGAAGGTTAGAGTTGACAAGGGTCGGGTTACTCTTAGTCAGGCTCATTATATTGAGCAACTTCTTTCTACTTGGGGATATGATAACTGTAGGCCGATCGAGACGCCATTTGATCATAATGTGAAGTTGAGTCCTAACGTAGAGACCAGCATTGATCAAGTCAAATATTCCAAAATAATTGGTAGTCTCATGTATGCCACAAGTTGTACTAGACCAGACATTGCTTTTTCGGTTAGCATGCTGAGTCGTTTCACCAGTAATCCAGGCAAAGAGCATTTGGAAGCCCTAGATAGGCTGCTGAGGTACCTGAAAGGTACTAAAGATCATGCTCTGTGCTACACTGGTTACCCACCTTCTGTGGAGGGACATTCTGATGCGTCTTGGTGTTCAGAAGTCGGGAATAGCAAGTCCACCAGTGGATATATATTTACTTTGGGTGGAGCTGCTATTACTTGGAAATCCAAAAGACAGACGTGTATAGCATTGTCGTCTATGGAAGCTGAGTTGTTTGCCTTAGCCTTGGCCGGTGAAGAGGCAGATTGGATCAGGAACTTGATTCTAGACATTCCCTTGTCTAAGTTACAAGTCAACTCATTGAGCTTGTATTGCGATAATCAAGCAGCAGTTCAAGTCGTTAAGAATACCCTCTATAATACTAAGAGGAGACATGTACGACTGAGACATGCCTTGTTGAATTATCTGAAAGAACAAGGAATCATCACTTTGATCGATGTACGTTCAAAGGATAACCTGGCTGATCCATTGACGAAAGGAATGCCAAAAGACCGTCTAATCAAAACTGTGGGGAAAATGAGACTAAAGGCGATTTAGTTCGGCCTTAGTTCAGCGATAGGTGATTCAGTTCAGCCTTTGTCCGGTAGTTTTGATTATTCCGATTTCCTGAGTCAAGCAAGCATGTTGTGTTCCGTTGATGCTCTTGGTTGCTGAGCTCGGATCTGGTAAGTTGCTTCATTCCAAACTTGATGTTAACAACTTCACCTGGATTCGACTTTTGCCTTGGAGGAGAGTGTTATTCCAAACTTGATAACACAATCTGACTTGGTCTTGTCTCTTCTTCTGGAGATTGGTTCCATTCCAAACTTGATGAGTTCCAATTAACTTTAGAAGGGCAGTAACCGTGACATTCCATATAGGATCACAGATATAGCTGCGGTGTCCAGAAGTCTGAAATCGTTTCAGTTGAAACAGATATCAGGTTCTGAGGTAAAACTATAATACTCTGTGAACGTGTCCTCCCAGCCAAATTAAAATATTGAAATACTAAGTTCTCTTTTTGTAAGAACTAGATATTTGCAAATTTGCGAAGGATAGAATTCATTCTGAAATGAAATTCTCTGTTGAAATTACAGGGGTTGCTGGGATAGGAGGAGCACTGGTTGATTGGAATCCAGATCAGGATGATCTTCTGGATGATGAGTTTTAGAGTATTTGTAGTTTATCTTTTGCTACTTCTGTTCAGAGCATTGTTTAGCTCTTATTTTATGCACTGTTTTGATTGGACTATTAGCCCTCTGTTTGTTTGAGACACCAGGCGTTTTGGGTCTGTGTCTTGTTGTACCTGAGACTATTCTGTGTTGCAGCTGAGTCTTTGTTTTACTTATGTGTGCATACTATTCTGTGCTTAAGTCTAATTTGTTTGAAACAGGTGCTGAACACGGTTGTGTATGATTCACAGTTGGTTGAACGTTGCACAAACCACCCTCTATTCGAAGTCTGAGTTCACGGCGGACATAGGAGGAGATTGTTAGGTTAATTTATTATATGTACGCACGTGTCGACGCCGACTCGAATAGGTTTACGGGTTTCGTGTCTCTCTAGGGTTTGGCCCTAAGCTGGAAGTACTATATATACCTCATTCCATACTTAGATGGGGCATAGTAGAATACTTTGAGCGCCTTCCCTCACATAATATTTTAGTTTTTTAATGTATTTTGATAATGATAAATTTAAAATTACATCCAAATAATTTTAATTATTTTCTAATTACTTTTGGTATGTTAAAAATTATTTCCAAGTTAATTTATCAAATAATAAATTTATTAAATAAAATAAATTTAATAAATGGTAGTTAGTTTATCAAATAATAAATAATGTTACTTTTGGTTAGTTGCCTTAGGTATGTTAGTTATATATTAAAAAATTTTGGGAGCGACACTCGCTCTCAGAGGAAGGAGCGTGGATAACGCTCCAGTGTCTGATCTTGCGCTAAAAATTATGTTTTGTTTTTTATTTATATCTGATGTTGGATCTGTGAGATCACTGACTTAGATTTCACATGCTCCCAGAAGGAGCGCTAAGCGCTATCCGTAGGCTATTATTGTTAGTTATATAGAGAGGGACTGCTATATTAAAAGACCGGAAGATTACATTGAAAGAGAAAAAATACTGAACCGGGTTGTCCAACCGGAACCCATAGAAGCATTATATATAGGAGGAAAATCCAACAGGACAAAGACAAAATATTAAGCTAAAGCAAGATAAGCTAATACGCCCCCTCAAGTTGGAGAGTGCAGATCACACACGCCCAACTTGCGTAAAAGGAAATGAAATTGTTGAGAGCCAAGAGCTTTGGTGAATATATCCGCCGGTTGTTGCTTTGACTTGATGTGAGAGGTCTTAATGTTCTTGGCATCAATATGATCGCAAATGTAATGACAGTCAATCTCAATATGTTTGGTTCGCTCGTGCAAAACGGGATTGGCGGCGATGTAGATGGCGGACTGACTGTCACAAAAAAGCGCATTGGGGTGCAGTGAGAGACATTTAATGAAGCCAGCAGGGACTTTAACCAAATTAATTCACTGGTGGTGGCTGCCATCGCACGATACTCAGCCTCGGCGGACGATCGAGACACCGTATGCTGTTTTTTTGTTCTCCAGGAGACGGGAGATTGCCCAAGGAATACCATGTAGCCGGTAACCGAACGTCGGGTGAGGGGGCAGCTCGCCCAATCGGAATCGCAATAGGCAGTTAATTTTAGATCGCAATCTGCTCTCAATAGAATCTCTTGTCCGGGGCTGCGTTTGAGGTAGCGGACTAGCCTAACAGCGGCATCCATATGTTGATGTTGGGGAGAATGCATAAACTGCGACAGCGTGTGGACGGCGTAGGAGATGCCGGGACGAGTGATAGTTAAGGAGATTAGTCTCCCAATTAAACGCCGAAAAACGGATGCATCTTAGACCTCTCCATTCTGAGCTAATGCTAGTTGCTGACCATGTTCCGTTGGAGTTTCCGCGGGTTTGCTTCCAAGTAGGCCACAGTCTGAGATGATGTCAAGTGCATACTTCCGTTGGCAAAGGTAAAGCCCCTTTGGAGATCGAGCCGCTTTGATCCCCAGGAAATATTTGAGCTCGCCTAGATCTGTAATATGGAAACAAGTACTCAGATAAGTTTGGAAGGCTGAGCATGCCGCCGGATTGTTCCCGGTGAGTATAATATCATCAATGTAAACAAGCAACCCCATGAAGGACCCGACATGGTTGTACGTGAATAGAAAATAATCGGCAAGGGATTGGATGAAACCATAGCTTTTGAGGGTTGAAGTCAATTTGGCAAACCAATTTCGTGCGCCTTGGCGAAGTCCATAGATGGACTTGAGAAGATGTCAAACTTGGTTGGGACTGGTGGCCTTGAATCCGGGTGGCAATCTCATGTAGACCTCCTCCTGTAGGTTCCCATTCAAGAAGGCATTGCAGACGTCCATCTGAATAAGTTTCCAGCCTTTGGACACGGCAACGGCAAGGAAAACACGTACAGACACAAGTTTTGCCACTGGAGCGAACGTTTCGTGAAAATCCATTCCTTCGACTTGGGCGAAGCCTTTAGCAACGAGTCGTGCTTTGTAACGTTCTATCGTCCCATTAGAGTTATACTTGATCTTGTAAACCCATTTACAGTCAATCGGGGATTTGTGCGGTGGTAGAGGTTCAGTGGTCCAGGTGCCATTGTCTTCTAAGGCCTTGATCTCACTAGCCATGGCGGCACGCCAGTGGGGAGACTTTACGGCTTCAAAATAGTGTTGGGGTTCAACATTGGAAGTGATGGCGGACAAATAAACTCGGTGCCTGGTGGAAAAATTGTCAAATGTTACATAATCATCGATGGGATAAGGAGTACCTGTGAATCGTTCATGGAATGAGAGCTTTGAGGGGGGGTCCATCTTCAAGTTCGGCGATAGCTGTTTGTGGTGCCCAATGTCCAGCTCGCGAGAACCTTCCGGAGAGTTGAGATGAGCCGAGCCAGCAACGTAATCATCAAGGTGTTTTGGCCGCCTGTGGAGCTTCCGGCGATAGCTGGCTGAATAATGGGGATATCCGGCCGGTCTGCGGGACTGGGAGTATTAGGAGGGTGGGCTGGGAGTGGGCTGCATAGGCTGCATAGGCTGGGCGTGGCTGGGAGTGGGCTGCATAGGCTCCATAGGCTGCATAGGCTGCTGGTCGGATATTTGGAGAGGGGTCTGTTGGTCGGGTGGTTGGGCAGAATTTAGTTCAGGAAAATGGATATCCTCAAACTTGTCCATGGAACTGGGGCCTTGATTGGGAGATGGCTGATCTTGATGTTGGGTCACTTTGTAAGGGAAAATATCCTCATGGAAGGAAACATCGCGGGACGTAAAGAAGACGTTTTGCTCAAGATCATACAGATTCCAACCCTTCTTCCCGTGCGGATAGCCGACAAATAGGGATCGCCGACTTCTTGGACCAAATTTGTCCTTCTGCATAGGGGTATTATGAGCATAGCATAAACATCCAAAAACTTTAATGTGAGCATATGATGGTTTGGTTCCAAAAAGAATTTCATATGGCGATCTTCCATGTAGGGTGGAGGTGGGTGTTCGATTTATGAGGTATGCAGCTGTGAGTATGCAATGGCCCCAAAAGTCAATGGGCAGATTGGCTTGAAACTTGAGAGCACGAGCAACTTCTAATATGTGTCGGTGTTTTCTCCCGACTCTTCCATTCTGCTGAGGGGTGTAAACACAGCTCATCTTATGTTTGATACCGGTATCATTGTAGAATTGTTGCAACTGTCGAGAAGTGAACTCGGATCCATTGTCGCTCCGAAGTTTCTTGATTACCTTGTCGAATTGAGTTTTGATCATTTTGTAAAAATCCATTAAGCAACTTGCGACTTCACTTTTCTCCCGTAGTAAGAAAACCCAAATTGCACGGCTACAGTCATCGACAATAGTGAGAAAATAGTGAGCACCACAAGTAGACGGAGTCTTATACGGACCCCACACATCACAGTGTATTAGTTCAAAACAAGTAGTTGCATTGCTATTACTAGTAGGAAAAGAGGAGCGTGTCTGTTTCGCGCGATAACAAGTATCACAAGGAGCATTATAGTCCATTTTAAAGTTGTTAAAATCCAAAATACAACGCAAACTAGGGGTAGATAGATGTCCCATCCGGCGGTGCCATGTGCTGGAGGAAGCATTACAGTCAGTCTGCAATGCCTTGTGGCTGCTCGCATGCTTGTACAGATAGACCCCACCCCGCAGCTCACCCAAGCCAATCAGACTCATCCGGGTATGGTCCTGTATCACACAAAGATGCTTAGTAAAAATGACAGAAAAGTTGAGAGTAATGGCGAGTTGACTAATGGATATTAAGTTGCAAGTGAGGAGGGGAACAAAAAGAACATCACTTAAGAACAAGGTGGAACTCAAGTGAATGTTGCCCATGGTAGATGTCATAACAGTGGCACCGTTCGGTAGAGAGATTCGCATGGGAGTAATCCTGCGGATATTATGAAGAAAGGCCAACGTCCCTGTCATGTGAGTAGAGGCGCCGCTATCTAACACCCATACACTGGAAGAGAAGGGTATACCTGATAGGTGCTCGGAAGTGGCGGAGGGTTGGTCCAAGAGGGTTAAAAGACGGTGAACTTGCTCTGAAGACAAGCTAGGTAGGCCGGCAGGAAATCCGGGAAGATCATTGACAGTACTAATGGGGTGTGTCAAGTGAGCGGCCAAACAGGGAGGACGCGTTGAAGGCCCGGAGGTGGTGCCACGTCCACGGCTCCCAGACCGGCCACGGTGACGACCGCCACGTCCTTTGAACAATGGTGGATAGTCGACGATTTTGAAACATTCAGAGATGTCATGCCCGGATTTGTGACAATGAGCACAAGATTTTTTGAAGATGGACGTCCGACTAGGAGTGTCCGAGCGCGCACCACGAGTGGCGTGGACCGCCAAGGCGGTGTTGTCAGAGCGATCGTCGAGATCACGGGCAATGATGCCGTGGCGCTCTTCGCGGGTAACAATGGCATAAGCCTTGGCCAATGATGGCAAAGGTTCCATGCTAAGATTCTCCGAGCGGATGGTTCCAAAACTCGCATCGTCGAGGCCCATGAGGAATTGGTGAAGTTGTTCCTTCTCGCGCTCCTTCACAAAGGCTTGGGCAGCCCCACACGTGCAAGTTGGGACCTTGGAGTAGCTGATTAAGGCATCTCACATGCCTTTGAGCTTGGTGTAGTAATGCATCACGGAGGTGCCTTGTTGTCGCAGCGAGGCGAGTTGATTCTTGAGTTCGTGAACGCGAGGGGCGTTACCAAGGGAGAAACGATCCTTGAGGTCATCCCAAACATCCTTGGCGGTGGCCAGATATGCGACACTAGGCTGAATCGACTTGTCAAAGGAGTTGAATATCCAGGAAATGAGCATGGAGTTGCAGGAATCCCAAGAGGCTGCCTCCGGAGAGTTGGATGCGGGTGGTGCCAAGGTTCCATTGATGAAACCAAGTTGTTTTTGGCGCGAAAGGCATTGAACATAGCCTTCTCCCACATGTCGTAGTTCTCTCCGGTGAGGAGGCAGGAGGAGATGGAGGCGCCGGGGTTGTCAGAAGGATGAAGATAGAAGGGGGAAGCAGCGCCGATGGTGACCACAGCCAGAGAGGCAGCGGAGCTGGAGGGGAGGGCATCGGCTTTGGCGGAGGCGTCGCCCATGGCGGAAGGGCCGGCGAGGAAGATGACGGCTAGGGTTGTGGCTCTGATACCATAAAAGACCGGAAGATTACATTGAAAGAGAAAAAATACTGAACCGGGTTGTCCAACCGGAACCCATAGAAGCATTATATATAGGAGGAAAATCCAACGGGACAAAGACAAAATATTAAGCTAAAGTAAGATAAGCTAATATATATGTTGTAAAAGCTCAAAGCTTGTATGTATTACTCAGGTAGATAAATGCAGGGAGAGAATACAAAAATATAGGAAAGAGAAGAGAAGAATAAATCCTATACAAGATGTGGGACTAAAGAAGGATGAGAGAGAAAGCAATAAATAGGGCCCTTTAATGGGCCCTTTACATGGACTTTTCTAATACTCCCCCGTAAGCTGGAGCATACAAGTCGTAGGCGCCAAGCTTGGATAGGCAATGGTAGAAGAGGGTACTTGGTAGAGCTTTGGTGAGAATATCTGCAACCTGTTCAGTACCCGAAACATGCTTGAGCTCGACCTTCTTCATGTGGACTTTCTCTCGGATGAAATGACAATCTACCTCAATATGTTTCGTTCTTTCGTGAAAGACTGGGTTCTTAGCAATATGTATAGAAGCTTGACTATCACATAGGAGGAGAGCTAGTGAAGATAGTCGAACACCAAGGTCGGTAAGGAGACTCTCAATCCATGTGAGTTCCGAGACCACAGCCGCCATTGCCCGATATTCTGCTTCTGCTGAGGATCGAGCAACCACTGCTTGTTTCTTGCTCCGCCAAGTAATCAGGTGTCCTCCAAAATATGTGCAGAACCCGCTAGTAGATCGTCGATCATCGAGGGAGCAAGCGTAGTCGGCATCAGAGTATGCCACTAGTGTAGGAATGGAAGATGAGGTTTTGTACACAAGGCCTTGACCAGGAGCTATCTTGAGATATATGAGAATGCGTTCCACAACTTGAAGATGAGAACTTCGAGGAGAATGCATATAACGACTAACAAGTCCCACAGCGAAGGATATATCAGGTCTTGTTACTGTTAGGTAGATAAGTTTCCCAACTAGACGACGGTAATACTCTGGATTTTGTAGAAGAGAATCAGAATCTGAGCCCTGAGCACACAGTTTGTGATTAGCATCCATGGGAGTGTTTACCGGTTTGCAGCCAGAGTAGCCTGCATCATGAAGAAGATCCAGGCAATATTTGCGCTGAGAGAGAACCAGACCATCTGACCTTCTTGCCACTTCCAGACCTAGGAAGTACCGAAGGGGTCCCAGATCCTTAGTTTGGAAGACGGAGCTTAGATGTTGCTTAACGGCCTGTATGCTGTCCAAGTCGTTTCCAGTAATAATTATGTCGTCGACATATACCAATAGGAGGACCGTACCCGTTGCCCGGTGGCGAGTAAACAACGAGAAGTCAGCCGAGCTTCGAGTGAAGCCAATTGTCCGGAGAGCTTTGCTGAACTTGTCGAACCATGCCTGAGGTGATTGTTTGAGACCATATAGCGATTTGAGAAGGTGACACACCCGAGGCTCCCCCGTGGTCTCAAACCCGGGAGGTTGTTGCATGTAAACCGTTTCCTGAAGGTCATCATTCAGAAAAGCATTCTTGACGTCTAGTTGAAATAAGGGTCATTGGCGATGCACAGCTACGGAGATGAGAATGCGGACTGTGTTAAGCTTAGCGACCGGAGAGAAAGTCTCATCATAGTCGAGACCTTGTTGCTGGGTGAAGCCACGAGCAACTAGACGAGCCTTGAGTCTGTCAATGGTCCCATCAGGAGCATGTTTGATGACAAACACCCATTTGCACCCAACGGGTTTCTGGCCGGGAGGAAGTGACACCAGGGTCCAAGTCTGGTTGGCCCAAAGAGCATCCATCTCGTCTTCCATGGCAGCGCGTCACCCATGATGTTGAAGAGCATCTTGTACGGAAGTAGGAATAGAAACCGAGAGGGAAGCAGCCAATGTCCGAAGAGGTGGAGAGAGGCGATGTAGATAAACATAGTTAGCCATCGGATGAGCCGTAGAGGCGGGCACCAGAGCAGTAGAACACGGAGAAGCCGAGGTCGAAGTCGACTGCATAGGGGCAACGGGAGGAAGAGGGCGGCGAGTATAGACCCGAATGACGGGCGGCCGGGGAGGGTCAATAGTGGGAGGGGCGGAGGGAGGGTTGGAGGGGAGTGGACGGGGATAACCGGCCGCAGGAGGGAGGGTGGTAGAGTGGGTGATGGTAGAAGTGGTGGGAAAGGAGGAGGGAAGAAGGGTTGATCCTCCCGGAAAGTAACATCAGCAGAGACAGAGACCTTCCATGTGGCTGGGGAATAACAGACAACCCTTTTGGGTGCGGGAGTAGCCGACAAAAATGTGTTTGGCCGCACGGGGATCTAGTTTGTCGATAGTGGTGCCCAGGGTATGGACAAAACATGTACAGCCAAAAACCCTGGGTGTGAGAGGAAAGGCGGGTGCAGAGGGAAAAAGAAGGCTGAAGGGGGAAGCATTCTGGAGAACCGGAGAGGGGAGACGGTTGATAAGAAAACACGCAGTGGAGACCGCAAAGTTCCAGAAGATTATGGGAACATTCAGGTGAAGCATGAGTGAGCGAGCAACATCGAGAAGGTGACGGTTCTTCCGTTCGGCGACCCCGTTTTGTTGAGGGGTGTAGGGACACGATGTCTGATGAACAATACCGAAGTCGGCGCAGAGAGTAGCAAACTCGTGGCTAGTGTACTCTCGGGCATTATTAGAGCGGAATGTTTTGATAGTAGTAGAGAATTGCGTACGAGTCTCGATCACAAAAGCCTGAAAGACCCGAGGAAGCTCAGAGCGATCATGAAGGAGATACAACCAGGTGGTGCGAGAGTAATCGTCAATTAATGTTATAAAGTAACGATAACCAGAGATGCTTGGAATCTTATACGGTCCCCAAAAATCAGAATGGATTAGATCAAAAGGAGCAGAGCTCCGAGTACAATGTGCGGGATAAGAAGTACGTGATTGTTTGTCAAGAATACATGAATCACATTTAAAAGCAGGAAGGGAGACATCAGGAAGCGCCTTCTGGAGGATAGGTAGAGGGGCGTGCCCAAGACAACAATGCCAGTCAGTAGAGGAGACTGAGGAAAGGGCGGTAGAAGAGACATCGAGGAGGTAGAGCCCGTTCTGCAGTCGACCCCTACAAATGGTAATCTGCGTCTGCCGATCCTGTATCAAAAAACCAGAAGAGGTGAAGGTGATATAACAGTTCATATCATTAGTAAGACGACCAACAGAGAGTAAATTAAAGGATGAGGCCGGCACATAAAGAGCAGAACAAAGAGAGAGAGGGGTGGATGAAGAGATCAGCACATCCGGAGACCGGAACAAGCGCACCGTTTGACACAGTAATAGACGGGGGATGAGGAGCATCCAAGAACCGTGGCGGCAGCAGGGAGGTGATGTGGTGGGTGGCGCCCGAGTCCAGGATCCAACGAGAACCAGAGGAAAGACAGGCAGTACCTGTAATGGAGGATGAGGCAATACCTGCAGGAGAGGTGGAGGCAACTGAAGTAGATGGAGAGTTGAGGAGCCCCTGGAGTTGTTGAAGCTGAAGGAGAAGAGCCTCAAGGTCTGTACTAGTGGGTGGAGAGCTATCAGTAACAGCAGCAGTAGGCGGGCGAGGAGGGCAGCCATGTTTCTTGTGACAGACGGCTTCTGTGTGGCCATCCCGGCCGCAGTAGGTGCACTTGGGCCGACCGCGACCACCACGGCCCCGGCCGCGGGAGCCCGTACGTCCACCCCGAGGAAGAAATTGTGGGGGAAGTAAGGGAGGAAGGGCCTGTTGAAGAAGAGCCGGCGAGGGTGGTGCAGAAGCCTCCGGTGGAGGTGGTACTCAGAGTAACATAGAGCAAACATCGGAGAAGGAAGGGGTAGCCGGTGATGCCAGAACCTGGAACCGGATACTGTGAAGGTGCGGCGGGACTCGAGCCATAATCATAGCAACACAGACCACCTCCTTCTAGGCTCGTTGAATAGCGAGATCAGTAGTAGGGGGCTGGTGCTGAATCCAGGCCTCCGTGAGAGTTTTAGCCCGGACCACAAAGGAGGTCATGTCCATAGCTGTGCCGAGATCCAGAGCTTGAAGAGCGGTGATGATGTCAAACAGGTACTGAAGGCTGTCCTTGCCCGAGTACAAGGAATGGAGTTCATCCCACATAGCTTTGGCGGTCTCATGATACATAATCATCTGGTACGGCTCACCCTCCACCGAGTTCAGGATTCAGGTCTGGACGCAACCGTCATTCCGTAGCCAGTCATCAATAGGAGGAGTTGGAGGTCCCTGGGTAAGGTGATGCGCAAGGCCCTTGGCTTGCAAGACCCGCCGGACGGAGTGAAACCAGGGGATGAAATTCGACTTGCCAGAGAGGGAAAGAGTAGTAATCCGAAGTTCATCGCAGAGTTCGGGAGGAGGAGCCACGGGGGCCGCCGGGGGGTGAGCGGTGGTGGAGTCACTAGAGGACATGGCGAACTGGAGGAGAGGAGGCGGGCAGAACCAGCGGACTGATGCACAGCAGAAGGCATGCCGCAGCGAGTACAGACACGCGCGGCAAGGAGCGGGCTGGAGGAGGCCGCGGAGAGCTGGAGGATGGTGCGGAGGACAGGAACAGACCGCGACGTACTGGAGCCGGTCAAGGAGAGCATAGACAGGCCGCAGCGGTCAGAGAGAGGCCGCGCGGAGAGAGACAGGCCGCAGCATGCAGAGACAGTCATCACGAACAGAGACAGGCTGCGCACAGAGAAGTCCGCAGCGGGCAGACACAGGCCGCGCGGATAGAGAGGGGAAGAGCCGGAGGATACCGCGACCAAGATGCAGGTGAGAGAGGAACAACTCGCACGGTCAGGCGGACCAGAGAACGGAGGAGAAGAAACCCGCGAGGAGAGAGACTCGAGCGAATAGAGTAAAGACCGCAGCGACCAACAAGAACCCGCAGAAGAGGCAGGCCGCAGGAGGCCGGGCGGGTAGCGAGCAGAAGAGAGCAGGAAGAAGCCGCAGCGAGCTAGAGCAGGAGGGGCAGGCCGCAGCGAACCGGAGGAAGCCGCAGCAAGGGAGTCCGCTGCGAGCACGAGCAGGCAACGAGAGTAGCAAGCCGCAGCGCGGGAGAACAAGCCGCGAGAGATAGAGCGATCTGGAGGAGAGAGAGGAAGGTGGACCCACGGAGAAGAAGAGGGAGGGAAGGTTATAAAAGACGGAGGGAAGGGGTGTAACCACGGGAAGATGAGTTCAAGGGAGAGGAGGAGCGGAGCGGACAGACCGGCAGGCCGCAGGAGGCCGAGCGGGTGGCGGACAGAAACAGTCCGCGCGGGTTGAGAAAGAAAGGCCGCTCAATTCGAACCTGCCTCTGATACCATGTTGTAAAAGCTCAAAACTTGTATGTATTGCTCGGGTAGATAAATACAAGGAGAGAATACAAATATATAGGAAAGAGGAGAGAAGAATAAATCTTATACAAGATGTGGGACTAAAAAAGGATGAGAGAGAAAACAATAAAGAGGGCCCTTTAATGGGCCCTTTACATGGGCTTTTCTAATAATATATATTCAAAATGGTACACCAATAAACATAATGATTGAGAGGATTTAATAACTGAAATATGATTTCGATATATAGAAATATTTTACCAACAAATCAGAAAAAAATGCCTTCAATTCTACAAAATATGGGATGTTTTACGATTCAATCAAAAAAAAAGAAGGCTCTCAACATGCATTCCTCTAAACCAAAAAAAAAACAGGAATCAAAACCTTGGCTGATGGATGTATATCAGGAGAGCATGAAATATGATGAATGTTTTTGAACATGAAATATGATGTGTTTTTGACCTAGAAAAGCTTTCAGAAAAGAGGTAAGTGAAGCTTCATTCAAATCTACCTCATGTTATTTATCACTACTAAACACTCCACGAATTTGGTCCCGTAAATAGTCATGATGGAGGATGTTGGAAGATTTCTCTTGGGAGGCCATGGTGGCAATTGTCTTAGTTTGAGAGGACTTTGAACGTCATTATATAACGTTGATGAGGAATACTTTGCTTACACAGATTGGATCTAGGACAGATTTGGGCTAGAATTCGAAAAATCATCTTGGAGAGAATTTATATAATCTGTCTCGTCCGCATTGTCGGTAACTTGCAATTTTTCTACTACTATTTATTGTGTATTATAGTGTGGTGCGAAGTCGAAGATCTTGTGTGGATCAAGATGAGAAAGACTTGTAATTGTTTATTATTTTAAAATATCTTTAATGATCGCTTTCCAGGTTGGACTCTGATCATCCCGTGATTTTCCCCCGATTGTGTCTCTACGTTAAATCTGTGTCAATCTTATTATTATTATTTTGTATTGTGTTTTGATTGCGTATTGGTATACCGCTAAGCGGTCGTGCAAGTATTTGCTCAAACTAATTTATAGGTGCTCTGGTCTAAATTAGTTCAATATTAGAGCAGTCATTTGCTCTGTATTTTTTTTTGAATTAGTTCTTGAAATTATTTGGCTCAGAGAATTGAGGTCAACCCGATCAATTGAGAGCGCGCAATGGAGTCTAGTTAAGGTTCAGGTTCTGACCAAATTAATGATAAAATTAAACGACGCAAATTACATTCAGTTGCATTTACTGATGGAAGATCTCATCTATGTAGAGAGATGGTCATGCTCCATCTTTGAGGAAATGCCAAAAAAATAAGAATCACAATAAGTAAAAGGTGGAGCACTGGAAACAATGAAAATTTATTAGAGGATTAGTAAAGCTGAAAGTATCGTTAACATGAGAATTCTTTGGAAGACCATGAAGACGTAGTATGTCAAGAGAATTGACCTCAACAAATCATATCTATTGAAGAAGCTTGCACAGTTGAGTATAACGTCCTCTCGCCCAACATACTTGGACTGGTCAGATTTTGTTAACGAGCTGCAGCCCAAGCACCCCAACTCATCTCCATTGTCGAGGCCCAGCCCACTTAAGGGCCCGTAGGCACTTTATAAGTCCATAGAGGGTGCTGGAGGTTGTAGCTCCCTTTCACGAGAAAAAAATCAAGTTAAGTTGATTGCGTAGAAAGTTCCCATGAGATCACACGTCCCGCCACTACTCTCGCCATCAATTTTCAATGTAGACCTAACACAAGCACCACTATATCAGAAGTCCATGCGGTGCACTAACAAGGTAAAGTTACAATGAGATGCTTCTTTTCAATTTATGCCTCCAGTTGCCGGGCAACTTGCCTTCAATCCCCGGCCGGTTGAGTGGCTGCCATTCAAAGAGGAGGTGGCAGGTCAGAGAAATAAAGACTAAAGAACATATTATGTCCACATACAAGCATTCCTAAATTACTCCACCATAAGAATTTTTTATGTTATCAAAATTATATCATGCATATATATTATAAATAATCGGATCACCCTCAGTACACGATAAGCTAAATTATACACAATTAAGGTACATGAATAAACCATCACGAAAGAAGCTAAACATCACCTATGAAACTTCATTCACTTATATGTTCAAAATTAGTTTTTTTCTCTTGACGATAGTCATAATCATTGTCAAAAACAACATACCAAACAGAGCCTAAGCTTTTCGAAGGGCTTCACCACGTGATTTAAGTTTGAAAATAATCTACAAATGATAGATTCAAAGCTAAGGCCCCGTTTGGCATGGTGGTGACCGTCGTGAATGCAATGGTCATGAACGCCCGACCATAGTTTAGGAACTCTATCCATCCATTTTATGTTCAAAATTAGCTTGTTTTTTCTTGGCAGCGACCATAATAGATAATCATGTCAAACTTATTTCATGACGTTGTAGCGCCTTACCCCAACCGGTGTTTCTAGATCACCGTCCGGCTCAAAGTTTCACTGTCTTTTTCTGCCATGGAACGAGCGGCAATTTATTGCTCGGGTAATAGCGCACGAAGAGCAACGCACATTCTTTTTAAGTTTCGTTTTAGTTTTAGCTTCTATTAGGACCGTGAACTGAACCGCTAAAGTAACGATTTTTCACATTAGAACCAAAACTTTAGTTGATTTGATCGATTCCGGTTACTATTACAATTCAATATTATTTTTGAAATTATCGTGTCAACAATTTCAGTTCCAGTTCAAGAATCAAAATCAAACCGACTACTAACGGTTCGGTCAAGTTCTAATCGGTTCTATTCATTATAGTTTTAATCATTTTATAACTTTATAATTTGAGTCATTAGACATTCACAAAGATTATTCTCTTTTAAAATATATATTTGAAAAAAAAATTGAATTCAAATAGTTGTAACAATAATAAATATTTGGGTGTACAACAAAAATAGTTGTTTTACGGAAGTAGTTGAAAAATAAAAAAACTAAATATACACGATAAATAATAAAATCATCAACAAAATTAAAAAAACATCAAATACCAATTTTATATGTTAGCAGGGTCCATCTACGTACGGTTGCAACCGCTCGAAATATTTATGCGAGTTCCAATTCCAATTCCAATCTGAATAATAAAATGAAGGAACTGCACCCAAACCATATTGTTTATGGTTCCAAAATTCAAACCGAAACTTTAATATTTTGCGAACGGTTTGGTCTTGCTCTTTGTAGTTGCCAGTTAGATTTACAGTTTTCAATTTTAAGTAACAACTTTAGATAGACCATAGCTTCCATGTCTCCTCACAGTGGCCACTCCACTTCCACTCACTAGTCAAGGGATTCAGATCCTCTCCATTTCAGATGAAATGAATATGATCCATTTCATTTTTAGTAGACAAGATTAGTCCAGAAAAAATTTAGTGGGCAAAAATTTTTTGAATAAAGGATCAAAAAAACACTTGATCCTGTAGAAGCCCTTCATTCATCAGGAATCTTCTAGAATTTTGTGAAATAATATAACGACTCTGCCCTAAGCGTGCATTAAATGTATCTATCAATGAACCATATTTGTATTATTTTTTATCATTTTTATACATGGATGTCATGGAACATTAATTTATCTCCAAGATCTCTTATTAAAAGGTGCATAATATGATCAATAATATATAATTTATAAGTAATGCCGATAAAAAAAGGTGATTGTTAACCGCAACCCGTTATTTTGTTAGTCGCACCCCAAAATCTCTCAAGGTTTCGCGTCTTTTCGAAATACATCTTGTACATGCAATATCATTAAAAGTATTCAACACGAAATTTGTAGATATCGACGAGATCTACAACTTTTGTGTTGATAGCTTTTACTAAAAATGCATGTACAAGACGTACTTTGGAAATATGCTCCGGTTTTGCGTCTTTTCGAAATACGCCTTGTACATGCAATTTCAGGAAAAGTGTTCAACACAAAAGTTGTAGATCTCGTCGATATCTACAACTTTCGCGTTGAACACTTTTACTAAAATTGCATGTACAAGACGTATTTCGAAAAGGCGCGAATAATTTGGAGATTTTGGGGTGCGACTAGCCAATTACGGGTTGCGGTTAACAATCACCTAAAAAAATCTAAGAAAATATGAACCCATAACCCGATGTCCATCAATTCCTTTAATAAATTGTGCGTATAGAAATCTAATCCTAGGGGGGAAATATATTTTTAACTTTCATGCATAAAATAAAGGCTCCGTTTGGCAGGTAGTGACAGTCGTGAACCTGGCGCCCGACCTCACCTAAGGAAATTCATCTGTCCTGCCAAACATCCTATGCTTGTGGCGTTTTTGTCCAAACTCACCGGAGCAAAAAACGCTGCGCTAAACGGCACCTTAATGTTAGGGAAAGTCTAATCAAACAAAATCAACTTGTTGGGAAGATTCTTCAACTATAAAGAGCTTTCGAGCAGGTTCAAATCTATCATTGACAAAGTAGGCTCTCGTTTGTCAAAGCACCCGGGAGAATTCCGGGACGTCAGAGGCTCAAGGGTGAACAAGTTGATCAGGAGCCCGAGTTATCTGTGCTTCGTAAAGCTTGAGGTTTTGTCTACCATAGAGAGAAGCTTACTGCAAATGTTCTAACATTAGTAGATTTATTTGTCGGGTGAAAAATACCAGGCAAGGCGAAAAGGGTTGTGATAATCTAAACAATATAAAATAACCCTTAAAGCTGCTCAGATTTGCATCTACACACTCTTCTTGCGCTCTCCCCTCTCTACGCTTCCGTCCTTAAATCGCCGAGGAGTCCCACTTTTGAATTTCGCTCATCTTCATTCTCCCGCTGCGTCACAATCCATGGGTTCCCATTTTATATCTCTTTCAAAAGGCAAGCCCTAACCCTCCCGAACGCCTCCCTGAGCTACTCCCTCCCCTTCTCTTCCTAATCAAGCCCCCAAAGATTGAAGCACTGGTCCTTGCGGTGCTCCATCGGCAACTTCGAATAGCGTCCAAAGCTCCTCCCCGTGCCTGGAGTCAATCAGGCCAATACAAATCAAAGGGTCCACCTCGTCATCCGAGGCATGATCTTTTTTTTCAAGTTCTTTCCTCATATTAAAATATCAATCAGCACCTTGATGTCGGGGAATGAAACTTTGGATGACATAGCAAAGCCACGACTATCCAGCATTGAGTTTTGAAGGGGAAAGGGCAGCAAGTCTAAAACATTGAAGCCACTTCTTAACTATTCCAAAGAACTTATCCACCGCATTCGTAACTGTGCAAGACGCTTATGCTGAGTGTCGTGGTGAAACGATATGCTGAGTGTAGTGAGTGAATGGTTTGTAGATACACTGCGGTATGTTGCAATGAACTTTAAGTGCTGGTGTAGCTTGAATCAATGAGATATTAACTGCTAATTTTGACTATTAATTGAGTCATAATATACAAAATTCATGATAACAATGCAATCGTGATATGTCTCTGTACTCTGTAGAACAAAGAAACCCCAAAAAGTAACAAGCACAATGTATGTGATTGTATGCAACTACAAACATGTCAAAATAACTAGTAATGAAAGAAGATTTTGTTAGTTCAGTCACTAGTAGCCTGGAAGGTGTAGGAAGCTGCATGTGTTCTAACTAACACGTCAATGTAGGGTCAGATAGCATCATGAAGATTGCTCGGTTGCCCTCATCTTTCACCAGGTCCCAGCCAAGGAGGAAGTCATTCATATTGATGCCCTATTCCATACCAACAACAAGCTTCTTCATGGCATTCTCAATTGTATGGGCCCTTGAGTTATTGTCCTACTCGGTCCTCCACACCTCCTTTTGAAACTCAAGTCTACTCCGCCCAATCTCCACAATCTCAACGAACTCATGTCACACCGAGTTTTGATGCATAGTTCGGGATGACCATTGAAAGTGAAGGGATGGTCATCGACTGGTGTCACAGTAGTCCCATGTGTCCATGGGCAGTTCCTCTGATGTCATCAACCCCACTTCTTCAACATCTATTCCACCTACTGGTTGTCTCCCAGGACAATAACACACTGAGCTACCATGTGTAGACTGTAGATTCATCATCCATGGTATTGAAATAATCAATTTCACCTAAAGCAATGTGCTTCCCACATAGCCACTCAATATCGTAGTACAATGGAAATGACCGGTCTTTTATCGTGGCATATTTTGGATGTATCTGGCGACTGGCATGGAAAATATTAATTAGTCGACTATTAAATTTTAGTAACATTTAATGCAAAGGAAATTCAACTCATTGCAAGCACAGTAGGCCTCTCTTTCTCCATTGGTCAATGGTGAAATCGTTCTCATGGAAGGTCCAACCACTCCTAACAACCAGCTCCCTAATGAGCCTAAACTGCTTCAGACAAGGACCACTTTGTCGGTTGAAATCTTCAACAACCTTCGCAAATGCGCTCGAGCTAAAGGAACCGCCTATGACATTACCTTATGTTTGATGTTCCTTGAGAACATTAATTGGGGCCCTATCAGCAGGTAGCGCCCATGAGTTAACTTTACATTGACATACATCCTTACCAACCTATTCCAACACATTTGTGAACTTAACATAAATCCTACCGTGATGCCCTTCAGTTAACCTTAACCATTTTTTCTCATTCTAAATAAATACAATTAAAATATGAACAATTACTAACAAAACAAAACAAAATCCAACTAAGAACAAAGAATCTCCATTTCAATGAGTATAAATGACATCAATTAAGTAGGAAGACAGATATGGAAGAAAGAAATCCTCTTACCTTCGAAGATCGCGAAAAATGAATATGTACCTTTGAGAGTCAATGATATCACTAAACTATACTGTAGAGAATGCTGCTCATCTCATTTAATGACAGAATTCAAAAGTTCCAAAAGTCCATCCAATTTGAAAGAATTTTGGGCTTCAGAATTTGAATTGGAGATCCAATTACAATGAAAATGAATCTCCAATTCTATTTCCAGTTATCAATCTCATTCAAACAAACGGAGCCTAAGAGGAGAATATTGAGTTAGGTGCCCGGAGATAAATATACCAACCTTTTCAATCATATAGCTGTTGAACTGTTTTGAAGCAAAAAAATCTATGATTGGATCAAAATTGATATTTTTATTTCCTTAAAAATGCTTCTAACAAAATTACACATGAATCAATGAATAAAATTTAAACAGTTTTAATGCACACAAGTGCATGTGAGGTTATAGTATGATATAAAGCATAGATATTTCTAAATTGAGACGCTAACACAATATTCTCTCATAAAATAACATGTATTTTAAATTAAGAATGATAGAGTATGATTTTTCTATAATAAAAGAAAAAATGCTCAACATCTAGTTGCTAAGTAAAAATGATTAGTGCTCATTGGATAACAAAACTAATTGATCTACAAGAATATATGAAAAATTTTATGTCAATGAAGAAATTAAAATAAATAAATGCCACGCTCTCTTTGTTGAAGTTATTTTCTTGAATTTATTCTATTATTGAATTTCTTTGCCTTATATTTGATAACAAGCACTCTTGCAAATTCAATTTTAATTTTAGCTAAATATTCAAATGAGTTGTAACCTTTTAAAAAACAATTTCTACAATGACGAACACAGGTTTAAACCAATAACCATCTTAATTGCAACAAGGGAATTTGATTCATGTTTCTTTTAAAAACCAGCACGATAAAAATATGCAAAATTAATTTGAACAAAATCATACTCATCCCTACATTATCGAACTGTGAAGATCTTATCTGCAATTTTTTATGTTTTCTAACAATTAATCTTCCTATTATATACTCAACACTCTCTACAAATGAAAGACAAATTAATTAAGGATAATAATATGTTACTTTTAAAAACTGTCAAAAACATTTACACGTGTGGTAAGAATCTATCAGTACCTGAAGGAAGAGCGGTAATGCTTTATTTTCAACTTTTTCTGGAGCTGACAAGATAGGATGCCCAGACATCATCAGCAGGTGGTGGTGGCTGAACCCAGTGTGCGGGAATCCGACTGCAACGAGGACGAGTATTTCATTAAATAGATTAGTTAGGAATCGAGGAATTTTAAAGGGAGTGCGGTAACAACATCATTTAGAAACAATATCTATGCTGACTACGCAAAACTGTAGGAACCATAAATTGATTGCACGAGATGGTCAATACAACCATTAAGCAACACTAGAGTGATGTAGGAACAGCATAATTCTGATTGATCTATGTCAAGTTCCACTTCTTCAAAATGGGATAAAACAGACAAAATAATATAGTCATGAAAGTGTTAGAAAAGCACAATTAAGGGCCCATGTTTTCTCCTCCTTTCACTCTCCTTTTATTAGTCCCACATCTTGTATTAGGATTTCTCTCCTCATTCTTCTCCTATATAAGTGTATTTATACTTGTAACTATTCATTCAAGAAGTATATACAAGGTTTGAGGCCTCTCTTTACATGATAACAGAGCCACCGACCTCCTCCTTGGGTTTATGGATTTCTGTTCGCGGCCTCTCGCGGTCTACCTCTTCCTAATCGCCCGAGCTCTTCTCTGGCGGTCTCCAGTCCTATTCGCGGCCTCTCCGCGGTCTCTTTTTTCTACCCGCCTTCCCATACCTGGCTCCACTGTTTCCCTCCTCCCTCCCTTCTCCTCTCTTTTAATAGGCGCCCCCCACGGGCCCCGTTTATTGGACAGCTCGTCGCGGTTTGCGCGGCCTGTTCTCCTAACCGCGGCCTTCCTTCTCGCGGTGTTCTTCTCCGCCCGGCTTGTCCCTCACCGCGGTTTGCGCGGTCTGCCCTTGGTGGTCATCGCGACCTCGTTTCTCTCTCTTCGGGCTCCTTATCGATAGTCGCGGACTCTTGCGGCCAGTTTTCTTTCTGTCCGCGCGGCTTTCCCTTAGCCTCCAACTCTACTTCTCTCGTGGCTTCCACCTCCTCCTTCCTTCCTACCACCTCTCCTTTTATAATTCTCTCTCACGTAGGTCCACTTTCTCCTCTACTTTCTCTTCCCGCGCGGACTTTTTCTATCTGTTGCGGCCTCTCCTTTACACCGGGCGGGCTTGTGGTGCAAGTCTGCTCGCTGCTCCCTTTTCCTGCTCGCCGCGACCTGCCTCTCCTGTTCGCCGCGACCTGCCTCTCCTGCTCGCTGCGACCTCGCCTACCCGCAGCTGGCCTTCCTGCCCTCTATTCGCATGCGGCCTGCCTTGTCGCTAGCGCTCTCCTCTCTGTTCTTAGACGCATCTGGTCGCGAACTCGCTTGTCGCTGGTGTACCCGCCGAGACCGTGCGGCTATCTTCTCTGTCGACTTCTCCCTCTCACTTCGGCCTCCTTCTCCTAGTCGCATTCTGGTCGCGATCTCCTGGTCGTTGGTGTGTCCGCTGAGACCGTGTGACTTACCTATTATAACCTCCCGCTCTCTTCTGTTGGCCGCGCATGGCTTCCGATACTTCCGCTGCTACTTCTGCTCCACCAGCCCGTGCGGCTGCCACGGCTTCGGAACTCCGTGACGAGTTACGGATTACTACTATCTCTCTAACTGGCAAAAGGAATTTCGTTGAGTGGGTTTACTCGGTTCGCCGGGTTCTGCAGACGAAGGGTCTTCTTCACCACTTGACCCGCGATACTCCAACTGCTCCCTCCGATGACTGGCTTTGCAATGACAGTCGGGTCCAGTCCTGGCTTCTCAACTCTATGGACACTGAGCCCTACAGGATGGCCATGTATCATGACACGACTAAGACCATATGGGAGGAGCTTCACTCTTTTTACTTTGGCCATGACAGCCTACAGCACCTATATGATAGCATTTCCGATCTTCAGAATCTTGCTCCGGGTGCTCCTGGCGATATGCTCTCCTTCGTGGCTAAAGCTAAGAGTTTGGCAGAGGCTTGGATTCAACATCAGCCTCCTACCACCGATCTAGCCACTCAACGGAACCAGAAAGAAGCTGTCGACATCGCCATGATGATGTCCCGAGTTCCTCCTCACCTGCATAGTGTTCGGGCCCAGATTCTATCCTCCGCCACAACTCCTTCACTGTCTGATGTCTGCTCCATGCTGCTAAAAGCCACTACTGATGTCTATGACGAGTCCTAGTCTTCGGCTTCCTCCTCTCTTACTGCTCATGAGTTGGATGACTTTCGTCGTTTGCTTCACTCTCAGTCAGATCTGGTCACTGGAAGCTCGACTTCTCTTGCCACCGTTGTTATGCCTAGTGCTCATGCGGCCACCACCTCTCCTTCTGAATGGGTGCTCGACTCTGGCACCACCCACCATATGACTGGTTCCTCCTCAGGTTTTCTCTCTTATACTCCTTTGTCTGGTAAGAAAAAAGTTATTTCAGCTAACGGCTCGTTGTCCTCTATTGCGGGCAAAGGCAACATTTCTTGTTCACCGTTCATTTCTCTTACCTCTGTTCTTCACGTTCTCTCTTTTCCTCGCAATTTACTTTCCATCAGCAATCTTACAAAATCTCATAACTGCTCTATAACATTCTTTCTTGATTCTTGTGTTTTCAGGAACTGGGTACGAAGCGGAACATTGACAGTGGTAGGAGCAGTGGCAGCTTGTACTACTTGGACACTCCTCCTCGTTCTCAGGCTCTTTCCAGTTCTACTGTTACTGCAGAGGATGTCCATTGTTGGCATTTGCGTTTGGGACACCCATCCTCCGTCTACCTGCAAAAATTATTTCCTGTTTTTTCATCTTTTCTTCAGAATTTTTCTTGTGATATTTGTGATCGGTCTAAACATGTGCGACAGACCTCTTCATATCTTTCTTTTCCTAGTAGCACCCTTTTTGATGTTATACATTCTGATGTTTGGGGGTCATCCCCCGTTGTATCGTTGACTGGTTTTCGATGGTTCGTCACCTTTATTGATTGTTTCTCGCGTACTACATGGGTGTCTATTAAAAAAGAAAAATAAAGTTTTTTCATGTTTTCAAATCTTTCATAACATGGTGAAAAATCAATTTAATGTCACTATTCGTGTTCTGGGGGGGGTGTATGACGATCGTGGTTCATTTGGCGCGTACCTCACCTCTCACGGTATCATCCACCAGTAAACTTTTGCTTACACATCTACACAGAACGGTGTGGCCGAAAGAAAAAATCGGCATCTCCTCGAGGTTGCCTGTTGTCTCCTCTTGACGATGCATCTTCCTAAACCATATTGGGGAGATGCGGTGCTTACTGCTGCACATCTTATTAATCATTTTCCTTCTCGTGTTCTCTCCTTTACTACTCATCTAGTCCGTCTCTCTACCTCTGGCATGGTTCATACTTCTCATTTGTCACCCCATGTTTTTGGGTGCGTATGTTACGTGCATGTGCACCAACCTCAACGTGACAAACTTGACCCTCGGGCTCAACGTTGTGTCTTCCTTGGCTATTCCTCCACGACCCAAGGGTATCGCTGTTATCACCCTCCTTCCCGGCGTATGTTCTACACCATGGATGTTACTTTCCGTGAGGGGGTGTCATTTCCATCCTCGACTCATGTTCTTCGTCAGGGGGAGAGTACATCTACTACGGATGATGTTACTACTGTCCCTCTGCCTCTTCTCCCGTCCTTCTCCTCTATTCCTTCACCTCGTTCTACGGATGTTCACAAAGCTACTCCTATCCCAATACCGGACTCCTCTACTATGATCTCTCCTTTTCCCCATGTATACCACCGTCGTTCAGATACACGGGTCACCGTCGCTCCGCCTCTACCAGTGCCGACTTCGGACTCAGATTCTGATGATGTCGACCTGCATATGTCTCTTGCCTCGCTGAAAAAGGGTAAAGCTACTTCCACGCAACATCTGATTTCTAATCATGTGGCTTATAGCCATCTTACTCTGATTCATCAGACCTTTATCTCATCTCTCTCTCTCTAGTTGTTATTCACAAGACATGGCAGGAAGCATTGGCTATACCGACTTGGACACAGGCTATGCTTGATGAGATGTCCGCCTTGGACAAAAATCATATGTGGGACATCTCCCTCTCCCTCCAGGAAAGAAAGCTATAGGTTCCAGGTGGGCCTTCTCGGTTAAGCAGAACCAAGATGGCAAGGTGGAATGGTACAAAGCGCGTCTTGTCGCTCAAGGATACACCCAGACTCAAGGAGTTGATTACCACGAGACTTTTGCTCATGTAGAAAAAATGGACTCTATTCGGGTCTTGTTATCATGTGCAGTCTGTCTGGACTGGGAACTTCATCAACTGGATGTGAAAAATGTGTTTCTCCACAGTGAGCTTGAGGAGGAGGTGTACATGAAATTCCCTCCTGGTTTTATGAAGAAAGGATCTGAAGGGCTCGTCTGCCGCCTAAGGAAATCATTATATGGCCTGAAACAATCTCTAAGGGCCTAGTTTGGAAGATTCCTCACAGCATGCTCAAGTTTGGGTACAAGCAAGCCCAATCAGATCATACTATGTTCATCCGGAGACATGAACAGCGGGTTGTAGTTCTCATTGTCTACGTGGATGACATCGTGATTACCGGAAATGATACAGAGGAGATCGTCAACCTCAAGACCCTCCTATCGGCTGAATTTGAAGTGAAGGACTTGGGACGATTGCGATACTTCCTAGACATCAATTATCAAAGTGATTAGATCGGAGTGGGGTATCTTTATATCCCAAGAGAAGTACATATTGGATCTCCTAAAGGAAACTGTTATGTTTGGTTGTGTTCCTGCGAACACCCCTATGGAGGAAAATCACAGGATTGATGAAGATGGTGATGGTGATCAAGCTGATGTATCATGTTACCTAAGATTGGTCGGAAAACTTATATATCTATCTCATACTCGTCCCGACATTACGTATGCAGTTGGTATTCTTAGCAGATATATACATTCTTCTAGAATCAGGCATCAAGAAGTGGTGTATCGTCTACTATGGTATTTGAAGAAAGCTCCTGGTTGTGGCCTTCTATTCTCTAGGAACAACAATTTGGAGATTGAGATTTTTACTGACGCTGATTGGGCCGGTTGCCAGGATGACAGAAAGTACACAACAGGATACTGCTCCTTTGTTGGTGGTAACCTCGTGACGTGGCGAAGCAAGAATCAGAATGTGGTGGCTAGGTCAAGTGCAGAGGCAGAATATCGCGTCATGGCTCAAGGCTTATGTGAGGGATTATGGTTGCGTACCGTGTAACAGGATTTAGGCTTTCCTGTGACAACTCTTTTCTCCTTATTTTGTGACAATAAGGCTGCAATTAGTATTGCTTATAACCCGGTCCAGCACGACAGGACAAAGCACGTCGAAGTGGATCGGCATTTTATTAAGGATCACTTGGATAAGAAAACAGTTGTTACTCTATTTGTTCACTCCAGGGATCAGCTAGTTGATGTCTTCATCAAAAGTTTGGGGTGTGATGTGTTTACCGATGATATCCAGAAAATTGGGATGACTGATATCTTCCGTCCGACTTGAGGGGGAGAGTTGTAATATGTTATGTTCAAGTCGGGGTAGTATTGTAATTTTACTTTGTGTTTAGGTTTCCCTTACTCAAGTATATAAGAGTAAGAGACCTCTCTCTTAATGAATTATTCAGTTTTGCATTCCACTTAAACACGTTGAAGGCATACGACAACTGAAGTATTGTCATTGGCTTTAAATTGTGCTGGACCGTGCCCATTCCGCAACTATGTATGCAGGTATGTATGCATGGTTAATAAAAACAAAAATCAAACTTGGTTTACTGAGCTTGAGTTCAATTCAATTGGTCATTGTGAAAATGCCTTCTTAAAGATATTTGTTATGGTCTCGCATCGGGCCATGTTATCTAGTTTCTATCTTTATTGCGCGCATTTGATCATCCGTGTCTAAGCCCAAGGAGGGGACATTTTGGGAACTCCTGTAACTCCTATTAGGGTTGGGCCAAGAGAAGAAGGAAGCAAACTCATTATCTAATTTTCTATCTCTATCTATTTCTCTCTCTCTCTCTCACTCTCTATCTCTCGGTTACCCTACCCGACGCCCTAACCGCGTAAACCGCAATCTGTAATCGGCAACCCGACGCGATCTTTCCCCTTTCCATCCCTGCATCCCCGCACGCGACAGCCGGCTGCCTCCAGCAGTGGCACTCCCACCTCCGCCATAGGTCTGGCCGCCCCTCGCAAATCCAATGCCCCTCAAGGCCCTGGACCCGTTCGCAATCGGCGACCCACAACAACTTGGTATCAGAGGGACCTCTCCTCCACGTCGTCGGAACTACAGATCCAGCTCCGCCTCTTCCCGTTGTGGGCGACCACACCAGCCTGCGTGGTGCTGCTCCATCCCACAGACCGCCGCTCACAACTCCTGCGCCATTCGACCACACCTCCGTCACTGTCCAACTAGCGGCTAATCGACCAGTCCATCCGACATCGGGCTCCTCCAATGATGTGCCAATCCTGCGAACCCCGCCCGAATATTTACTCCTGAGACACGAGGGCAACGGTATGCCACGATACGTGCGGATGGACTTTCCAATCTTCGACGGTCGTGAAGACCCCTTGGTCTGGCTCTCTCGCTGTTAGCAGTACTTCTCCAATCAGTGCACCCCTTGGGAAGAATAACTCAATGTTGTTTATTTCCATCTGATGGGCTCAGCCCAACTTTGGTTTTCCTAACTGCAACGGGAGAAACCACTTCTATCATGAGAGGGTTTCAAATTCAGCTGCAACCTCCGTTTAGGCCCACCCTCCACAGCAATCCCTTGGGGATCTCATTTCTCTTCGGCAGATCGGCCCAATCGACGAGTACCTCGAACAGTTTCAGGTCCACCTGGCCCGAACTCCCTCAGTTCTTTGCATCCAACATGTGCCCATCTTCATGACGGGGCTCCATGAGTGCCTCCGCATGGATGTGGAATATCAAGCCCCCGCAGATCTGACGACTGCCATGAGCTTGGCTCACATCTACGAGAAGCGTCTGTTGTTGTATCGCCCTCATCTCCATCTCCCAAACAACGTAGGGCTCAGCTGCATCCCCCGACCTTTGCCATCACCCACAAACAGCCTCATAGCTTAGGACTGCGATGCCGACCGTTCACCCACCGTCCGCAGACTGTCTGCCCAGGAGATGACCGGTCGTCATGCCAAGGGCCTCTGTTACAACCAATGTTTTAAATATCGGATGTCGGATACATATCGGATTGTGTTTTAAAATTTCGGATGTCGGAAGTCAGAGACATGTCGGGGATATTTTAAAATATCGGATTTTCATATATTATAAATAAAATTTTTATTTAATGTATATTAACTATAATTATATGTTATAAAAATAGAAAAATAATATAACAAATAGATAAAAATGAGTCATTTATATTATGAAATAAATTTAAACAGTATCTAAGAAAAAATATTATTAACAAATACAAAATGATACATTGTAAAATATATTTAATACTATACACTAATTTTATTTTGATAACAATAAATTTATTGCAAATAAAAAAAATTTAAAAGTTAAAAATACTTGATTTATTATAAGTTTTTTCAAACTTATAAATTTATATTAAAAATATGAAAAATCACTTAATAAATGTATTAAATATTTTCCTATTTTTTTTAATACGAAATTAAAATTTTGTGAAAGAATTATACAAAATTGATTGTAAGAATAAAACGTTAAAAAATTGAAATAATAAGTTTAATCGATTTAAACATACATAATATAGTATACATAATATAGTATCCATAGGTGATTTAAATATATGATATTTGCCTGCAAATATAACATAAAATAAAATATCGGGTGATATATTTAAAAGTCGTGTCGGCTGATATATCGGAAAAGATCGGACATGTCGGCCTATATTATAAAAAGGACATAATCTATTATTTTGAGAAAAACATCGTTTTCCTCTAAAAAATGACATGTCGGGAGACATGTCGGACATGTCGGAGGACATTTAAAACAGTGGTTACAACTGCGATGAGTCATATCTCTGTGGACATCGCTGCAAGCGCCTCTTTTGGCTGGAGGTGGACAAAACCCTTCTGCAGAACGGGATGCTGACACGGACACAGGAATCCAGCGACCTCCGCCACCATAGAACGAGCTTAAGGGTAAGCTTGTCGTCGGGCAGGGTGGAGATGTTATGGTCCCGCATCAGGTCATGTTATCTAGTATCTATCTTTATTACGCGCATTTGATCCTTCGTGTCTAAGCCCAATGAGGGGGCATTTTGTGAACTCATGTAACTCTTAATAGGGTCGGCTAGGGGCAAGAGAAGGAAGCAAGCTCATCATCTAATTTTCTATCTCTCTCTTTGTCTACCGGTTACCCTACCCAACACCCTAAACGCGTAAGCCGCAATCCGCGATCAGCGGCCCGGCTGGATCTTCCCCCTTCCTTTGCAGCCCGCATCCCCGCACGCGACACCCGGCCACCTCCATTAGTGGCACTCCCGCCTCCGCCGTAGGTCCGGCCACCCCTCGCAGATCCAACGCCCCCTCACGGCCCTGGACCCGTTAGCAATTCGGCGACCCACAACAATATCATTGTTGAAAGGCACATAAAAGCTTTTGAGCACTTGCTGGAGAAGGTACATAGCTACATTCTCTATTTGCTCGTCTTTCTTTACTATAAATAAAATGTGAAGTATAAACGCACATCATATTTCATAGTTTGTTTGCCTTTCGTCCTCTTTGTTGTTAATTTCAAAAATCTGTTGTGGGTAATTTTTCGTGTATGGAATAACCTGGATTTCGCTTAAGTGGACCTACTAACCTCTAAGTTAATATTCTTACACGCCCTATCCATTGATGATCTGCTCACCTAGATGGAATGAAGCGCACTTGCATAATCAGTAATAAATTTTTGTTTTCTAAAATAATATTTTTAAATAAAAAAACAGGAAACTTAGCTTACATCAATATGTCATGAATTTTGGAACATCTTAATTTTGTTGTTGATTAGGACTGAATCACACATGATGAAGTTGTTTTGTGCACTAGTGAATGATATTGGCACAGGTTGTCAACGTGTAGGATAGAAAGAAACCACCCTAAGTTTCTCCTTCTACCGTCCAGGTCCACGATGATTTCTTATGATGCCAGGAGCTTTTGTGAGAAGATTGGATGCAAAAAAGAGCCCAATCTGCTGGTTTTGAGGCCCTGCAAAGCATAGGTGCTGCAGGTCATCCATCATGCGAAAGGAGGGATTGTACAAGAGGTTTTCAGAGGCAGTAATGGGGATAGATTCGTTGTGTTTGACTGGATGGAAGATTGATTGCTTCAGCAGGGGAATGATCGAATTGAATAAAAATTGTGCTGGATTGATCAGAAAGGTATTGAATGGATGTGCGTGGGGGCAGATTAATCACCTCTGCTACCAATTTGTTATGATTCTTAAATTGTAATGGATACAAAAACCTTGTTGTGGTAGATACTTGACGGAGAGCTATCAAATCCTTCCATGTGGGGTTTGGCGAAGGAGATGAGAAATTAAACGGAGAGTATACAACTAATTCTTGCTTAAAAGTCCAACGGCCCTAGGGCTCTTTAAATATGGATTACATGAATGTCATTTTGCAAGTTCACATTTTCGGACTATTCAGGAAATACCCAACAACACTCCAGCTTTTATCCCGCCATAGTGGGGTCGGCTATATGGATCATTGGTCGCCATTGAGCCCTATCTTTTCTCAATCTCACTAATGCCAAGTACATCATGTCTTTCCTTATAGTTTCTATTGGAAAAGCCCATGTAAATGGCCCATTAATGGGCCCTCTTTCTTCCTTTCTCTCTCCTCCTTCTTTAGTCTCACATCTTGTATAGGATTTACTCTTCTCTCCTCTTCCCTATATATTTGTATTCTCCCCTTGTATTTTGATACTGAAATAATACATACAAGCTTTTGGGTCATTCTCTACATGGTATCAGAGCCAGGTTGTGCCTCCTGTGGATTCAGACGTCTATCCGCCTGGCGGTCTGCGGTTTCCGCGGCCTGACATTTTGTGTCCGCACCTCCTAGTCGCATAGCCTCTGCGGCCAGCCCTTCTCCAATCCGCTCCCTCTCC
Organism: Platanthera guangdongensis; assembly: GCA_039583875.1. Taxonomy (NCBI): domain Eukaryota; kingdom Viridiplantae; phylum Streptophyta; class Magnoliopsida; order Asparagales; family Orchidaceae; genus Platanthera; species Platanthera guangdongensis. The sequence continues at coordinate 162,313,876 of CM077159.1, forward strand.
TCCTTCTGTGGAACCACTCCTCTTCTGGTCCTTTTATAGCCATCTCTCTCTGATCTGTGGGGTCCACTGCTTCCCATAATCCGCTGCGGCCTCTTTCTGTCCACTGCGAGCTCGGCAAACTCGCTCTGTGGTCTCCTTCTGTCCGCTGCGAGCTTGGCGCACTCGCTTCCTCTTCTTGTTCTCTTTGGTCCGCTGCGAGCTCGGCGGTCTCCTTCTGTCCATTGTCTGTTGTTATTGCGAGCTCCCTTCTGTCCGCGCTGCTTTCCCTATCTGCTGTTGTTCTCCTTCTCTTCTGGCGGGCAAGTTATTTTCCCGGTCCTCCGCGGACTCGATCCTCTCTGCGATTTCCGTCTTGCGGACTGATCCAGCTCGCTGCGGTCGCCCTCTAGTCGCCGCACATCGCCGCGACTTGTTGAGCTCTCCCCGCTTGTCTTCTCCTTCTCCTTCTAGTCGGGGACTGCTCCCGCCGCGGCCTCCCGCAGCTCGCACCTTGCCCCGTGCTTCTGTACTCGCCGCGACCTGCCCTCTCTACCCGTCGTCGGATCAGCAGTCGTCGCAACTACTTGCGGCCTGATCCAGTCCGTCGCGGCCTCCAATAGCTCGCGCCTTGCCTAGCGTGTCTGTACTCGCCGCGGCCTGCCTTCTGCTCTGCTCCAGTGCGCTGTTTCTGCTTGCTTCCTCTCCTCCAGGTCGTCATGTCTTCTAGCGACTCTACTACAGCTACCCCCACGGCAGACCACATGGCTCCTCCTCATGAACTCCGCGATGAGCTTCGAATTACTACTCGTTCCCTCTCTGGAAAGTCGAACTTCATCCCGTGGGTTCACTCCGTCCGGAGGGTCCTGCAAGCCAAGGGCCTTTCGCGTCACCTTACCCAGGGGCCTCCGTCTCCTACTACTGATGAATGGCTACGAAATGACGGTCGCGTCCAGACCTGGATCCTGAACTCTCTGGAGGGTGAGCCCTACCAGATGATCATGTATCATGAGACCGCCAAAGCAATGTGGGATGAACTCCACTCCTTGTACTCGGGCAAGGACAGCCTCCAGCACCTCTTTGATATCATCACCGATCTTCAAGCTTTTGATGTTGGCAAAGCTATGGACATGACCTCCTTTGTGGCTCGTGCTAAGACTCTCACGGAGGCCTGGATTCAGCACCAGCCATCTACTACTGATCTCGCTGCTCAGCGTGCCCAGAAGGAGGTTGTCTGTATTGATATGATTATGGCTCGAGTCCCGCCACACCTTCACAGTATCCGGGCCCAGGTTCTGGCATCACCTGCTACCCCCTCCTTCTCAGATGTTTGCTCTATGTTACTTCGAGTACCACCTCCCCTGGAGATGTCTGCACCACCATCGCCGGCCCTTCTTAAGCAGGCCCTTCCTCCCTTACTTCTCCCACCATCTTTTACTCGGGGTGGCCGTACGGGCTCCCGAGGACGGGGCCGTGGTGGTCGAGATCGCCCCAAGTGCACATACTGCGGTCGGGATGGACACACTGAAGCAGTCTGTCACAAGAAACATGGCTACCCTCCTCGCCCGCCTACTGCTGCTACAGCTGATAACTCTCCACCCACCGGTACAGACCATGAGGCTCTTCGCCTTCAGCTGCAACAACTCCAGGGGCTACTCAACCCTCCGTCTGCTTCGGTTGCCTCCACCTCTACGGCAGGTATTGCCTCCACCTCTACTGCACGTACTGTCTGTCTTTCCTCCAGTTCCCGTTGGATCCTGCACTCGGGAGTCACCCACCACATCACCTCCCTGTTGCCGCCAAGGTTCTCAGATGCTCCTCATCCCACGTCTATTACTGTGGCCAACAGTGCGATTGTTCCGGTCTCCGGATGTGCTGATCTCTTGATCCACCCCTCCATCTCTCTTCGCTCCGCTCTTTTTGTGTCGGCATCACCATTTAATTTACTATCTGTTGGCCGCCTCACTACTGATATGAATTGTTATATCATCTTCACCTCTTCTGGTTTTTTGATACAGGATCGGCAGACGCAGATTACCATTGGTAGGGATCGACTGCAGAACGGGCTCTACCTCCTCGATGTCTCTTCTACCGCCCTTTCCTCTGTCTCATCTAGTGATTGGCATTGTCGTCTTGGGCATGCTCCTCTACCTATCCTCCAGAAGGCGCTTCCTGACGTCTCCCTTCCCGCCTTTAAATGTGATTCCTGCATTATTGGCAAACAGCCACGTTCTTATTTTCCCGCACATTGTACTTGAAGCTCTGCTCCTTTTGATTTAATACATTCTGATATTTGGGGTCCGTACAAGGTTTCCAGTATCTCGGGTTATCGTTACTTTATAACGTTTATTAACGATTACTCTCGCACCACATGGTTGTATTTACTTCGTAATCGCTCAGAGCTTCCCCGTGTCTTTCGGTCTTTTGTGTTAGAGACTCGTACGCAATTCTCTACTACTATCAAAACTTTCCGCTCTGATAATGCCCGTGAGTACACTAGCCACGAGTTTGCCCATCTATGCACAGACTTCGGTATTGTTCATCAGACATCGTGTCCCTAAACCTCTCAACAAAACGGGGTCGCATAACGAAAGAACCGCCACCTTCTTGATGTTGCTCGATCCCTCATGCTTCACAAGCATGTTCTCAAAGTATTCTGGAACTTTGCGGTCTCCACTGCGTGTTTTCTCATCAACCGTCTCTCATCTCTGGTTCTCCAAAATGCTACCTCATTCAGCCTTCTCTTTCCCTCCGCACCCGCCTTTCCTCTCACACCCCGGGTCTTTGGTTGTGCTTGTTTCGTCCATACTCTGGGTCCCACTATAGACAAAATGGATCCCCGAGCGGCGAAACACATTTTCGTCGGCTACTCCCGCACCCAAAAGGGCTATGTGTGTTATTCTCCGGCTACCCGGAAGGTCTCTGTATCCGCTGATATTACTTTCTGGGAGGATCAACCTTTCTTCCCTCCTCCTTTACCACCTCTTCTACCACCAACCACTCTACCACCTTCCATTCCACGGCCAGTTATCCCCGTCCACTCACCTCCAACCCTCCCTCAGCCCACTCCCACTCTTGCTCCTCCTAAGCCTCCTGTCATTCAGGTCTATACTTGCCGCCCACTTCCTTCCGTTGCCCCTATGCAGTCGGCTTCGACCTCGGCTTCTTTGTGTTCTGCTGCTCCGGTGCCCGCCTCTACAGCTCATCCAATGGCCAACTATGTTTCTCTACATCGCCTCTCTCCACCTCTTCAGACATTGGCTACTTCACTATCATCGGTCTCTATTCTTAACTCCGTACAGGAGGCTCTTCAACATCCTGGGTGGCGCGCTGCCATGGAAGAAGAAATGGCTGCTCTTTGGGCAAACCAGACTTGGACCCTGGTGCCCCTTCCTCCCGGACAGAAACCCGTTGGGTGCAAATGAGTCTTTGTCATCAAACATGCTCATGATGGGACCACTGACAGACTCAAAGCTCGTCTGGTAGCTCGTGGCTTCACCCAGCAACGGGGTCTCGACTATGACGAGACTTTCTCTCCGGTCGCTAAGCTCAACACAGTCCGCGTTCTCATCTCGGTGGTTGTCCATCGTCAATGGCCCTTACTTCAACTAGACGTCAAGAATGCTTTTCTGAATGGCGACCTCCACAAAACGGTTTACATACAACAACCTCCCGGGTTTGAGACCACAGGGGAGTCTCGGGTGTGTCACCTTCTCAAATCGCTCTATGGTCTCAAACAATCCCCTCAGGCATGGTTCGACAAGTTCAGCAAAGTTCTCCGGGAAATTGGCTTCACTCGGAGCTCGGCAGACTTCTCATTGTTTACTCGCCACCAGGCAACGGGTACGGTTCTCCTATTGGTGTATGTCGACGACATCATCATTACTGGAGACGACTCGGACAGCATACAGGTCGTTAAGCAACATCTGAGCTCCGTCTTCCAAACTAAAGATTTGGGACATCTTCGGTACTTCCTAGGACTGGAGGTAGCTAGACGATCAGATGGTCTGGTTCCTCTCAGCGAAAATACTGCCTAGATCTTCTTCATGATGCAGGCTACTCTGGCTGCAAACCTGTGAACACTCTCATGGATGTCAATCACAAACTATGTGTTCAGGCCTCGGATTCTGATACTCTTCTACAAAATCCAGAATATTATCGTTGTCTAGTTGGGAAACTAATCTACCTAACGGTAACAAGACCTGATATATCATTCGTTGTGAGGCTCGTTAGTCGGTATATGCACTCTCCTCGAAGCTCTCATCTTCAGGCAGTGGAACAGATTCTCAGATACCTCAAGACAGCTCCTGGCCAAGAACTTGTATACAAAACCTCATCTTCAATCCCAACATTGGTGGCATACTCTGATGCCGACTACGCTGCCTCTCTTGATGATCGACGATCCACTAGCGGGTTCTGCACATATTTTGGAGGGCATCTGATTACTTGGCGGAGCAAGAAACAAGCAGTGGTTGCTCGATCCTCAGCAGAAGTAGAATATCGGGCAATGGCTTCTGTGGTCTCGGAACTCACATGGATTGAGAGTCTCCTTGCCGACCTTGATGTAAGGCTATCTTCACCAGCTCTCCTCCTATGTGACAGTCAAGCTGCTATCCATATTGCCAAGAACCTGATCTTTAACGAAAGAACGAAGCATATTGAGGTAGATTGTCATTTTATCCGAGAGAAAGTTCACATGAAGAAGATCGAGCTCAAGCATGTTCCGGGTACTGAACAGGTCGCGGACATCCTCACAAAAGTTCTACCAAGTACCATCTTCTATCAGTGCCTATCCAAGCTCGGTGCATACGACTTGTACGCTCCAGCTTGCGGGGGAGTATTGGAAAAGCCCATGTAAAGGGCCCATTAATGGGCCCTCTTTCTTCCTTTCTCTCTCCTCCTTCTTTAGTCTCACATCTTGTATAGGATTTACTCTTCTCTCTTCTTCCCTATATATTTGTATTCTCCCCTTGTATTTTGATACTAAAATAATACATACAAGTTTTTGGGTCATTCTCTACAGTTTCATTCCAAATCTTTTTTGGTCTACCCCTCCTGTTTAACATGCCTAGTATCTAAACTCTCGCAACGCCTAACGGGTGCCTCTAATAGTCTCTTGTATCTGTGTCTGAACCATCTTAATCGAGCTTCTCACGTCTTCTCTACAATTGGTGTCACTCATATCTTATCCTTGATACATTCATTCCTAATTTTATCTAGTCTCATGCACAAACCATCTTAATCGAACTTCTCGCATCTCATCTATAATTGGTGCCAGTCCTGTCTTTTTCCTGATACTATTCATGAAATACCCAAAAGAAGAAAAAAATCAAATAAATAGAAGTGCCTACCAAAGTTTCAGCCCGTACATAGACCATAACATCACTTAACATAGACCATAACAACTGCCACTTTTCGCACAGGGGAAACATGAGCGTTAGTTGCATCCTAACCACATGATACTATGCTTTATTTAGTGTACAAACAAAATTCTTCAAAGAAAATCACTTCTCTTAGCAGAAGCAACTTATTATATGGATAAACAATAATATGCACATTGAACAAGTGGAAGACATACAGACCTTCCTCCATGTCTGATGTAAGCATCCCAAATTCTTCTAACCTGCGCATAACATGAACTCAATAACTTGAGTAACAGTAAGATGCACTTAAATGACAATTCCAGGATAACAGTGCCGACTCCCTTCCTTTAATCAACATTTCCAAGGAATGCATTGACAAGTCTAGGACCTTAATTGAACAATATGTAATTGCATTGACAAATCAAATCATCAGGATGTAAACAACAATAATTATCAATCGATTAAAGGGTATCATATCTGAATACAATTTTCAAGATTACAATTGATCAAATGAAGACACTAAAAAAATTTACAAGCATAGTGAAAAGGCTTTCTCTAGACGTTAACAAAATAAAAGGTAAACAAATTAGCAAGCAAGAAATAAATAAAAATAAAGAACAACTCCATTAAAGTCTGTATAATTTAATTGCAAAATCAACCATATCCTCCAGGTGATGTAGGGGTAGGCTACGTGATGCGCAAAACCTAGGACTCTAGGTGGGAATGCGAGCGTGACACGCTAATCCGACTCTAAATGCAATGCGGTCGTTAGTGGTGACGACAAATAATTATGAGTAATGATCATTTATATTTAACACCACGCAAATATTTAGAATTGGAAAACAACGAATTAATTTTGACATTTTATAATGGATTCCTCCGCTCGGAGGGCAAAAGCAAAGCGCGCGGCGAATGTCTCCTGCAAATTATTAGTGTACTAAAGGCAATTTCTACTAGCAAGAATCACATCACATATATTAATTCACCAATGAAAATGTCAAATCAAATAAGTCAATACCACAAGAAACTCACAAAGTAGTGGGCTAAACCGAGACACTGAAGAATTTGGGTCCGGATGTGTAGATCGGCGATCGGAGGTGGAACCGGGGCGTAAAAATGATGGTGGTGGCTGTCCTCGGCGGTAAATGGTGAGATCGGATGAGAAATGGGTAGATCCGGCCACGTACAAGTAGATCCGGTCCGGGGAAGGGTGGATCCGCTATTTAGGGTCGGATCCGGGTGTTGGGGTGATGAACGAAAGGTGAAAATAACGGATCGGGGCTAAAATTCCGAGATCTGAATTGATCCAAGAAATTAGGGTTAAAGGGGAGTGGATCAACGAGAGGGAAGATGTGGAGGGTCGTCGTGAACAGTGGCCGGTGTGAACAGTGTCGGCGTGAACAGTAACCCACGTGTAACCCGTGAACAGTGTTTTGGTGAACAGTGATCAGAGAATCGTGTTTGGGCACCCTAGACAGCGGTAGGGGGTTGGGATTTGGGGGCTGTATGGGTTGCGGATGAAGGTTTCGAGGGGGGAAGAATAAGGCTATGGATTGGTAGTATCTTGGGGGGGGGGGGGAGTTAGAGCGCCTAGGAGTCGTCACCTAGGGTTCCAGGGCGTCGGCACCGGGGAGTGATCGCTGGAATCCGGGAAGAGAAGTCTCCAAATTCTGCAATGGCCTCATTTCAGCCCCTACACATCTATTTATAAGAAAAGAACAACGACTATGATTGGTCGGAGGTGGGACCACTCAAATACATCAATTAAAACATAAAATAAGGAAGTAATACATGAATTTGACTCCCAACGCAAATACTCTGCAGAAACTGCCTCAATATTTGCAATCTGCACATATGAAATTCATCACGGTGGCCAATGGTGACACTACCCCGATTGTTGGAGCTGTTAATCTGCCCCTCACTCCAACTCTCTCTCTCTCTTTGTCCTCAATCCTTCATGTTCCGGGATCGCCTTTTAACTTGCTTTCTGTTACTCGCCTTACTCAGAAACTTGATTGTTGTGTAACTTTCTCTCCCTCCTCCTTTGTTGTGCAGGATCGACGGACGTAAGATATCATTGGTAAGGGGCGGCTGTCTGATGGGCTCTATTTCTTGGATATCTCGCTTATTGTTCTCTCCTTGGTCACTTCTGTTGATTGGCATTGCCGTCTTGGGCATGCTCCCCTCCAGATTCTCAAGAAAACTATTCCAGATATCTCCCTTCATGAGTTTACTTGTGAATCATGTATCTTTGGCAAGCAACATCGTGCTTCTTTTAGTCTTCATTGTACTCGGAACAATGCTCATTTTTCTTTAGTGCATTCTAATATTTGAGACTCATATAAAACTTCTAGTATTTATGGTTATCATTACTTTGCTATCTTTATTGAAGATTACTCGTCCATGAATTGGTTATTTTTGCTTTGTGATCGTGTTGAAATCTCTTTTATCTTTTGTGTCTTTACTATTGAGAATCGTACTCAGTTCTCCACCACTATCAAAGTTCTTTGCACCGATAATGCACGTAAATACACAAGCCATACATTTTCAGATCTGTGTATTTGAATTTGAAATCATCCATCAAACTTCATGTGTTCATACTCCCCAACAAAATGGTGTAGCCGAGAAGAAAAATCATCAGCTTCTTAATGTCGCTCGCTCACACATGTTTCAAATACAGTTCCCACACTTTACTGAAACTTCGCAATTTCTACTGTTTGTCATCTCATTAACCGCATGTCCTCCATTCTCACTTTGTGACTCCGTTTAGTCTTCATTTTCCTTCGACCACCCCCTTTTTCATCACGACACGTGTGTTTGAATGTACTTGTTATGTCCATAATCTTGGTCTGCAAACTGACAACTTTCCTCCTCGTGCTACCAAATATATGTTCGTTGGGTACTCCCACACTCAGAAAGGGTAATTGTGCTACTCACTCACCAATCGCAAGTTGGTAGTTTCGGCCGATGTCGCCTTTCTCGAGGATCAACCGTTTCACTCCTCTCCTCCATCTCCTTTTCTTCCTCCCCCATTACCATGTCCTGTCATCCCGGTTACGTCTTCGCTTCCACCAGTTCTTCGAACATCAGTGCAGCCCAAAACTCCTCTTCGTGTCTACACCCGGCGTTCTTCCAAAACCGATGTCTTACAGCAGTTACCCTCTACTAGGGATATCTCGCGGCCTACCGATCCGAAATTGCCCTCTACGGCTCATCACCTGGCAAATTATGTATCCCTACATCGACTCTCCCCTCCTCTTTTCAAGTTCGCACTTTATTTATCCTTCATATTTCTACCTAACACTTTACAAGAGACTCTTCAACATTTAGGGTGGCTTGCGGACATGGATGAGAAAATGACTGCCCTTTGGGCTAACCAGACCTGGGATCTTGTCCTTCTTCCTCCTGGACAGACTTACGTGGGATGTAAGTGGGTTTATGCCATCAAACATGCACCAGATGAGACAGTCAAACGCCTAAAGGCTCGGTTTGTGGCTCGAGGGTTCACTCAACAACAAGACCTCGACTATGATGAAACGTTCTGACCTTGCTGAGAATTTGGGGGCGGCGGTTTATACATGCATCGCGGAAGCTGAATGAAGAAGATAGGTAAATGATGAAATGTCCTGGACAGACTTACGCGGAAGTTGAACGAAGAAGATAGGTAAAAGTGTAGGATTTCACGTGCTGTGGCGGGGCAAATTTTAAAAAAAAATTTCCAACAACCACACAACACACGAGATCGGATATCCAATGGAAACGCCCTACTAGTTAAGCAATTAAGGAAACCCTAACTCATCACATCTAAGCATTGCAAAATGTTAGAAATGTACCTCTAGGGAACAAGATCCCTAGGCGGAAGAGGAGGCGCGTCGGAGAGCTAAAATGCAATCCCACCGCAACAATGAGACCGAACGTCTTGCCTCTAGGTTCACCTCGAACCCGAACAGCGACCCAAGTCCGTTGATAGGAGAAGAGGGCACTCGCTTAGACCAACTCCGTCAAGAGCACCGAGGACTCCAAGTGGATGAATCACACTAGTCACCGGCTTGAGTATAGCGGAGTAGAGAATACCCAAATAGGCTGCTGGAGGAGAACGACCAACAAGGCAGACCTCTGCCGTGGCCGATGTTGTCTCCCTTAGCCGGATCTGGAAATGCACGGCAAGCTCACGAGCCGTCGGCGAGCCGAGATGCAGTGCAGCGATGGCGAGGAGAAAGAGGCGAGAATGAGGAACACCAGCGAGGAGGAAGAGGGAGGAGCGGGCGAGCCTGGACGGGAACGACGATGGTCAGCGGTGCGCCGTCGGGATGCCTCCAGGAAGAAAACCCTAGCCCGATACTTCTTCCGCCTCTTTCTTAATCTCCCGTGAAAAAACTCTCACTCAGCCACACTTAAAAACTGCCCACTCATCTCACTGTATATCTTGTATATATATATATATATATATATATATATATATATATATATATATATATATATATATATATATATATATATACATATATATATATACACACACATATGTACACACACATATATATGTCACCAAATATAAAAATATATATATGTGCCGAATATTTCCAAATCACGCCTGTTTGAGTGGGGTTAGCAAATCCCTATCACTGTGTCCCTCTATTAAATAATTACGACAACTCGCCTCGTCGTAATTCTCTTTTAATAATTGCACACAAAAGAGTGGTCTAAGTATGAACTGTCACCATATATACAGACTGTCTAATACGGTGAATCTAGGCTGTTCCCGTTCGTTTGGTGTGACCTCGCAGAGGGAACATGTCGTCACGGCAATAATACAACAATTTGTATTATTGACTATAAGAGGCTTTATCAAGACATTATAGTCGCCACAACAACATGTTAAAAGAGGTAACCGAACTTAATGGCCAGTGTCTAACTTTTGTCACATGATATCATAAATATTGTGCGAATTTGGGACCGTGTCAATTTCGCACTATATTTGTCTTTCTTGGTCTCATAAGCAAGAGTGTCTTTATAACTACATTAGTTATAATGCATGCTTTACAAACTCGCTTGGCCAAGGGGCCCGACTATATCAAAAACCCAAACTAGTTTGGGGACAAATGATATTTCGATATATACATCCCTTACGCGTCAGTGCGAATAACGAACCATAGTATTTATCACCATCATAAGATAGTCTTCAACTACAATCACATTGCTCACACCGACGCGCTTAATCTACATATCTCATATCTCCAAATCACTAGACACGTTGTAAGCATTAATGACACTTAACACATTCCAACTTAATGTTACAACTTAAGATAGGCCAACCTCAATATGTATGAAACCATACGCATACATACTCAAGTGATTAAACGATAACTATTATCAACATCTGTAGAACTACAATGTACTTTAATCCACATGACAATCCAAGGTGGTGGTCAATGTCCCTCTTTGACTACCAGGATCGTGAGCAAGTAAAACTATGATCATATGATGGAACTCAAGTGTTCTACAGCTCAAGACCAAGAGCATCTTCCTGAGCTATCATGATGCATCATCATATGAACTAGGGACAGAATGAGACATATATTCATTAAAACCATGAACTTAATAACATAAAAGACAACTTTCAAAACACAAATCCTTCAATCTCCCACTTGTTTTTAAAGTTTCTAATAAAAGAAATATAAAACTAAGGAATCCTCCGTCATCAAACATCAAGCCATTCCCCATGGTCTTGCAACCTCATGGACTCGAAATGAATTTCTCCTTTGGCTTGAGACAGAGGCTTGGTGAAGGGATCAGCTGTGTTGCTATTTGTGTCAATCCATAAAAGCGCAATTTTGCCTTCTTCAATGAAGTCGCGAGTGACAAAATACTTCCGATCCATGTATTTTGTCTTGTGATGTGATTTCGGTTCCTTGATTTGTGAAATGGAAGCACTATTATCACAAAACAATCTCAAGGGGCCTTCACTAGATGCCACGACTCCCAATTCCTCCAGAAATTTCTTTATCCAGACTGCCTCTTTGCTTGCCTCTGCGGCCGCCATGACTTCCGCTGCGGTGGTTGAATCAGCTGTAGTGGATTGTTTCCAACTGCGCCAACTCACAGCTCCACCATTCAGAAGAAAGACGAACCCAGATTGAGATCTTCTATCGTCCGGATCTGTCATAAAGCTAGCATCCGTGTAACCTTCTACATGGAGCTCTTTATGTCCACCAAATACAAGAAACTTATTCTTGGTCCTCTTAAGGTACCTAAGAATATTCTTGACCGCCGTCCAATGATATGGACTAGGCGAAGCTTGATATCGACTTGTCATGCTGAGAGCATATGCGACATCCGGTCTCGTACAGATCATGGCATACATGATGGAACCTATGGCGGAAGCATATGGCACATTCATCATGTATTCGAGGTCTTTATGTGATGAGACACATTGAGACTTGCCTAGCTGAGTAGACGTCTTCATTGGCACATTTCCTTTCTTAGAGTTTTCCATATGGAACCTTTCTAAGACCTTGTCAATGTAGATACCTTGACTTAGGCCAATAAGTCTACGTGATCTGTCTCTATATATCTTTATCCCTAAGATATATTGGGCTTCACCCATGTCCTTCATTGAAAAGATTGTTTTCAATGAGTCTCTTACTTGTTCCATTAATGATAAGTTGTTGCCCATTAAGAGAATATCGTCAACATACAAGATCAAGAATATAACGTTGCTCCCACTAACCTTCTTGTATACACAAGGCTCTTCCTTGCTTTGAATGAACTCAAGGGTTTTAACTTCTTCATCAAAGCGTTTGTTCCAACTCCTTGATGCTTGCTTCAACCCATAAATGGCTCTTTGAAGCTTGCATACTTTGCCGCTATCTTGAGAATCTTCAAAACCTTGAGGTTGCTTCATGAATACATCCTCATCTAGCTTTCCATTTAGGAAGGCCGTTTTGACATCCAATTGCCAAATTTCATAATCATGAAATGCGGCAATCGCCAACATGATCCGAATAGTCTTAAACATCACAACGGGCGAGAAAGTTTCATCATAGTCAATCCCTTGGATTTGACTAAAACCTTTCGCTACAAGTCTTGCCTTGTAGGTTGTCATGTTTCCATTCATGTCCATCTTCCTCTTAAAAATCCATTTACAGGGGATGGATTTCTTTCCTTCAGGAAGGTCAACCAAGTTCCATACTTGGTTGTCATACATGGATTGTATCTCAGACTTCATGGCTTCAAGCCATGCTACAGAATCCTTTCTTTCCATTGCTTCTTCATAGGTCAATGGGTCTTCTGTGTCTAGAATAAACACCTCATGAAGACCCGTGTAAAAGTCAGGCCTTTTCCTTTCCCTGATCGACCTCCTAAGATCCTTTGGTTTACCTAGCTCAGTCTGAGCTTCTTGAATTTCCTCCACTATTTCTGGTGGAGTCAAATCATGCTCAACACGAGTAAGAGTAACCGGAGGTGGTAAAGCAAGAATTTCCTCCGTAACCATTTGCGGAGGCGGAATACTCATGCTCCCACTGACTAAAGGAACTTCTTGTGACTCTTGGTGATCATATTGAACATCAGTGCTCATCTCGCGATCACTTTCTTGTAGGTTTTCTTGAGCTTCCTCAAGTGTCACCCTACGGTCACAGCTTTTGATTCTTTCAAGAAACTCTTTCTCTAAGAATGTGGCACCCTTCTTGACAAAAATAGTATTTGTTGATTTGTGCCAAAAGCTATACCCTTTAGTTTCTCTTGGGTATCCAATGAAGAAGCACTTATCGGCTTTAGGGTCTAGTTTGGATGATTGCATACGTTTGACATATGCTTCACAACCCCAAATCTTAAAGAAAGATGGGATGGGTGGTTTCCCAACCCAAATTTCATGTGGAGTTTTCTCTACGGCTTTAGTTGGAACGAAATTTAAAGTGTAAGCTGCCGTTAAAAGTGCATGACCCCAAAAATATAAAGGTAGATCGGTTTGACACATCATGGTTCTAACCATGTCGAGCAGAGTCCGGTTTCTCCTTTCGGAGACACCATTCCACTGCGGTGTCCCAGGAGGAGTTAGTTGTGGTACAATACCACACTCCTTTAAGTAAGTATTGAACTCATTGCTCAAGTACTCACCTCCACGATCTGTTCTCAAAACTTTGACTCTCTTATCCAGTTGATTTTCCACTTCATTTTTATACTCCCTGAACTTGGCAAGGGATTCACTCTTATGCTTCATAAGATAAACATAGCCATATCGACTATAATCATCCGTAAAAGTGATGAAGTACCTAAAACCATCTCTAGCAACCACATTCATTGGACCACATACATCAGAGTGTATCAATTCCAATAAGTTGTTTGCTCTCGCACCTTTCTTTGTAAAAGGTGTCTTGGTCATTTTGCCCCTTAGGCATGATTCGCATATATCAATTGCATCAGGATGAAAAGAACCTAGAAGATTAGCCTGATGCAATTTCCTTATACGATTTTCATTAATATGACCAAGACGATGGTGCCATAAGAGAGTCTCACTTATGTGAGATATTTTGAGTCGCTTGTTACTGATATTTAATACTTGTTTATCATCAACAATGTTAAGCAAATACAATCCATTGGAAATGAAAGCACTTGCATAAAATAAACCATCCTTCTCAATCCTCATTTGGGAGTTCCCAATGACAAAACTAAAACCTTCTGCATCTAAACATGATACAGAAATAATGTTTCTTAAAATAGAAGGGACGTGATAAACATTAAATAAAGTTAGACATAAACCACTAGATAAGGGGAGTTCCAAAGTGCCCACCGCAACTGCAGAAATACTAGCACCGTTTCCAACCTTCAGCACCACCTCTCCTTTGGAGAGAGATCTCCTATCCTTTAGTGACTGCACATTTGAGATTAAGTGAGCACATGATCCGGTATCAATTACCCAATCAAGGATAGTAGTGGTTAAATTCAAACTCAACTCAATAACAAAAATACCTTTAGGACGCTTCCTTTCGATTTTGCCTTCATCCAAGTCTCTCTTGTACTTGGGGCAGTTCATTTTGAAGTGTCCCTTCTCATGGCAATGGAAGCATTCAGTGAGAGAGTTAGGAGAATTCTTCACTTTCCCTCCCTTGGAGGCACTATCTTGAGTACCTCCCTTTTTGCCCTTGAGATGAAAATTTCCTTTTGAGGTCTGGCCTTTAGACTTATTCTTGTTTTTGAATATCTTCTTGCTATCAGACGCCACAGCTAAGACAGCATTTCCTTTTGTCTTGCCCATGTCAACCTCAGCTGTTTTGAGGGCGTTATGGAGTTCATTTATGGTCATTTGCTTCTCACGCATATGATAATGCATGATGAAATCCTTAAACGAGTAGGGCAGTGACCCCAAAATGATGTCTTCCGCAATGTCTTCAGGAATTGGAGACTTCAGTTTCTCCAACTTTTCCAAATAGCCTTGCACCTTAAGGAAGTGCACTGAGACAGACTCGCCCTCCATCATCTTGCACCTTGTGAGTGCGATGGTGGTCTTATAGCGCTCTTTACGAGCACTATCGGTGAACATCTTCTCCAATTGTGCTACAATTTCCTTTGCAGGAGTATCGAGAAATTTCCTTTGCAGCTGATCGCCAATGCTGGCCAGGATCAGAGTCTGCACGACACGTTGACTGTCATTCCATCTTTTCTGTTCCTCCTTCTCAGCATCAGTTGGCTTGCCAATCTCTTTCTCTACTGGGCATTCACCCTCTAGTATAGGTAAGAGATTCTCCAAGCGCAACACGATGTTAAGCTTGAGGACCCAGTCAGAGTAGTTTGACCCGTCGTTAGCAAGCGGGCTTTTATCAATCATCGAACGCAGAAAATTTGGCAGTGTAGACATAGCTCTATTTTTTAAAGAAAAGTGAAAGTAAGATTAAGTTCATGTTCAGAACAATTTCCCTAAAAAAAAATATTAGAGATCCAAAAAAAAAATGCTTTAAAATAGTGAATCAAGATCCTTTTAACCTAGTGGACTCATCCACAAGATTATTAGGTAGGTACCAATCACCAATCATAACCTTTTAAGATAATCTTAAACACTTATGATTCTTGATAGTAATATCGCACACAACTATTTAAAAAACATAACACTTTCCCAAAGGACCAAGCCTAGATCTTGGTGATTTGATTAAGAAAACTCATCCTGTAAGGAAACTCATGCGAGTGACATTCCAACAAAATCAGCAAGAAGTGCCACACACAACCTACTCACTTGTGGCCTAATGTCGACTCGCATAAGTGCCACCATGTCTAGTGACTGAAATTACACTCATGCTCATTCAATATCACTAGCTTAGATGGACACGATGAGGAGGAAAGACATTCTTAAATTTTTCATTTCACATTCCCAAAAGAATGGAGGAAATTCCAAAATACCTAACTCACGGCATTCTAAAAAAAAATATTACATCCATTCCATACCAATTACATTCCAGAGTTGCAATAAAATAAGGAAAAACCAAGCAAGCAAAGAACCTGCAAGACGGGATCCTAACATTGAATGGACTATGTACACAACCCAACGTGTTTCACCTAGATCATTTTAAATCCAAAAAAAACGATCTTCTCATAATCCAAACTAAGGGTAGATTATGTCAACTTGAAACCGGGTTGTGACATAGCCAATCCAAATTATTAGGTAAAAAAAACTAGCAAACGAGGGCCATATTTTCATTGGATATGAACCTATGCTCTGATACCACTGTAGGATTTCACGTGCTGTGGCGGGGCAAATTTTAAAAAAAAATTTCCAACAACCACACAACACACGAGATCGGATATCCAATGGAAACGCCCTACTAGTTAAGCAATTAAGGAAACCCTAACTCATCACATCTAAGCATTGCAAAATGTTAGAAATGTACCTCTAGGGAACAAGATCCCTAGGCGGAAGAGGAGGCGCGTCGGAGAGCTAAAATGCAATCCCACCGCAACAATGAGACCGAACGTCTTGCCTCTAGGTTCACCTCGAACCCGAACAGCGACCCAAGTCCGTTGATAGGAGAAGAGGGCACTCGCTTAGACCAACTCCGTCAAGAGCACCGAGGACTCCAAGTGGATGAATCACACTAGTCACCGGCTTGAGTATAGCGGAGTAGAGAATACCCAAATAGGCTGCTGGAGGAGAACGACCAACAAGGCAGACCTCTGCCGTGGCCGATGTTGTCTCCCTTAGCCGGATCTGGAAATGCACGGCAAGCTCACGAGCCGTCGGCGAGCCGAGATGCAGTGCAGCGATGGCGAGGAGAAAGAGGCGAGAATGAGGAACACCAGCGAGGAGGAAGAGGGAGGAGCGGGCGAGCCTGGACGGGAACGACGATGGTCAGCGGTGCGCCGTCGGGATGCCTCCAGGAAGAAAACCCTAGCCCGATACTTCTTCCGCCTCTTTCTTAATCTCCCGTGAAAAAACTCTCACTCAGCCACACTTAAAAACTGCCCACTCATCTCACTGTATATCTTGTATATATATATATATATATATATATATATATATATATATATATATATATATATATATATATATATATATATATATATATATATACATATATATATATACACACACATATGTACACACACATATATATGTCACCAAATATAAAAATATATATATGTGCCGAATATTTCCAAATCACGCCTGTTTGAGTGGGGTTAGCAAATCCCTATCACTGTGTCCCTCTATTAAATAATTACGACAACTCGCCTCGTCGTAATTCTCTTTTAATAATTGCACACAAAAGAGTGGTCTAAGTATGAACTGTCACCATATATACAGACTGTCTAATACGGTGAATCTAGGCTGTTCCCGTTCGTTTGGTGTGACCTCGCAGAGGGAACATGTCGTCACGGCAATAATACAACAATTTGTATTATTGACTATAAGAGGCTTTATCAAGACATTATAGTCGCCACAACAACATGTTAAAAGAGGTAACCGAACTTAATGGCCAGTGTCTAACTTTTGTCACATGATATCATAAATATTGTGCGAATTTGGGACCGTGTCAATTTCGCACTATATTTGTCTTTCTTGGTCTCATAAGCAAGAGTGTCTTTATAACTACATTAGTTATAATGCATGCTTTACAAACTCGCTTGGCCAAGGGGCCCGACTATATCAAAAACCCAAACTAGTTTGGGGACAAATGATATTTCGATATATACATCCCTTACGCGTCAGTGCGAATAACGAACCATAGTATTTATCACCATCATAAGATAGTCTTCAACTACAATCACATTGCTCACACCGACGCGCTTAATCTACATATCTCATATCTCCAAATCACTAGACACGTTGTAAGCATTAATGACACTTAACACATTCCAACTTAATGTTACAACTTAAGATAGGCCAACCTCAATATGTATGAAACCATACGCATACATACTCAAGTGATTAAACGATAACTATTATCAACATCTGTAGAACTACAATGTACTTTAATCCACATGACAATCCAAGGTGGTGGTCAATGTCCCTCTTTGACTACCAGGATCGTGAGCAAGTAAAACTATGATCATATGATGGAACTCAAGTGTTCTACAGCTCAAGACCAAGAGCATCTTCCTGAGCTATCATGATGCATCATCATATGAACTAGGGACAGAATGAGACATATATTCATTAAAACCATGAACTTAATAACATAAAAGACAACTTTCAAAACACAAATCCTTCAAAAAGATGTAGCTAAAGGGTATGTCTCCCGATCGGATGCTTTCCTTCGCCTTACAGCTCACCTACCCTTACGGGTACCCTTCTCAAGATAGACGCAGCTTTTGTTCTTCATAGATAGCACCTTCAAGAGTTTAGTCGGATGAAAAAGTGAGCGAGCACAGGGAAGAGTGCTAGGGCGCAAAAAGAGGCCTAAAGATCAGAGAGAATGGTCAGGAAAGTAGGCAGAATGGCCACTTGGAGATCAGTCTTTCACCGGAGAGCACAAAGAGCTCTTTCAGAAAGAAGAAGGAAGCTTCTCGTGCTCATTTCATTGTTCGTCTCCCTTCCTACAGGGAAAGAGAATAGGCGACCCGAGTTTACGAGGCTGGGTCGGAGTCGTAAGGCGGAGGGGATATGTAAGGGTACATAGTAGGTGAGCCGATAGGCAAGATGGAACGAAGACCTGGGAAATCTTCGGTACTTCCCAGGACTTGAGGTAGCACGACGTCCTGATGGTCTTCTCTTATCTTAACGAAAGTATTGTCTTGACCTTTTTCAAGATGTTGGTTATTCAGGATGCAAGTCTGCTGACACTCCTATAGATGTCAACCACAAGCTTTGTGCTCATGGTTCTGACTCAGATACGCTACTTCCAAATCCTGAGTATTATTGACGTCTTTCTCGGAAAACTGATAAATCTTACGGTTACAAGACCTTATATCTCTTTTGCGGTTGAAGTTGTCAAACGATTTATGCATGCCCCACTGACCTTTCATCTTCAAGCAGTCGAGCAGATCCTCAAATACTTGAAGATTGCCCTTGGACGAGGGCTTGTATACAAACCATCTTCCTCTTCATCTCTATCTCTGATTGTTTATTCTGATGTTGACTATGCTAGATCTCTGGACGATCGACGTTCTGCAACTAGTTTTTGTACTTACTTTGGAGAATAACTTATGACCTGACATACCAAGAAGCAATCTGTTGTTGCTCGCTCATCTGCTGAAGTCGAGTATCGTGCAATTGTTGTTGTTGTGTCTGAGCTTATCTGGCTAGAAATTCTCCTTCATGATTTGGGAGTCAAACTTTCCTCACCAGCAATTCTATTTTGTAACAGTCAAGCAACAATACACGTTGCTAAGAATCTTGTTTTCCAAGAGCGAACAAAATACATTGAGGTTGATTGTCACTTTGTTCAAAAGAAGGTTCAATAGAAGAAATTGGAATTACAGCATGTTCCTTCTACCGGGCAAGTTGCTGACATTCTCACGAAAGCTTTACCGAGATCATTGTACTATCAGTTTCTATCCAAGCTTGGTCCCTACGATTGTATGCTCCAGCTTGCGGGGGCGTGTTGAATAAAATATAAAGAAAATGCCCAAGTTTAGGCCCATTATTCAGACCATCTCATGTATAGTTTAGTCTCACATCTTGGGATGAGATTCCTCTCCTCTTTCCCTCTTCTATTTAAATGTACAAATACATGTATTTCAATGTATGAGGATTTAGATAAACTAATAAAATCTTTGTTTATTTTTCTCTCTCCTGTGTTTCTCAACACAAGTAAACTTGGATGAGATGGCAGTTGGAAATACAAGATGAAAAAGATGACTCTGCCCGTAGGAGTATGTATTCAGCAATAGGGATCAGGGAAATAATAGACCAATTCATCCAACTCACTACCGAATCATGTAGAAGAAAAAAACAGTGAGAGCGCCATTGACAACAAGTATTAGAAGAAGGAAATAGATGATGCAACATTATATGTTGCTAGATGGGCATATGAAGCGGGTATCTCATTCAATGTCATGTACAGTCCTTCCAACATATGTTGCATGTTAGTCCATGTGATTTAGAATGAAAGCCACAACTCCTTATGAAATGAAGATCCTGGGCTAAGAGTCTGGATGCGAGGAAGGTACCAGAGTGAATGGTTGATTTAGCTGATGGTGATAATGATGATGAAGTTTTTCTTGGAGATGGGCTGACATGGATACAACTTGGAGAAATTATAGATATCGATCTAGGGACAAGGAAGACTTTTAGATCTACCACAAACAAGATTATCACTAAAAAATAAAAGAAAAGTAGAAACTGTCAAAGAGGGGCGACGAAGATATTAAATTGTCAAGTTTGCGAGGAGATTCACGTTCCATCTATATTCCTGATTGTTGATGATCAAGAGACAAGACCAAGAATAATGTATGTTTAAAGTTTAAGAATTTTTTAATATAATTTAATGTTCATATTTGCAATTTTTTCCCAATGAATGCTTCTATATTTAGCAAAGTGTAATTTTTAAATTTGGGTATTTGTTGCGTTATTACTTATTTGTATATGAGTTTAGTAGGCTTAGAAGTTAAATAGATGTTAAAAAAATTAATATATCAATACATACAAAAAATATATACAACAACACTCAAGCCTTTATCCCACTATAGTGGGGTCGGCTATATGGATCCTTTGTCGCCATTGTGCCCTATCTTTTGTAATAATCTCACTAATGCCTAAGTACATCATGTCTTTCCTTACAGTTTCACTCCAAGTCTTTATTGGTCTACCCCTCCCTCGTTTAACATGCCTAGTGACTAGACTCTCACAACGCCTAACATGTGTCTCTAATGGTCTCCTTTGTACGTGTCCAAACCATCTTAGACGAGCTTCTCACATCTTCTCCGCAAAAAATATATAATTATATATAATGGTGCAAACAAGTCAAGCTCGAGTCGAACTTAGCAACATTTCCAAGCTCGAGCTTGAGCTGATCATTTCGAGCTCGACGAGCTCATTTTATCCTGGCTCCAGCTCGAATTTCAAGCTCGCGAGCTCGAGTCGAGCTTGAGTTGCTCACGAGCTTTTTACCTCATGAGCCTTATTTTTTATATATTTTAAATCTTTTAAAAAATATATAGAAATAAAAAACTCATGAGCCGGCTCACGAGCTCATGAACAACAATAAGTGAGCGCTCAACTCGTAATCGAGCTCGTCGTCCTCGAGCTCGAGCTCCACAGGCTGCTCGAGTCGAGCTTTTTTCGAGCCGACTCTTCGAGCTTTCGAGCCAGTTCAACTCAACTTGCACACCTAATATATATATATATATATATACACACACACATGTATATATATATACACGAGTGCCCGACACGGGGCTCCGCCCCTACTGCCAATCGCGACAGTACCTGACCGCCTCTACGGCCCCGCACGACTGCCGACTGTACCCGGCCCACCACTACGACGTCGCACAACTGTACCCGGTCCGCCCCTACCGCGCGCGACTGGACTCGACTCGCCACTACGACCTCGCGCAACTGTACCCGGCCCTCCACCGGCGGACTTCGCCGGCCCGTGACGATAATTTAAGAAAAAGATATAAATATAATTTTATAAATAACAAAATTTAAAATTATAATTATAAATATAAATATATAATCAATAATATATATAATAATTATTATATATAGTATATTTATATGAAATAATGAATTATATTATACATATATTTATATAATTTTTTTATAAAAATACATAAAATATAACAATATAAGTATAAATTATTTGAACTGTTATCACAGTTGTCTCTTTGTCTCATTGGATTGAGTTGTTCCTCCTGTCCTTGAGGTCCTGGGATCGAAACTTGATATCCTCGTTTAAATTTAAATATAATTTTAACAGTCAACCGTCCGATTTTTTAAGAGTTATAAGAGCAAAATCGTAATTTCACATAGGTTTAGGACACCCTGGTAAGTTTAGGAGACCTACTAAAATGTGGAGAGATGAAATGATTTTATTGTGTTCGATCAGACGGTTGTTAAATTATGAACTCATGATCTGACAGCTTGTGGAATTTTGAACTCATGATATTCGCAGACTACAGTATTTCTTTATATATGTTAGAGATGCATATATATACATGTATATACATATATCTATATATATATGTATATACATATATATATATATATATATATATATATTGAAACTTGACATCTTCAATATATCTCTAAACATATATTAAATTAAATTTCACCTAATATATCAGCAAACATATGAAACTCAATAATAGAAATGTCCCCAATATATATCCCGACATATGAAATTCTACGTGTAAAACCCATACTAACATATTTCTGACATCGCACATATCTTAAAGATAGCAATGGAGGAAATTATCAATTCATGAATGAGGGACACGAAGGGTTTTGTGAAGGAGTCAAAAATCTCCTGGATATGAAGCACTTGTTGAGCGAAAAGTATTGGGTGTGAGGAGGATCGTACCTAACGGGACCACGAAATTGAAGACACGCGGCCATCCCGGGAGTCATGTGCAAAAGTGCATTGCACATGGCTCAATCTGTGAGGTGCCATTTCGCGCCAGCACGGGACCCGTACCCAATAATAGTCCCCCAGTTTGGAATTAAGACACATTAAATCAAATGAATTTGAGGTTAAGTGCATTTTAATGTTCGAGTAGAGGACTCAAGGGAGATTGAGGGCGTTCGGGGATGGACAAAGAGAAATTGGATCAATGATGATTGATGGAGTTAAAGAGAGCTAATGGGTCTAGGTTTTGGGAGTGATTAGGAGTCGAGCAAAAAAAACCTTAGCCCTAACGAGAGAAGAGAAGTAAAGAAATAAGGTATTGAAATCTAACGCTCTAAAACCATGTTGCTAGGAGGAAGACGAGAAGAGTGGGAAAAAACTTTGGTATTGAATTTCATTACACCGGATATTACATAAACCTATTTGAAGGAAAACGCACGATGAAGGCTCTGTTTGGGAGAGCTCTCGTGGCTGGAAAAGCTACTTTCAATCGTTGGAGCAGTAAAATGATTGTTTGTTTGCTCAGTTCTTTGAAAAGAGTGCTTTAAAATATGGCGTTTCTAGGTCTATTTAAAAATCTGTCTGCCTCTAGCTTCTGCGCTCGTGAAATCGGTTTTCAGCCCGCCATCCGTGATATGCTCATTTCTCACTCACCATCTCTCGTCTTCCCGATCATTTTTGAAGTATCTTCCTTGTTAAGTTGAATGTGGTAACTGGTAAGAATGTTGACTCATTTTGGGTGCCTGAAGACTAAGTCTCTGTTTGGGGGGACTTATTTTCACCGGTCAAGCGGTTACGACCGCATGAACCGGACCTTAATTAAGGTCCGGTTCATGCGGTCGTAACCGCTTGACCGGTGAAAATAAGTCCCCCCAAACGGAGGCGAAAACATATTTTAAAAAGTTATGATTCTGCCTTTTTTCTGGTTGATTTTTATGTGAATTTTGGAATGGTCGAATTGAAGGTGAAGGTGTAATATTTACTAGAAAGATAAGCGATTACGATCTGTGGCAAGAAGTTATTACTGAACATCACTCGGAAAGAAGTCATTACTTAACAGTCCGACTATGCTCAATATATGTCTACTTCAAGTAGTTACAAACTCTATTTTTTTTGTTTAAAAAAACAACTTTCAAAAAGTTGTTCTTCCAAACAGCTTAATTGAAAAAGTTTTATTCGATCAGCACTTAGGCACATACTCTTCAAACGGTCTGCAATTTTTTAATACTGCTTCTTAAACAGCTCTATTCGATCAGCAGATTTTCGAACCGCCAAAGCTGTCTCAAACAGAGTTGAAATGAGGTAAAATACAATAAAATATATTCACCTCATAATGAGAGAATTTTCTCATTAATAATATTAATAAAACATAAACTAAATAAAATAACAACATAACAACAGAATAAATTTAATATGTTATCATCCTGCACAAATTCTAAGCGGCAAAGTATGCCAATTTGAGTTTGGAGGTGCAACTAATACTAGTGACAAAGCAGATAGTAAGCTGATCATGATAGAATAGAATATGTGAATATGAAATTTTACTTTAAAGAACAACCGGAGTATAGCAACTTGAAAGCAACAACAACTACTTGAGAGTCGATCAACAACCTACGAGGAGTTTACTCCTGTCCTAGCTGCTGCAGTGCCTTTGCTGAGTTCTAAAGCACGATTATCTCCGATCTATGAGTCTCTCAGTGAAGATATGCCTTCTCTCCCCCATATTGCTTCTAAGACAGTTGCCACCTCCAGTGCCGATAGCTCAATTCTAAAGACAATAGAGGTCATGTTGGCAAGACAGCAAGCGCAGTTTGAAGCGACAATGAAGAAAGTTCTGGACAAGGTGAAAGAGACTGAGGAAGACGTTAACAAAGGCCATGCTGAAGTCAAAATTCAGATTGAAGCTCTTGACATCAAGATTGACTTACTATTTGTTGAGGGAGGAAAAACCAATAAAGATGAACATGGATGACCTCCAATACACCAAAGAAACTGTGGATAATGTGGACACAAACGCAAAGACTATGATAGATGCCCACAATAGATCTATGGCTCACTTTGACAGCATTCTTCCTGCTTATTCTAATGCTGTCATTGATGAAGTCAGAAAGGGGGAGGAGGCTATGAAAGTAAGTTGATTGTCGTTGAAGCTGCCATGGTAGAAAACTTCAAAAAGACTGCTGACTACGGCTATGACAATTGCATGTGGCTACATGGTCAGTTGACAAGCCTTCAAGCACCTGTTATGCCCGTTCCTGTTGAAGTTCATCCTCCTGAGGATTACTCTCAACAATGGACAGACACACAAAAATTCTTTCAAGACACTGCTGTTGTTGTTGTTGAAAAGATTCCCACTGCTCCAGCTTACAAGAAGAGAAAGTATGGTGAAGGTGCATCTGCTGCAAGATCAAACCCTGCCAGAGATCTGCTTCCCAGAGACAGAGAAATGGAAGAGGTGTGGAGCCCAATTTCCAGAGGAATCATCTTGGATACATTTTCCTTGGTCGATCTCGAAGGAGAAAAGAGTGAACTATACTACGACCAAGGGGAATGGAACAAGTACAAGTTGGCTTGCACCAAAAGGAGGATACACTTCAGAAACCACAACAATGCAGAGACACTGGAGGCGCGGTACCAGAGCTATCTCAACGCACTCGACGCCTGGGACCGTTGAGAGGGTTACCGCGGCGCGGTACCAGAGCTATCGCTCGGCGGTAGTGCTGTCTCAACGCACTCAGCGCCTTGGAGCGTTGAGTGGGATAGCGCGGGCGGTAGGACTAGCGCCTAGCGGTAGCCCACAATTTCTCATAGAAAGAGAAATGTTCAGTTGAGCCCAGCAAGGCAGCCGAGGAAGGGAGAGAAGGGAACGGTGACTGTCATGCTCTCACGCAGAAGAAATGGACGCCAGAAATCCAGGGAATGGCCTCACAAGTACATCACTCACGAATCAGGCGTCCAGAAAAGAAATCTGAGATGGAGCAGAGACGCTGGAGGCGTTGGCGGCTGTGCGGAGAAGCTGACGGGTGTGCGCTGGCGCTGTGCGGAGGTACTGGAGGCAGGCGAGGCGGAAGGGGTGCAGAGGAGCTAGGTTCACAGAGGCGGGCGGAGTAGGTGATGTGCAGGAGGAAGAAACGTTGAGCGCCGCGGGAATAGGGTGTCGACGCCGCAGACACGCGAGCGGTTGGACGAGGCGGCGGATCGAGCGGGACTCCGAGCGGCGGAACAGCTTAGGGCATCGCTCCCTCTGATACCATGTTGAGCGGTGAGAATATTACTTCATTACTTGGAAAAGAGACCCCCTCCATAATATATAAGAGGTCAAAAATACAAGCATAAAATAATAATAACTAAAGTGATAGGGAGTCATCAGATCGTGCACCAAGAGAGGTTCGTCGCAAGGCGGGAACCACGTTCGTATATTCGCGCAGGAAGGCTTGATCGGATCGTCGATCCGACTCCGCGGATGTTTCTGGATTGTCTCCGCGAGTCAAAACCATATATTATTTTAGTATTTTGGCATTTATTTTCATGTATTTTGAGGGACCCGCCTCCGGCCAATCATAGACGTTGATTACGGGATGTCCTAGTTTGTTTTTCTTATAAATAGGATAGTAGGGGCTGGTTTTGAGATCATTGCAGATTTTTGGAGATAGTAATCCCGAAATTCAGTGATCACCCCACGGTACCGACGTCGTGAAACCCTAGGTGATGAATCCTAGGCGCCCGAACTCCTCCCTAAGATATTCCCCTGTCATAGCCTTCGTTTCCCCTTCCTGCAACCCCCCTACAGCCCCCAAGCAGTCCGCGATTGGTTGTCCAAATTGTTGATTCCTATTCACGTCACTATTCACAAATGAAATTTACTATTCCATGCTATAGTTTTCAACAGTGATTTCCTGCCTAACCGCGGCCTCCAAATTCCCCTCTACAGCCCAACGACCCCCTGTTTCCCACTCCCTCCACTCGATCTGCCTCCTACCGGTCTGCACCCTTCCAGGCGCCACTTCCATAGCCTCCACCCTCCTCCCCACCCCTCTCCACCACCGGCAACAGCCACCCCAGCCCCCGGCCAAGTCACTTCCACAATCCTTTCCGTGGATCCACTTCCCTCGCCACTGTTTCCTTCCCAAAACGGCCCTAGTTTCTAGATCAGTCCAGATCTGGAAATTTCACCCTTGATCCATTATTTCCACCACTCATATTTCATTTTTAGCCCGGATCTGCTCCCAAACATCGGATTCACCATTCCCTTGTCTAGATCTACCCCCTCGTGCCCGAATATATTTATTTCCGGCCCGATCTCGCCATCCACCGCCGAGGACAGCCACCGCCATCATTTCCACGCCTCCGGTTCCACCTTCGATCGCCCATCTACGCATCCGGATCCAAAATCTCCAGTGTCTCGGTCAGCCCGCTACTTTGGTGAGTGTATTGTTGTATTGGTTTATGTGATTTGACATTATTATTGGATTGGTTATTGTGCTTGGCTTAGATACGAACTTGTAGAGTTTTGTAGCGATATAATTATAATTTGCAGATGAGATTTATTCACCGCGCGCTTAGCCTTGCTCCTCCAAGCGGAAGAAAGCCATTAAATAATTGTTGAATCGAATGTTTGTTTATTTCCTTTAATTAACTGTGTGGGTTGAAATTGTTATTGCTCAAATTATTTTGTCGCCGTCACCGGCGGTTTGCATTGCATTTAGAGTTGGATTAGAGAGTCACGTCCACACCCCTTCCCTAGAAATCTAGTTTTTGTCCACCCCGTAGCATACCCTACATCATAAAGCCTAACTATCAAAGCATTGTCACTCAACCTAGGCCGCTGATAAAAGTTACCATAAAAAATTCAAAAGTAAATCAATGATAAAGAATAAAACATCGATGCAAAAAAGGTACCTCAATAAGTGTCCCCATATCATTATTACTCCCGTGGTAATAGTGGTAAAACTCAAATGGCAAGCTGTTCACTGACTGATATGCACCGTTAAATCCTTGTCCTTCAACTTTCTGCTCCAAACCCTGTGTTACAACCATCGTTGAGTTTTCATTTTCATCCACGATCACTTGTTCTTGCTTCCCTGGACTTCCAACTGTGTTTTGTTTGACATCATTTGCTTCAGGATTTGTTAATTGGAATGTTTTTCTTGATACTTCAGCTATTGCAATGGCATCCCTAGCAGCATGTGTGTCAGCAGCAGTAACAGATTGTCTCTCTTCTTCCTCAACTGCAACCCTTACCCTCTCAAGAAATTTATCATCCTCCTCTGGAAGAAAATGCCCTGTAGAAATACGCAATGATGGTATTCCGAACAAGAGTATACTATAATCATAAATCAAATTGATCCTAGATAAAACAGCGACTCATTAAGGACATAATGAGCCAATATATGTAACAGAAACATGAGATTGCAGCCGAGACTCGGGGAGTACAGAAGCCGGTGAGTTTCATTAACAGCGCAGGATCAGCGAATGGAGTCGAACCAGATCTTATACATTGATATCCATCGAGACACAATAGAAAGGTTGTATACAAGAGTGGGCTGGATCGCCAGGATTGCGACTACAATCAATTGAAATGAGGAACTCCTGCGACCTAGAGTTAAGCTGATGAAAGACAGAAGGTCGGACCAAACCGGTGCGGTCTCAAAACAAAACTAGGGAAATTTCATTGCATGATAAAAGAAGAACATATAATGATGGAGCTTCTAACACCTCCATGCGCCTAGCTAAACAAAATACTTGAGAAGATCAATAATATCCTAATACTAGTTAGACTACTAAAATTAAAGGAGGGGGATTGAAACATGAGATTACAGTATCTGCTTTTATGTAAGATATAATAGCACGAAAACAAAGCAGGAACATTACGAGAATTTCTAGTGAAGAAGGTATCAAAAGGTATCCTTAAAAAGGATAACAAAACCTAATGACCACATAGAATTTATTCTTATGTTTTGCAGTATCTATTGTATGTATGATAGAGAAGGAAATAACATCTTGAAATATGCTTGAAATTGTATTCTATATGCAGCAGTGAAAATAATACCTTGCTTCTTCAGTTTCTGAATTCTGATGGAACGAAGTTCTTGCAACTTCTCCACAACCAAAACAAGCTCAAGCTGAAAGGTATTTAAGCTTAGAAAACCAGTAGTAAAATTGAAAAAAAAAAATTGAAACAAAAACTAAACTGCTTATAAGGTAAAGTTGCGTATCATTCTCTGTTGTAAATTCAAGACAATTAAGGAAACAGTTGGAGTTGAGTATTATCCTTTAGTAGAATCCTTAAAGTTTATTTGGGTTTAGTCCAACATTGCCGGTTTATCATTATGAGCATTTGCATTTATTATATAATGCCCCTATGAGGATGAATAAAACACAACTTCTATTTTCATTTCTTCTCTTCCAACATGGTATCAGAGAGATTAAATTTTTTTCTCCGTGACCTAGGGCTTTATTCCTTCACAGCTACACTGTTGGGCTACTTCTGACCCCGTCTGGGCTCATCGCTGATCTCGTCGACCTCCATGCTGCTAATCGTCCACGACTTTGTTATTGTTTCCATCAATGACTTTCGTTGCTTCTTCAGCTGGACATCGTCAATCCAGTCGAGAAGTTCCATCTCGTAATCGTTGGCTTGTTGTTTTTCGTTGTCGTCAGTTACTTCTCGTTCTAGAAGGCAAGTCCTTCGTGTTTCCACTAGTCTTGCTAACGACCTTGTCGTCGTTCTTCTGTGTCGTTCCTGCCACCTGGAGTTAATCCCATCAATGTTTCCGCCAAACGATCATGTCGTCGATCCTGCTGCTGCTGATCCCGTCTAGATCATGTCAACCATGTCGCTCATATCGATAGAGCTAGATCTCGCTCCATGCATCCAGCTGCTGTCAGGTGATCCCGCCAAGTTCTTATCCCGTCGTTGGCCACTCCAGACCACAACATCTCAGCCTGTTGTTGCTCCTGTTCACCTGCCTCTTCGTGTTGCTACTTCGACGATGATGGCTTCCCTTTCGGATTGATTCTTTCTTGGCATAACCATTGATGACTACTCCACATCTCGATGGCTGCCTCTATCCCCTGAGTTCTCCCATCCCTTTTGCTGTGTTCCAGCCTCGTCCACTACCCTGTTCTCTGTTCAGACGCCTCATGTCGCTGCCTCTCGTGTTTTCAGGCTACCAGCCGCTGCTACCACTTCTCGGCTATTTTCCTCTCGATGATAAAAATGCTTCATGATGGTTTGGTCGTTCTTTATGTGCTTTAAGTGTGTATTTGGTTTATTGTTAGTGCTCGTTGTGTCTATTATTGTTGCTAGCATGTCTTGTCGTCATGCCGTCATGCATGTGTGTTCCATGTGAAGGGGGTGTTTGGGATGAGGGTAACTCTGATGATCTTTCCCGTTGTTCGCCCTAATCCCTCACGACCCTTTGGCTTATGTTGCATGTTGCTTGCGTCTCTCCATGTTTCTTTCGATTGGTTGTGTGTTGGGACACGACTGATTTTGGTTGTTTTAATCTCAGCAGGTTGTGTCGCATGGGACCGTGTCGTGCGGATTATCCCAGGTTGCCCTTTTGATGATTTGCTCCACATTTTCATTCTCTTCTGCATGTTGTGTGTAGGTGATGTTGGTTGACCTTCCTATCCAGCGGGTAATATCGTGTGGGAGTATCCCCAGTGTTGATTTCTTTCCAGCGAGTCCACGTCATGTGTGGGACCTGCGTCATGTGTGGGTCTACGTCGTGTGCGGCTATGTCCCCGACTTGATTCCCCGGTTTGGATTTTTTTCCCCAATGGCTCGTTTGTTGTTTTGTCCCACATCACCTACCATCATTGTCGTTTTTTGATGTCCAAGCTGAAATTTCCCCTTCAGCTTGAGGGGGAGTGTTGGAGTTATGAGTATTACCCTTTTAGTAGAGTCCTTTAGGTTTATTTGGGCTTGGTCCTAGATTGTCGGTTTATATTTATGAGCCCTTGAGTATTTCCTATATAATGCTCTTATGAGGATGAATAAAACAAAACTTCGATTTTCATTTCTTCTCTTCCAACAGAGACAAATCAAGAGGATACAGGATTCATATAAATGTGCAACCTTTATTCAGTCTGTCAAGACACTGAACATAATGATGGTATGAAACATTTTGCCTTTTTCTAAGAACAATATGCTGGAGAAAGTCATATAGTCAATTAAACAGAATACATAACTGTCAGAAAATATCTAAAGAGACATTCACCTGAAAATTCACACAAACACATCATTGAATTGGTATGTTCAAATATATTTAATATATA
The DNA here is from genome assembly GCA_039583875.1 of Platanthera guangdongensis. NCBI lineage: Eukaryota > Viridiplantae > Streptophyta > Magnoliopsida > Asparagales > Orchidaceae > Platanthera > Platanthera guangdongensis. The sequence continues at coordinate 162,344,495 of CM077159.1, forward strand.
TAAACATATATACACTACTATATAAAGGACTCATCGCATGAACTGTATGAGCATAGGTAACAGCACATTTCAATATTTCATTTTTCCCTCGTGAACAGTAGCGTCACACGAGTTGAAGGTGAGCCACGTGAGATTTCGAGTAGTGAGTGAGTTTGTGTACTCTGTTGGAACCGAGATTCGGTTTCACCTAGAGTTCAGACCTAGGGGTGCAGCTCACACCTACTTCTCTCATGTCGTCCCTTGGTGAGAGACCCGAATTTGAGGAATGATCCTTGGTTCTAGCGTGGAGGTCTCACCTCACACCCGGAAGAACTTTGAGATCTCCCCCTACCTAGCCAATGCTGAGCTAGGTGCCTTGGAGGATGAAGGAAGAGGATGAGTGGTGAAAAATTGATCCCTCTCCAAGGCACCCCAGGGGTCTATTTATAGATTTTTGGGGATGGCCTGCTAATAGCGCAATCCCGCTTCTCTAAAATTACTGAAATACCCCGGGGCTGATCTGCCAACAGCCAAACTCCACTGTTTTGAACAGCTATTCGCAGCCCACCAGGGGCAAAATAGCAGACCCTCCAGCCGGGCGAGCTGCTCAAGTCGGGCGAGCTGCTCAAGTCGGGCGAGCTGCTCAAGCTGGGCGAGCTGCTCAAGCCGGGCGAGCTGCTCAAGTCAGGCGAGACCTAGGGCCGGGGCGGGTGCCGGCCTCGCGCCGCACCCGCCCCTTAAAACAGGTCGGGGCGGGTGTCGGCCTCCCGCTGCACCCTCCCCTAGAACAAGGTCGGGGCGAGTGTCGGCCTCCCGCCGCACTCGCCCCCTGAAGAGGGGCCAGGGCGGGTGCCGGCCTCCCGCCGCACCCGCCCCCTAGAACAAGGCCGGGGCGAGAGTCGGTCTCCCGCCGCACTCACCCCCTAGAACAAGGCCAGGGCGAGTGTCGGCCTCTCGCCGCACTTGCCCCCTGAAGAGGGGTCGGGGCGGGTGCCGGCCTCCCGCCGCACCCGCCCCCAAGAACAAGGTCGGGGCGAGTGTCGGCCTCCTGCCGGACTCGCCCCCTAGAACAAGGACGGGACGAGTGCAGGCCTCAAGCCGCACTCGCCCACTGAAGAGGGGTCCGGGCGGATGTCGGCCTCCCGCCGCCCCCGCCCCGTGAAGAGTACTCCAAGCACTAGCAAGGTAGGCAAGTTTCTCCTCTCCCTACTAGTATATCAAGCAAATCAACAATAAATTGGCCCCCAGGAGTGCAAAACCCCTGAAAAGCTTAAAAATGTATAGCAAGTCTTACGCCTTCCTGGGGACCCCACTCCGCGAATACGGGGTTGTACATACTCGGCGCCATCTGACGTAGGCCTGTAAGCCAAAACCAACGGAACTGTATAACCGAACCGAACCAAACCATATGGTTTGGTTCGCTTTAAGTAGGTCGTGGTTCGGTTACGGTTTTGATTTTAGAAAATCATACGGTTCGGTTCGGTTTATGATTTTGCGTGGCAAACCGAACCAAGTCGAACTGTTGTGTATAAAAACATTTAATTTATTAATTAAATTTGATTAAACCATACGGTTAATCATAAACAACTAATTACATTTCATATTTTCATTAAACCATACGCTTCATGGTTTTGAATTTTTTGGCGATATCACCTGGCGAGAAGCAGAGCAACAAGGGAAAAGCCGCTTCTCCTCAATATTCCCTAGTAGTGTGCTTCTTCCAGTCTTCCGCGTTTTTGTTCCTTTCCATCTCCTGCGCGCCAGTCCTTCATTCATCTCCATTCTCTAGTTATTCACTCCAGTTCCAAGCCGTCATTTGTCCGTCCATTTCAGGCGCTCCCTAGTAGCCTCAACGAGACGACGAGGTCTGAACTCTGAACAAAACTCATCCATCCAGATTCCGGTAAGTTCATAACGTCAGATTCTCTGAATCTCCGAGTTCCTATTTCTCTAAATCTGATCAAATAGGGATCAATAGTTCAAAAATCAAAACTCATCCATACATTCTTATTGCAAAATCTAAAACACAGAATGGCAGAAAAATGCATAAAAAATTTTACAAGACTTTTATTAGTTGAAAATGCAAAATCCATTGTTTCTTTGTAGATGGAAGATTGAGTTTGATGAGATTGAGATATTAAGGGATTTTTATCCCTTTCAAGTATTAGGCATGCATGTTAGGCCTTTCTTAAAACTATATTGAAATATTTTATTTGAAAATGTATGAATCACATGCGTAAATTTCATATTTCTCTTTGAATGATTACATGGGCCAATGTCGATGATTTAAATAAGGTTAATATACCTTAATGTTCGTTGATATGTTGATCTATGAGACTTGACCGAGGTTAATGGATTTTACTCTTTACATGATGAGTTCTTGATGATATATACTAACTTTTGCAAGAAGGAATGGTTAGATGGCATTGATATGTTGCTCTCTACATGTTTGATGAATTGTTTATGTGAGAATACATGTTCGACAAATTACTTTCCATATGTTTTGTAATCAACTTTCATTGTTTATCAGTCATCAATCTAATCTTGCAAGACAACAATCTAATCTTGGTGGCTTTTTTTATGGTGAGTTCATACTTCATATTACATTATTTTAATAAGTTCATATTATCGTACTCATGCAATTTTTAAATAAGTTTTCTTACATTTCTTGATGTCCTATGAACACTCTTCTATTTGATCTTTCTCCAAACAAACAATGCATCTAAGTTGTCGTTGATGTTTAGTCTAGATATTTTTCTAATCTAGATCTTTCTCCAAACAAACAATGCTTATGAATATTTCATTTTCTATTCATTTGATTTTGGAGTCCTGAAATGGTTAGGTGATAGGAATTGTGTTCAGGCAGCACTTTTATGTTGGGTGGTTGAGCCTCATTCATTGCACCATCCCTAATCTCTATCTATAAATTTTTAGGTTTTATCACATTATTTAAACCACCAAAACCAAATCGAACCGAACCATTCGGTTGGGTTCGGTTCGGTTTCAATGTTTGAGCGGTTTGGGTCGATTCCAAATTTTTGGAACCACATAGGTGTGATTCGGTTTGCATTTTTGCTTACAAACCGAACTAAACCGAACCATTACAGCGCTAATCTGATGTCATCCCCCATATGATGAGGTTGAGAGCCGCCGAATAGATCGATGGGCCATAGACAACAACGTGGCCATCGGGGCGGAGGGCAGAGTAGAAACCAGTCTTTCTCAGAGGAGAAGAGGACTATGTGCAAGACTTGAACCTAATGAGTATAAAAAATAAATTGTTATATTTTTAATAAAGAAAATAATTCCCCGATGATGAAAACTTCAACGCCGATTCGACGTCACATATTTATTTTTGATGTTCAAGCTTTCCGATGGATTTTGCGACGATCGTTTTGATTTCAATTTCATCATCGTTTTGATTTCAATTTCATCGTTTTAATAAACTTCTGTATGAAAGTTTGGAACCTATGATGGTCGGATGGTTTTGTTTTGTGTTGGTTCCTAAGTGGGCTTTATATTTTCTTGAGGGCTTTGGGCTACTTGTTGGCTAGAATATGAAATATTATATCCTTGCTACTGGACTGTGTTGTTAGGCTAGAAAATGAATATTATATTATATAATAAGGCGGGGGACATTGTTTATTTACCTTTATCCCTCCTCGAGACTTTCATTTCATCCATCTTTCACCGCCTCGAACCTGCTTCGAGGGTGCTAGGGCTGCCGATTCTCCTTTTACTTCTTGTTGCTGCTACCTTCATCTCACTTAGCCAAGTTGTTAAGTGTTGTTGCAACCTATTTGCTGCTGCCGCTAGGGGTGTAAGTTGAGTTGAGCCGGCTCGAAAGCTCGATGAGCCGGCTCGAAAAAAGCTCGACTCGAGCTCAAGCCTGTGGAGCTCGAGCTCGAGCTCGACTACGAGTCGAGCTCGAGCTCGAATATTATTGTTCATGAGCTCGCGAGCCGGCTCGCGAGCTTTTTATTCCTATATTTTAAAAAAAAATTAAAAATATATTAAAAATCTGGCTCATGAGCTAAAAAGCTCGTGAGCAGCTCGAGCTCGAGCTCGCGAGCTCGATAACAAGTATTTAGCTCGAGCTCGAGCCAGTACAAAATGAGCTCGACGAGCTCGAGCTCGAGCTCGAAATGATTAGCTCGAGCTCGAGCTCGAGCTTGGAAATTTTGCCGAGCTCGACTCGAGCTTGACTCGTTTGCACCCCTAGCTGTCGCTGACTTCCTGGGCAACCGTGGGACTGCACCTCCATAGTGAGCTTCCTTCTCCCTTCCCTATTTCTGATGCTTATGAACTTATGCATACCTAAGTTGAGGGTTAGAAGGGTTATGCTTAGGGCTTTCCAATTTGGGGATTTGCTATGTTATCCTTGGTCGGCTACTATGTTTCTTTTTTTTATTTTGTGGGTTGGTTATGGACAATTCTTGATGGAGAACCTATTGATAATAGTTCCAATACTAATTACCTACTGTTTACCTGCTGTATTCCCTGCTGTCCTGTTGTATGACCAGTTGTTTATCTGCTGAATTTCCTGTTATTATCCTGCTACTTTGCCTTTAATTTGTATATTTTTGGGTGACCTGTTAAGATATTACAAGCTAGTTTTGTACTTGTTGGTCAGCTAATGTATTGTTTCTATTTTATCGGCTTTTGATGGAATTGCTGCTCTCGTATGGGTTGAATTTGGGGGCTGGCCGGGTGTTGGTAGAGGGGAATTGTTAGCAACAAATCTACATGTGTCACCAAAGTTGGTCTTTCCCTGGGTAACTCCTAGAAGTTGTAGTTGTGACCGTCTTAGGAGTCCATGCGTGTTTATTTTCAGCGCAACCCTAAAGTAAATGATTTTTTAGTACTGCAATCGATGGCGTCCGACGATACACGCGACGAGAATCCTACGAGGGACAAGGGCAAGTCAAAACTCGGGGTGAGTCCTTACTACGTTGATTTTCAAGATTTGATTTTTACACTATTCTTCTCCGAGCTATTTTTATTTAAATGATGTTGCCCCAGATACGAAATGAATATGAAAAAGATGAAATCGCTAGAAGCTGTTAGCGAACCATAGAAATTATGAGGGGAAAAATAATATAATTAACTCCTATATTGAGAAAATGAATATGAAAAGAACATGTAACTATATACGCGTTAAAATAACAAAATGCGAAAGGTCAGCCTAGTATGGGGTAAAGCCTCAGACCCCTGCACCTCGTGAGGGGGGCAGAACTCTCACACCTCGTAGGAGTCAGACTCCTACAGATTTTGAGATATGACTTGTACAATTTAGGATGCGTGGAAGACTATTGAGTGTACGATCGCCCTAAAGCGGACATTGATGCAATGGGCCGATGAGTCTAGATTTGAAGAAAATAAAATAGAACTCGGCATTTCGAGTCAACGATTGATATGAATTCTGAACTGAATTAATTACAGAAATTGATTAAGAATGAAAAGAATAAGAAAAAATATTTCTGTTTCACCTTACCTTTCATGTTTAGATATATACTATTTTGATACAGATTTGAATAACTATTTATAACTGCTGACATTCTTATATGATTGCAGAGCGGTTAAAAATGGTAAGGAACTCGCTTAGTTTCTTCAACTAATTGATTTTTATTTTTCCTTTTTAGGATCAGGACACTAGCATACCCGTCCCCGCTAGTAGGACACCAGCGGAGGCAAATCGAAGTTAGAGGAAAGTTGTGGCTCGTCCACGGGTTAGCTTAGCTAGTGTTTTTTCTTTATCTTTTTGAGATACAATCTATATAATAAATGAACTTGTATAGTATATGTATGATGTACATTATCTGAAGGAAATGAAAGTGTTATTTATGTCTCTCCTAAAACTATTATGTTCTTTATTCTTGACCTGCTGCGTTTAATATAATTGTGAAAAACCCGCTCATAATTAGAATTAAATTGTGTCGGAGTACGGGCCGTTACACTATGTAACGACCAAAAACTTAAATTGGACTCAAAAGATAATAATAAGAATTAAAAGATTTTCCCGATGATGAAAAAAACCCAAAATCATAGTAGATACGACGTCGAATTTTTGAAGTTCGCTTTTCTGACAATTTTGTGCCATTAATTTCGTTTGTAATTTAATTTTTGATATGAGAAGCTTTATCAATCAAAAAGTGAAGTTTATGAAGAATTTTATAAGCGATTAGATATCAAAGACAGAGAGCGTGACATATATAAAATTGCTCGAGGTAGAGAAAGAAAGACAATAGATTTAAGTCAAGTAAAATACATAAAGGATGAGACAGATATGTTTTGACGGATGATATGGATATTAAAGAGCGATGGAAAAGATATTTTTATCAACTCTATAATAAAACAAAGGACAATGAATTGAACTTGCAAAAGTTAAGTAAATCAGGGGAGTATAAGAACATAACGTTTTATCGTAAAATTCAAGTATCAGAGGTAAAAGATGCTCTAAATAAGATGAAAAATGGAAATACGGTTGAGTCAGACGATATATCCATCGAAGTATGAAAATGTCTAGAAAATGAAGAAATTTTTGTGGCTTACATATTTTTCAATAAAATGCTAAAGTCAAAGAAAATGTCAGGCCAATGGAGAGAAAGTATTTTGCTACTTTTGTATAAGAATAAAGGAGATATACAAAATTGTGTTAATTAAAGAGAAATTAAATTAATGAGTCATACCATGAAACTATGAGAACGAGTAATAGAAAGAAGATTAAGACGAGAGACTAACATCTTGGAGAATCAATTTGAATTCATGTCGGGGAGGTCGACCATGAAAGCTATATATCTCTTGAGGATACTCATTGACAACTATCGAGAAAGAAAACAAGATTTCCATACGTTGTTTATTGATCTTGAGAAGACTTATGATAGAGTTCCAAGAGAGATCTTATGAAGAATCTTATAAAAAAAAGTGCAAATGTATCATATATTGACATAATCAAAGATATGTATACAAATTCAATGACAATGGTGAGGACATCTGGAGGAATAACACAGAAATTCCCTATCACTGTTAGATTACATCAAGGTTCGGCTTTAAGCCCTTACCTCTTTACCCTTATCTTAGATGAGCTCACCAGACATATCCAACAAGTAATACCTTGATATTTATTATTTGCGGGTGATATCGTTTTGGTTGATGAGATGCGCAAGGGTGTAAACGCAAAACTTGAATCTTGGCGAGATACTTTAGAAAAGAAGGGTTTTAGGTTGAGAAGGGCAAAGACGGAGTATATGGAGCTTAAATTTAGCAGTACAAGAAGGGCAGATGACTTCGTTATTAAGTTGGGTGATCAAGATATTTCTCATAGTGTTATAAATATCTTGAATCGATAGTTCAAAACGATGGAGGTATTGATAAAGATGTGACGCATAGAATCCAGTGGGTTGGTTGAAGTGGAAAGGCGTGTCAGGGATCTTATGTGATCGTAAAGTACCACTAAAACTTAATGGCAAGTTTTACCGTGCTGCAATTAGACCCGCGATGCTCTATGGTTCTAAGTGTTGGGCAGTGAATTGTGTACATGAGCAAAAAATGAGTTGTGGAGATGAGAATGCTTAGTTGGATGTGTGCACACACGAGATTGGATAAAAATAGGATAAGATAGGAGTAGCACCAATTTCAGAGAAGATGGGAGAAGCTTGTCTAAGATGGTTTGGACACGTACAAAGGAGACCATTAGAGGCACCTGTTAGGCATTGTGAGAGTCTAGTCACTAGGTATGTTAGACGAGGGAGGAGTAGACCAATAAAAAATTAGAATGAAAATATAAAGAAAGACGTGATGTACTTAGGCATTAGTGAGATTATGACAAGAGATAGGGCACAATGGCGACAAAAGATCCATATAGCTGACCCCACTATAGTGGGATAAAGGCTTGAGTGTTGTTGTTTGTGATGATAAGCTTTATCAATATATTTATTATAGTAGAGGTGGCTGATGGCTTGGCAAGAATTAATTTTTATTACTTCTCAAATTGATGATGTTGGTGGTTGGAACGGGTGGTTGTTGGTCAGTTATTATCTTATTTAAGATATCTTATGTAAGCTTATTATTACATTTTATATTATAAAATAAGATGGATTAAAGGAAGCAATGGATTACTGATAGGCTGTGGATTATTTTATTCATTTAGCTTCTCGGGACTTTACCCCCATCTTCATTTCCACTTTTGGAAGAGCTTGACAAGTTGAGTGGAGCTAGGGCAGGCAGCATTCCTTCCTGATCGACGATTCCCTCTTCTCCCCGCCGACAGTGCTAGAAGGTCTTGATATTGGGCTGTGGCTTGCTTTCCTGTGATGTGTTGATGTTGTTTTCAGCTATTCTATGCTCTGGTCGGCAGAGTTGGGCTTCAAATTTTCCACTGCGAGCCTACTTCCTCTCCCTCTCTTCTCTCCTCTTTATAGAAACAGAAATTTGGGCATCTGCTTTAACTAGGGTTTCTGATTAAAGGGATTTTGATAAAGCTTGATTGATTTATTTTTAGTTTTGGTATCTGGGGATTTGTAGAGTATAATATTGGACTACTACTATTTCGTTCGAGGGTTTTGGGCCATCGAATTGGTTTTGGCCTTTAATAAATCATTTGTTGGTATTCGATAGAAAAGAATTGGGGCGTAATTGGAATTGGGCAAAACCCGGGGATTTCATTTTAGCCTATGCCCAATTCTTGTGTAAATCGATAGTTTTTCCAGCACAGCCCTCTCACGTGACATCATCTCCCTTGTCTTCCTGTGTCGATCCAGTAGAGCTCGCCAATGGTCCTCTTCTTCTCCTCTTCTTCTCCGTTCTCTACCACAGACCGCAACCGACGTTGCCGAGCAAGCGATTGAGAAGTTGACGGCCAACATAATAAACCTCTCATCGGAAACCAAAACCCTAGAACGATCTACGACGTCAACTCCCCCTCTTCCGCTCCTCCCTCGGACAAAGGGTCGGATCTCCACCGATTGGGCAACATTCTTTTTGGAGTTCATTCATTATTCTGCTTCGTACCTAAAAAAATGTGTATTTGATCTGAAATATAAATCTCTAAACTAATAGAGTTCATTGTTCTTTTCGGACAATAGGATGTTAAACTAGATCAAATTCTTCATCTAGTTTATAGATTAATCATTCATTGTTATCATTTATATCTCTTAAAAAATAGAATCAATGTGGTCACTTATATAATATCGAAGACTCAACGCACAATTATCTTTCACAAACACTAAATAAATAAAAAATTATTGAATTGTTGCATTATTTTTTCTTAATTTTTGAAGAAAAAAATTTACAACAAAAAATTCACTCAGACGCGCCTTTTATATTCTAAAAGCGCAAATAAGGCGCAAACCTTTAAATCTGGTGAGTCTAGAGCCTTAAGCGCATCTTTAATAACATATGAAAGGAGTGATTTTGGAAGTGCAAATCGATATTGTTCTGTTTGTTGATTGTTGCAGTTAGGTTTCTAACGAGTTTATCGCCCCAGAGACTTGCAGGCCACTAAAATGTTCCTTTTAGAACATCTTCAATTTCAATTCCTACGGATTTTGGCCAATTCCATCTTGCAGCCGAACAATATAATTGAAATTCAACAAAACCGCAATTCCTATGATTTTTGGAATTAATGAATTTCAATTCCAAAACCGTCGAACAGAATGAGCCCTAAGGTAAATGATTTCATTGATACTGCAGCGGATGGCGTCTGATGATAGACGCAATGAAAATTCAGGTACTGATAAAGGAAAAGAAAACGTGGTGGTGAGTATTTATCTCTTTAATTATGCTTAGATTTGAATTATTTTCATAATACACTTGTATAACTTTTCACACAAAAAGTATTTTAGTAATTGTACATTGACATGAAATTGAAATAGTTTGAATATTCGAATCACTGATAAAATGTACAATAAGATGCTAAACCTGAATAGTACGCATGAAGCAATTAAAATATTTGGAGGGAAATTGTAAACAACGAACACCTATGTTTACGATCAAAACTGATACAAAAGAGGATAAAATTGATAAGAATAAGAAGATAAAAGAAACCGCTAAAAGAATATGATATGGCAATAATGCAAAGTAAATGATAAGAGTTAACCCAGTACCAGGAGTGGGGTGTTGAATACCCTACGACAGAAAAAAATTTGAAATTTATGTGAGGTCGTTGAAGGTCAAGAGGTCATTGAAGACCAAGAAGAGATGAATCTACAATTACCCATATGATTTCCTAATATAATAAAATATAAGATAAACGAGAAACCAGAATCAAGAGATTGAAGATGAATGAAATTTCTGATAATTGAAACTGAAGTGAATGAATACAAGAATTGATGAAAAGAATACAAATAGAGAATGCAAAAAATGAAACGATCTTGAAGAACCTAAAGAACTAATGAATATAACGAATACAAGATTTTGAAATATACATTGCACTTTCCTTTATTGATCATTACAGACACTAAAATTTTTTAATTACTGTACCTTTCTATACTGTAATTTAATACTTATGCATAGTGCTACTGACATTTCTTGTCTGCTAGTACAACAGTTAAAAAGGTATGTTACTCGTTTAGTCATATTTTTTATGACTAAGTTCATCATGGTTTATCTTTTTGGGTAGTTGAAGCAACCCCGAGTGCATCAAAGAAAGCTAAACAGGCCGAGGAAGAAAAGAAATGGACAGCTGTAGAACGTGCAAAGATATGGGTTAAATTTTTCATTGGGATGGAAGAGGTTGTTGTGAAACACAGAGAAATGTGAGGATGGGCAATGTCTGGAATGTAATGAGGACTGAAATGGATGACGCTAGTAGTGGTGAGTTCCGTTTATGTGGTTATTTGGGTCTATGCAAAGGTGCAGAGTTATGGGTGTACAACTCATATTCGTCAAGGGTGGGCTCAATCAAGGCAGGAGTCAAAGTCAGCACTCAAGACAGAAGGTCTGGGTGAGTATGGAGACCACTCCTTGCATACTCGCCAGATAGGTGACTAAGACAGATACTCGCCCAAGCAAAGCGAGCTCCATTAGAAGTCACATAGTCGCGAGGTGGGGGATGGGCTATAAATAAGACCACCACCACCACCCCCCCCCCCACACACACACACCCACCCTTGAATTTGCATATAAATAGGACCCCAGAGATACAAGGATGAAGACCATTTTCTAGACTTTTGGCGGAGCTTTTGAATCTCGCTATCGAAATTTTGAGCTGTGAGACAGTGATCATCTCCCTTGATCGCCATCTTGTGATGGTCGTCAAGTTAGTGTCCCCCTTGTACCCTGCTCGGCCATTCTTGGTTGTGGAGGGAAAGTTTTTCTAAACATTTGGGTACGTGGTGGGATTTACTTGTCGCAACACCAGGGGTAGTCTTAGTGTTCCCTCTGTTTTTGTGTCTCTACCCGTTAAGTCGTCAAGCCCAATCGCTGGACCAGTAACCTTAGTCTTCATTGATCCAAATTTTGAAGTAGGGAATTTTCCCGGCTTCAACAATGAGCATGTGTCTATATAGATGAGTTTGGGCCTGGTGAGTAGGCTAGTTGTAACTTTTGATGTGATATATGTGATGTTCAAGTGTCGTCATTTTGAGTTTGTACATTGGTATAAAACCTTTGAATAAAATAATGTTATGTTTGTGCGTTTACTTTTGTACTCATGTGCATAGTTTATTATATATGTTGCGCGGAATGCTTGAAAAATTACTCCGATACAGATTTCCTGTGAGGAACTGACATGGAGCTTCACAGACTAGATGGTAGATCCATCAGAACTTCGACTGAGAAGTTGAATGTTGTCAGTGAAGGTGACTGAGTTGTTTGTAGAGCTTTTATCGAGTCAAGTTCGAGCGATTTGGGCACGGCTCGAAATCGAAATTTTTGAGTCAAACTCGGCTCGAAATATACTCGAAATCGATTTTAATACGAGTCAGCTCGACTCGAATTGGATTGATTTCGGGTCAACTCAGAATCGAATCGAGCCGGCTCGAAATTGAGTAATCTTTCTCTTCATTACTTGTTGGCTCAAAATTAAATCGTGCAACCTTTAAATTTAGCAAATGAAACATTTAAAACTTCCAATCTTTTTATTTAGGTTTAAATTTTAGTTTTTTTAGTTTTAAAATAAGAATATATTAATAAATACCTAATATTTGTAATTAATTTGGGCTGATTCGAATCATATTTTGAGCGATTTAGATCTGACTCGAAATCAGATTCGAGTTAAATTAAATCGACTCAAATTGAGTCGAATCAATTTTAACTGATTCTCATTCGGCTCAATATTCGAGTGATTTTTGAGCGATTTTCGAGTTTTGAATAATATGCTCAGACCTAGTTGTTGGTACAACTGAAACGCTGGTTTTGGTTATAGATTAGGGCAAGGTCGGTGGTGGTTGTTTATGCTAAACATGGCGTTTATGATGGAAAGGTGGCTATCGGTGCCGAGGACGTCGCTAAAAAGAAGCATGTTTGCCGAAAGGATGTCACCGGAGAGGAGGATGTTGTCGGAGAGGACATTAGTTACAATGGCAGTGGAGAGGGAGAAAAGGAAGGAGAGGTTGAAGAAAAGGTGGGTCACGAACGACATTCATCTGACAGCAATGGTACCGGAGGGGAGGATGTTGTTGTTAGATATTGTGTGTATGTATAGGGACTTATCTGTATTTACCTGTATATGTTCGGGTCTTGTATATATAACCCCAAGATGGGTCATTATTGAAATATACTTTTCTAAGATGGTATCAGAGCTAGGGTTTAACTCTCCTGATCCCTCTCCCGCTCGTCTGCGCCGATTGCTCCCGCTCGTCGATCCGATCGATTGATTTCGCTCCCGCTCGTCGATCCGATCAATTGATTCCGCTCTCGCTCGTCTCCTGCTCGTCGATCCGATCGATCAATCAATCGATCCCGCCGATTGCTCCCGCTCAATCGATCCCGCTGATTGCTCCCGCTCGTCGATCGACTCCGTCGATCTGATTTTCGCGTCGTCGACCCGCTCGTCTCCTGCGCCAATCGTCGATCCGTTTTCAGCGCCGATCGACCGATCCGTTTTCAGCGCCGATCTGGTTGGCTACTTCCTCCCTTTTCAGCGCCGATCGATCCTGCTCCAGATCTCGGTGTCGGCCTTCAATGGATCCCGCCTCGACTCCCAGTGGCTATCTTCCTAAGCCTGATGTGCTGCTCAACGGGCAGAACTACAAGGTTTGGTCTTCCACCATGCGCATGCATCTCCGAGGCCTACGCCTTTGGATCCATTTAGATGGATCATGCCCAGCACTGTTGCTCCCTGCCGCTTCTTCAAATGAGTCTTCTGTTTCCACAGCCAGCACCGGTGTTTCCTCCGCTCAGGCGTTGGCCCAGTGGCAAGACGATGACTCCAGGGCTATTGTTATCCTTGGCCAGTCTTGTGAGGTACCCATCCGCCTGGCCATCTGTGAGTTCCCTACTGCCAAGGCGATCTGGGATCATCTTTCTGATCTCTATCAGCCTTCCAGCCAGGCACTTCAGTATTCATTGTTACAGATAGGGCTGATATCAAGTCGAGTTCGAGCGATTTTGGCTCGGCTCTAAATCAAAATTTTCGACTCAAACTCGGCTCGAAATCGACTCGAAATCGAAATTGATTTTGAGTCGAGTCGGCTCGACTCGAAATGGCTTAATTCCGAGTCAGCTCGAAATCGAATCGAGTCGGCTCGGAATCGAATCGAGTCGCTCAAAATCGAATCAAGTCGGCTCGAAATTTAGTAATTTTTAGTTTTATTCCTAATTTGCTCAAAATAAAATTGGGCAACCTATAAATTTAGTAAATGAAACACTTAAAGCCTTCATTCTTTTTATTTAGGTTTAAATTTTGTTATTTTTAATCTTAAAATAAGAATATATTAATAAATACATAATTTTTTTTAATTAATTCGAGTTGATTCGAATCATATTTCGAGCGATTCAGGGTTGGCTCGAAATCGACTCGAAATCATATTCGAGTCAAATTGAATCGACTCAAATTGAGTCGAATCAATTTTAACTGATTCCGATTCGACTCAATTTTCGAACGATTTTGGAGCGATTTTCGAGTTTTGAATAATATGTTCAGCCCTAGTTACAGACTCTTGCAGCTACCTACCAGCGCGACCGCTCAGTTTAGGAGTTTTTTGTTGAGATCACTTCCCTCTGACGTCAGTGTGACGAGATGGTGTCGCCCCATTGCTTGTCCTGCTGCCATTGCGTTGCCACCGCTCAGTACAGAGATGCCTGCCATGTCTCCGATTTCTTGATGTGCCTGCGCCCGGAGTTTGAGTCTGTCCGCTCACAGTTTCTTCATCGTGGTACTCCACCCACACTTCGTGACACTCTGTCCACGATTCTGGCGGAGGAGACTCGTCTTCGTACCATGGAGGGGACGCAGTACATTCCTCCCCCCCCCCCATGTTGTCTTGGTTGCTCCTCAGTTTGCTCCGCAGCCTCCGCTGCCACCTTCTCCAGAGCTCAGTACTCTTGTACGACCGTCTGCTCTGTTTCCTACCCAGGGACCCCCTTCTCAAGGTCCCAATGTTGCGCAGCGGCGGTCTGTTCGCTGTCATTATTGTCATGCACCGGGCCACAGAGTGTCTGAGTGTCGCAAGCTTCAGCGCTCCCAGCAGAACATCCAGTCTCGTGACACCCAACAGCGTGCCGCTCCAGTTCTGCCTGTGCCTCCTCCGACAGCCTCCTTCTCTGAGAAGCTCATACAGTTGGCTCAGCAACTGTCTTCAGGCACCTTCCGAGTACATCTGCAGCCACAGTTGGTCAGGCTGCTATCTCTACTGATCTCTCAGCGGCCTCTTCCCCATCAGGTATCTCTTCGTACTCGTGGTTACTTGACTCTGGAGCCTCTTTTCATATGACATATGATGTCACCCATCTTCGTGTCTGCCACCCTGTTTCCTCCGACCTACGTGTTATTATTGTTGATGGCAGCACCCTTCCTATTACCAGTCGTGGCCTTCTCCACACCCCTCAGTTCCACATTTCTGATGTTGCCTACATCCCTCAGCTCTCCATGAACCTCATCTCCTCCAGCCAGCTTGCCTCTAATGGTTACCTTGTTGTTTTTGATGAGTTTGTTTGTCATGTGCAGGATCGTCTTACAGGGACCCTCATTGGAGCTGGTCGTCGCCATAGTGGGGTATATCTCCTTGAGTACCTTCGTCTGCCATCAGTCACACCGTCCCCAGCTGCTCCTCTTTTATGTCTTCCCGTTGTTTCCTTTCGTCAGTGGCATCATCGTCTTGGTCATCCCAGTGGCGCCCGTCTCTCAACTCTTGTTCGTCAGGGTGTTTTGGGTCGTGTGTCTGTTGACACTAATCACTCTTGTATGGGTTGTAAGCTTGGAAAACAGCTCCAACTCCCTTATCAGTCTAGTATGTCTGGGTCTTCTGCTCCGTTTGAGTTAGTCCATTCTGATGTATGGGGGTCTACTCCTTTTTATCCAAGGGTGGGCACCGCTATTTTGTCTTGTTTATTGATGATTTTTCTCATTTCACTTGGATATATATGTTGCGTTCTCGTGCTGAATTTTTTCAGGTTTATGTTACTTTCTCCACCATGGTTCGTACTCAGTTCTCCGCCTCTATTCGTATTTTTCGCTCCGACTCAGGGGGGAGTATCTATCGCATAAGTTACGTGACCTTCTCGCCTCTCATGGCACGCTCCCGTAGCTCTCCTGTCCTGGTGCTCATTCCCAGAATGGCACTGCGGAAAGGAAAAATTGTCACATCATTGAGATCGCTCGCACTTTTCTTTTGGCTTCCTATGTTCCCCCACATTTTTGGGCTGAGGCTGTCTCCACCGCTGTCTATCTCATCAACCTTCAGCCATCCACTTTCCTTCAGGGTCGGTGCCTCAGTGAGTGTTTGTTCTCTCATCCTCCTCGATACACGCATCTTCGTGTGTTCGGATGTCTGTGTTATGTCCTATTACCACCACGTGAGCGGACTAAGCTCTCTGCTCAATCTATTGCATGTGTTTTTCTAGGCTACAGCTCAGATCTCAAGGGTTACCGCTATTATGACCCTGTTGTGCGCCGTCTTCGCATTTCTCGTGATGTCACCTTCGTTGAGAACCAACCTTTCTTTCTTTCTTCATCCACCTCTGCTTCACCCTCGTCCACTACCCTGGCTGATATTCAGTTCCTTATTTTTCCTACCGTACCACCACCTGTTTTGCCACCACCGTCAGACCAGTCACCAGCAGAGCTACCGCCATCATCGTCATCTCCCTCTTCTGAGTCCTCTCCAACTCCTCATGTTCTACCATCTCCCGGCCCTCTACCTCATATTCTCCACCACTACACTCGCCGTGCTCCGACTATCCCACAGGTGCCCCCAGTCTTCAGTGAGAGTCCCGCGGATGATCCGCCTGCCAGACGTTACCCCCTTCAAGATCGACATCCACCAGATCGCCTTGGTTTTACCACCCAGCCACTCGACCTCACTGCTCTTCTTGCTACCTCCACCAGTACTCCAGAGCCTAATTCCTACCGCGAGGCTGCTCAGGTTATTGAGTGGCGGGCCGCTATGTTTGATGAGTTGGCTGCTCTTAAGCATACCTCTACTTGGGATCTTGTGCCTTTTCCTCCTGGTGCTGCTCCCATCACTTGCAAGTGGGTCTATAAGATTAAGACTCGCTCTGATGGTTCTATTGAGCGGTACAAGGCTCGCCTAGTTGCTCGGGGTTTTCAGCAGGAGCATGGTCGAGACTATGATAAGACTTTTGCTCCTGTGGCACACATGACCACGATCAGGACACTTGAGGTTGTTGCTATTGTCCATCGTTGGTCCCTGTTTCAGCTGGATGTGAAGAATGTGTTTCTTCACGGTGACCTACAGCATGAGGTCTACATGGTTCCTCCTCCCGGTTTTGTTGCTCCTCTTGGCATGGTTTGTCGGTTGCGACGTGCTCTCTATGGTCTCAAACAGGCTCCTTGAGCCTGGTTCGAGCGCTTCAGCTCTGTCGTTACAGCCGTTGGTTTTCAGCCCAGCCAGCACGACTCGGCCCTGTGTGTTCACACCTCTTCCCGAGGCCAGACTCTTCTTCTGCTCTATGTGGATGATATGATCATCACTGGTGATGACCCGGCTTTCATTGACTTTGTCAAGCATCACCTGCAGCAGCAATTTCAGATGACAGATTTGGGACCTTTGAGCTATTTTTTGGGCATTGAGTTCTCTTCCACCTCTGCAGGGTTCCAGCTCTCTCAGCAGCGGTATACTACTGATCTTCTAACTCGGGCTGCTCTTTTCGACATCCGCACTATTGCCACACTGATGGAGCTTCACCTGCAGCTTCAGGTTGATGAGGGGATCCCTCTTGCAGACCCCACTCGCTATCGTCATTTGGTCGGCAGCCTGGTCTATCTCACCATCACTCGGCCAGATATTGCTCATGCAGTCCATGTGTTGAGCCAGTTTGTCAGCACTCCTACATCAGTCCATTATGCTCATTTGATGCGTGAACTGCGTTACCTTCGTGCGACTCCTGGCCGTGGACTGTTCTTCTCCAGCAGCAGTTCCCTCCAGCTTACTGCTTTCTCTGATGCTACTTGAGCTAGTGATCCTTCTGATCGTTGCTCTGTCACTGGTTTCTGTCTGTTTTTGGGCTCCTCTTTGCTTGCCTGGAAGTCCAAGAAACAGTCTGGTGTTTCCCGCTCTAGTACTGAGGCTGAGCTACGCGTCATGGCGTCTACGGCCGAGGAGATTATCTGGCTTTGTTGGCTTCTTGCAGATTTTGGCATTGTCTCCCCCGGACCGACCACTCTCTTTTGTGACAACACTGGTGTCATTCAGCTCACTCTGAATCCAGTGAAGTTTTCCCTCTCCAAGCACATTGGAGTCGACGTCTTCTTCCTCCGTGAGCAGTACAGCCGACGTACATTGGTTCCCCGGTATGTTCCCACCGAGCATCAGATTGCGGACTTGTTCACCAAGCCACAGACGAGGGTTCAGCATGACTACCTTATGTCCAAACTCTCGATGTATGATCCCCCGTGAGTTTGAGGGGGGTGTTATATATTGTGTGTATGTATAGGGGTTTATCTGTATTTACCTGTATATGTTCGGGTCTTGTATATACAGCCCCAAGATGGAGCTATAAGGACAAACTCTTTTCGACATCCGCACTATGTCCAAACTCTTTTTGACATCCGCACTATTGCCACACTGATGGAGCTCACCTGCAGCTTCAGGCTGATGAGGGGATCCCTCTTGCAGACCCCACTCGTTATCGTCATTTGGTCGGCGGCCTGGTCTATCTCACCATCACTCGGCCAGATATTGCTCATGCAGTCCATGTGTTGATCCAGTTTGTCAGCACTCCTACATAGTCAATTATGCTCATTTGATGCGTGTACTGCGTTACCTTCGTGCGACTCCTGGTCGTGGTCTGTTCTTCTCCAGCAGCAGTTCCCTCCAGCTTACTGCTTTCTCTGATGCTACTTGGGCTAGTGATCCTTCTGATCGTCGCTCTGTCACTGGTTTCTGTTTGTTTTTGGGCTCCTCCTTGCTTGCCTGGAAGTCCAAGAAACAGTCTGGTGTTTCCCGCTCTAGTACTGAGGCTGAGCTACGCGTCATGGCGTCTACGGCCGAGGAGATTATCTGGCTTTGTTGGCTTCTTGCAGATTTTGGCATTGTCTCCCCCGGACCGACCACTCTCTTTTGTGACAACACTGGTGTCATTCAGCTCACTCTGAATCCAGTGAAGTTTTCCCTCTCCAAGCACATTGGAGTCGACGTCTTCTTACTTCGTGAGCAGTACAGCCGACGTACATTGGTTCCCCGGTATGTTCCCACCGAGCATCAGATTGCGGACTTGTTCACCAAGCCACAGACGAGGGTTCAGCATGACTACCTTATGTCCAAACTCTCGATGTATGATCCCCCGTGAGTTTGAGGGGGGTGTTATATATTGTGTGTATGTATAGGGGTTTATCTGTATTTACCTGTATATGTGCGGGTCTTGTATATGTTCGGGTCTTGTATGGGGGTTTATCTGGATTTACCTGTATATGTTCGGGTCACTGTATATATGTTCGGGTCTTAAAACTTACTTTTCTAAGAGTTGCTTTATTTTCTTCTGCATTATGAATTGGCTCGAGGGGTTGGACAATTCATCTAACAGTAATGTGGAGAATGGCCAGCGAATTGATGCTGGTTAGTTTTAAGATTCAAAGTTACATAGGAAAACGATGATTATCTATACAAAGATACTTGTACACACATGAGTGGCAGTGCATAGGGTCTCCCCAAGCGGCGCAACTTTACCTCGGGCACAACAGCACCTCTGCCTGTGCTCGCTTGCTCAAGGGCGCACAGTCTTCTCAGGACGGTACCCTTGATGCTTGTATACCCCAAGCAGATTAAGAAATCACGCACCAGCCGAACTGCTGCACTTGAGTGAGCTGCGAGCGGCGAGAGTATCGTCATGATAAGCATGTGCGCCCGACACCAGACAAACACAAGCGGAGGTACTGTCATGCCTGAGATACTATCGCAACAGCATTAGGAGCGAGTGTGTGCGTGCGTGCGTGCGCTCGTGTGGCAAATAATACTTACCTAAATATTAAAAACAAAAGCACTCATCTTTGACGTTGACTTTTCTTTTGGGTTCGCTTGGTTGGATTGAATTGGGGCTTCAGAATTGGAATTCAGGTCCAATTCCAATGAAAATAGACCCTTAAATCCAATTACAGTGACTCAATTCCATACAAAAGAATATGCATTTTTGTTCACGCTTTTGCAGCCGCCCCCTCACAAACAATCCATGTTAAGACCATCTGGGAGATCCTAAAATGATAATTTTCAATATCATCAACTATGTCAAGCTACTGTGACAATATAAACGTCCTTATTGGCTAATCCTACGCCTTTTAATGTATATCACTATGCCACCAACTCGATTGTTTTCTCGTCAACAACAACATTAACAATATCATAACAAAAAATTTAGCTTACATAATTACAAAATATAGCAATACTTACCTCGAGCTTATAGGTGCATGTGATTTGGTTCGACAACCCGACGACACACCGTCCGACCACCCTGACGGCACACCATTCGACCTCTGATTGTCTGGTAGCACACCATCTAACTGTCGGAAGGCATGTCCTCCGACACTTTGCATGCCACGACAGACCACCGACTCTCCAACGGCACGACTTCCGACTATTCAACGACACATCCTCCGACCGACAAAGCGATCGATGACATGTCGCACGCCTAACAACACATTAATACAAACCGTCTGAACGTCGTCCCACTGTCTGGATGCCCGACGAGGCGTTGTTCGGGCGTCCGACGAGGCGTCGTCCGGCTGCCCGACGAGGCGCCGTCCGGCTGCCCGACGAGGCGCCGTCCGGCTGCCCGACGAGGCGCCGTCCGGCTGCCCGACGAGGCGCCGTCCGGCTGCCCGACGAGGCGCCGTCCGGCTGCCCGACGAGGCGCCGTCCGGCTGCCCGACGAGGCGCCGTCCGGCTGCCCGGCGAGGCGGGCATTCGGCGGGGGTGCGACATTTGAGGCGGGGGGGTGCGACATTTGTCGCGGGGGGCGGCATTTGTCGCGGGGGGCGGCATTTGTCGCGGGGGGCGGCATTTGTCGCGGGGGGCGGCATTTGTCGCGGGGGGCGGCATTTGTCGCGGGGGGCGCATTTGTCGCGGGGGGCGGTTTGTCGCGGGGGGCGGCGGCATTTGTCGCGGGGGGGGGGGGGGCATTTGGGGGGGGCGGCATTTGTCGCGGGGGGCATTTGTCGCGGGGGGGGGGGGGGGGGGGGGGGGGGGGGCATTTGTCGCGGGGACGGCATTTGTCGCGGGGAACGGCATTTGTTGTGGGGGTGACATATGTCGTGTGGACCGATATTTGCGTGGGGGGCGACATTTGTCGTGGGTGGAGACAATTTCCGTGGGGTGACATCTGTTGGAATGTATGGTTGCAGGAAACTTAATGGGGGGCCCTGACTCTACATGAGTGCAATGGCACGGGCCTCCATCTCTATGTGAGTGATATGACATGGGCCTTCGGCCCTATGTGAGCGCAAAGGCACGGGCCTCCGACACTATATGAGTGTCTTCCCCGAAAAATTAGTATATATATACTGCAACATACTTCTTTATATGTAATATATATACCAATTGTGATCAAGTCGGGGCTCTTCCCCTATCCCAAATTATGTTTGTGATCGGGCTTCACCCCTATCATATATTGCAACATAACTGCTCCTCACCCCTATGCCTAAGATGAACTGCATACCCCTATCCCTAAACCCTAAATTCATATGGGGTGTTTAAAGTACTATTCTAAAGAAGAAAGCAATAAAAAAAAGTATAAACAATAATATGCAATCTAGAGACCGACGGAAATTGGAAATGTAGTAAAAGAACAAAAAAGAAGAGAACTTGTATTTGCAAATAGCATGCATAATCAACAAAGTAAGAAAAGAAAAATATTTATGTATATGTAATTATTTCATATGATTTTTGAATATTGGCTTGGCATAAGTCCATTTTATAGAAGATTCTTAGCATGTGGTGAGCATGAGAAACATAAACCCTATAACATGAGCATGATAAACATAAACCATATAAACCCTATAAGTAGAAAATGGAAAACTAAAATGGCATGACCAACATTGCTATATTTTCCCCCTTTTTTGCTTCAACTTCGAAGTTAAAATCGAACTTAAAAGAAATACGACTAAACAGAAAATATCAAATGGTTTGAAATTAGGTGCAGTTTCTGAGACTAGAGGCTTGATTACAGTCAAGCATACATTCTCAACATAACTAAGGCTTAAGTGAGCTCCTTTCCAAGTATTATATCGACAATCATCCTGACATAATAAATGAAAATCATCTTTAGAATTTTGTAAAACCTAAAATGAAAATGGTCTTGATGGTCGTTTGCAGTGGTCCACCATGGTTGTTTGCAGAGCTGGGAGAGAAAGGGGCGCAATGAAGACGACGTTAATGGCCACCGATTAGGTAGGGAATTCTTTGTGGACTTTTCACAAAGTGCAAGCAAGGAGGGAAGATGGCCATCTCGATGGAGATGATGTGAACCAATCGAGGCTGGGGTGTGTGATGCTCCGGTTGTGGAGGAGAAGATAAGAAGCAAGGCTCCAACATGAACCGAGGGAATAAAAAGGAATATATTACCTGTTCTTGGTTTCCTCGATGTTGTTGTCGCATCTTCTCCCTCTATGTGTGACCATCGCTCATTCTGCCCCTTTACTCTCGACCCCATGAAACCCTTGGCAAAGAGGGAAAACGTGATATTCTTCATAAGGAAGCGACGGGAAGAGGCGACAGGCTTCATCGAAGAGTCGTGGTTGCGAGCATCGGAGCCAGAGAGTTTGTGGAAGCGGAAACGTGAGGAGATCGTGAAGATTTAAAGGAAGTGAGTGGGTGAAGGAGAGTCAGTAACAAACCACGATTCCTGAAACAAAATAGCATGTTTAATGGCGATAGGAATTAATGGAGCGCTGGAAGGATTGGAAGTCCTCCAGGTGAACGATGGTAGATGATGTTGGGGCGTGAATCCCAAGGGCAGAGGAAATAAATCGGGATTTAGGAGAGAGAATGTGGGATGCTATAATCAGAATCGTGATTTGATCTTGAGATCGAACGGTGGAGGCCTTTTCAATGTCTTATTTGTCTAACCTAATTACCTAGTCATGATATTTCTTTTTAATATAGTATAGATGGTCGACGTCTGCTAATAGGTAAGGTCGCAAGACCTACGCCTACCGTCTTTGGGGGCTAACCCCCTAGCGGTTGGTGTCTGCCAATAGGTAAGGTCGCAAGACTTACGCCTGGGACCTCCCATTGCTGACAATCGAAGGTCTGCCCTTCTCTCAGCAGTAGGTCGCGACGTTGTCAGGGGCTGCCATCCTCGCATTCTCCACTGGTTCGAAGATCCGCTCTTCACCGCCTCCTCAGGACCACATCCCAGCGGCCTCCCACTGCCAATGATCGAAGGTCTTCCTTCTCTCTGCAGTAAGTCGCGATGTTGTCAGGGGCTACTACTCTGAATTTGAATATCTCTATCAAGAACTACTTTAATACCTTTATTCCAACAAGCACTTCAGATATCGTCAACCTTTAGATGGACAAATCCGCTTTTAAGTGTATGTCTTCCTTATGGGCCTCAGTATGGAGTTTGATGTTGTTTGTATATCCTACATTGTGAGTTTTTTACCTCTCTTCGAGAAGTGTCCAACATGATCCTAAGTGATGAAAATCGTCCCAGCTCTGTTCGCCCCCCACCCCCCTCTTACTGGGATTGGTCGTGGACCACCCAATCATACTCCTATGTATGACCATTGCGAGAGAAAAGGCCATACGAAGTAGACTTGCTATCGTCTGCATCCCCATTTTGTTCCATCTAGTTGAGAGAGGGATGGGTGGTCATGGTCGAAATAGTAATCATGGTGGCAATCGACAATCTAATTCTTGCTCACAGTATTCTGCACATGCCAGTGAGATATATGAGGGCATTTTTCCCTCGAGGGGGCCTTCTATTAGGGAGCTGGAGGCATTTCATCGTATGTTATGTTCTCGCTCAGATAGTGTGACCACTTATTCTCAGATAGTGTGGCCATACAGTATTCTGCACATGCCAGTGAGATATCATGGACGCATCAGATATCTCAAGTGTCTATGATGCGTCTACATCTCGATCTGAACGGATCATAGACTCTGGGTCTACCAATCATATGATTGGATCTTCATCAGGTTTTATCCCTTACACTCTTCTCATCAGTCGCGATAAAATTATTGCATCTAATGGCTCTCTTTCCCCAGTTATTGGCAAAGGAGCAATTATTTGTTCTTCAGCATTTTCCCTCTCTTTTATATTGCATGTTTCGTATTGTCCTCGCAATTTTCTATTTATAATCATTTAACCAATTCATTAAATTGCTTTGTTACATTTTTCCTCACGCTTGTGTTTTTTAGGATCTGGCTACAAAGCGAAATATTGGAAGTAATAGGGAATGTTGGTGGATTGTACTTGTTGGACCAGTAGCTAACATTGAGTGTTCTCTCCATCACCAACGCTCCTTCCCTTTTTGATACCTGATCCTGGCACCCAACACCTTGAATCATGTGTTTGCTTTAATCTTTTTCTTGTGTTGCTTATGAACTGTTGAATCATGTTCGTCGCAATCCAAACCATATATCTCTACCTAGTTTTTTCTTCTTTTGATGTGATTCACTCTGTTGTTTGGGGTCCTTCCCTCATGTTATTTTTATTTGTATATTGCATGTTTGTGACTTTTATTGATTGTTTTTCTTATACCACGTGAATTTATTTGTCAAAAAATATGGTGCTCGGTTGCTTTAGAAGCTTTCATAAAATGGCTATGACACAGTTTGGGGAAGTTATTTGTGTTTTGCATAGTGATAATTGTAGTGAGTAAGATGACAGAGGATTGTTTGGCACATATCTTGCTGACAATGGCATTCTTCACTAGACCACTTGGGTTCATACCACAACTCAAAATGGAGTTGTGAAATGGAAAAATAAGCATTTGTTGGAGGTTGCATGTTGTTTGTTAGTTACCATGCATCTTACCAAGTCCTATTTAGGTTGTTTGACCGCGACGAATCTTATTAATCTTCCCACACATTCTCTCCAATATGCTAATCATCTTAGTCGTCTTTCAACTAAATACTATGTTCACACTTCTCACATTTCACCTTGTATACTCAAGTGTGTTTGTATTGTTCACATTCAAACTCCACATTGTGACAAATTGAATGCACGCACTCTCAAATATCTGTTTGTTGAGTACTGTACAACCAAAGGTTATCGATGTTATCACCCTTCTTGTGTTTCTTATGCATCATTGATTTAATTGTGATTACTAGAAAATGGAAGGAGGCAATCAAGATACCTAAATAGAAAAGAACTATGGAAAAAGAAATGTGTGCATTAGACAAAAATGAAACATGACAACTTGCACATCCTCCTCTTAGAAAAAGGATGGTCTCGTTAAGTTTGATCTTCTCTATTAAACAAAATCAAGGGAGGATTAGAATTGTGGAGCGATATAAAGCTCGATTAGTAGCTCAAAGGTACACTCAAACTCAGGGCAATGACTATCATGAAACCTTTGCCCCTTGTTGTCACATGGACTCCATTCGGGTGCTTCTTTCATATGGTACACGCCATGGGCGGACCTACAATAGTTAGATATTAAAAAAGTCTTTCTGCATGATGAATTGGAAGAAATCTACGAGAAGCAAAATATGATTGTGCGCGGAATTTGAAGTTTTGGGAAAGTTGAAATAGTTCTCACAGAATAAAGTTGCAAGGTCTAGATGTGGGATCTCTATATCATAGAGGAAATATGTTATTGACCTCCTTGAAGAAACTAGTATGCTTGGATGCACTCCAGATTGATGCAGGACGACGCGTAGGGTTTGCGCGTCTGTCGGCTACTTCTAGGAAACTCTAAATGCAAGCAATAAATAATTGAATTTTTGCAAATAGATTAGAGCGGGCGTTGCGCAAACTTTGAAATTAAACAACTTTGATATTTGAAAAACACAAATCATTATTTTGTTAAAAATGGATTTTCTTAATAAATTGGTTCAATTTAATTCCGGAAAAGAAGGTACGCAACTTTCGTTTTCTTCCCTTTGTCGTAGCAAAACGAAGATCGCGAACTCCAAATACGTTTCCGTTTGGATTTTTCAAAGTACCGTTCGCTGACAAAATTCGGGTGAACCCAACAATGAATCTAATTATCCAAAGAGAAAATGCACACACACACACAAAGGAAAAAGATAAAAACAAATTACCCACGGAAAGAGACGTCTTTCTATATCTGAAGTCGACGGCGATGACGAGAGGAAGTCCTCATCACCTTCAATCTCCCGCTCCGAGGTCGGCCGCTACCGCACACGGGCACCAAGGAGAAATTTTCACTTACTCTCACACGAAAGTGGTTCCACGGAATCTCAATCGCTCAACCTCAAACAGAAGCCACAGACAGAAATCACAAACTCTTCACTGTTCACGGGTTTCAGCAGGCTAACCCTCCTTTCTCTCCCTCCGAGTGGCTCCAACGAGAATCAACAAACAACAGTCCTAAATCACTCATGTTCACTAACTCTAAACTCTAATCAAAGAACAGAGGCGATCCTTCATACATTCATCTATCGGAACAATACCAACAGCAATCTCTAATTAGCAGTCCTATTAAACTCTCAAACTGGAATCAAATTTACTGCACCCACACGGGAGAGAGAAAAAAACATCCAACTATACTCTACCGGCCACGGGACTCAGGAAGCAAATCACAT
The DNA here is from genome assembly GCA_039583875.1 of Platanthera guangdongensis. Taxonomy (NCBI): domain Eukaryota; kingdom Viridiplantae; phylum Streptophyta; class Magnoliopsida; order Asparagales; family Orchidaceae; genus Platanthera; species Platanthera guangdongensis. The sequence goes on from CM077159.1 coordinate 162,370,801, forward strand.
AGAAACTTTTTTTTCTTTCAACTTCAATCAATGATCACTATTGTTCACCATCTAGAGCTTTTACTAACTAATCCAACACAACTCTCCAAACGGAAAATAGAAAACAGGGCAGCAATCAAACTGTTCATCATCAGCTTCAACTCCTAAAAAGGAAATAAAAAAACAGCAACTCTCACACGGGAAAGCAGTAACGGCAAACTTCAATTTCTCATCATCAATACCCAATAAACGAAAATACAAACACATCCCTTTTTATAGGGTTACAAACAGAGAAAAAAATAGTTAGCGGCCATGGCGGTGGAGGTGTGGAGCTGAACACGCGGCGTCGTGGAGTGAACACGCGGCTTTGTAGAGGCGCGGAGGAATCGTGGCCGGGATACGTGAACTTGCGTGCGGGAACCCACGTGAGGAAGCCCTAGCCGATGAATCTGGGAAGAGCTCGATTTGAGGAAGAGGAACAGTCTCGGTCGGCTTCTTCTTCTGACTGCTCGGTGTAACCTATACATATATATATATATAAATATTGATTTGATAAGTTTTTTTTTAAATCTACATATATATATTTATTTATTTATTTATAAATGTATACACACACACACATATATATATATATTTCAAAAAATACACAATTGCAAAAGAACACAATGCAACATTCAGGGCTGAAAGAGGTCCGGACGGGTGCGGCATCGAGTACTTTTGCAAAGACCTGATCTAGCGTGGTCTCCACCACAGTGGATACCCCTACTAAAGTCAATCACAAAATTAATGAGGACAAAAATGGAGATAAAATTGACACTTCAAGGTACAAGAGATTGGTTGGCGGGATTATATACTAATTGTATACTCGTCCTGACATTAATTATGTCATAGACATTCTGAGTAGATTCATGCATGCTCTCAGGATCGGTCATCAAGAGGCAACTTACTGTTAAACTACAACATCTGTTTTCCATTCCAAAACCCGGGTCAAAGATAGGAGAGGCGGGACCTATTATAAGCACGAGTGGACCGTCTGGGTAGGCGGTGTGGGACTAATCTTGGCATGCCCTTTTTTTTGTTCATGATGGACCGTCCAACACGCCCCCTCAGCGTGAACCTTCCTCTGATATCATGTTAAACCACCGCACACATTTTCCATTCCAAAACCCGGGTCATAGATGGAGAGGCGGGGCCTATTATAAGGCGCGAGTGGACCGTCAGGGCATGCAATGTGAGACTAATCTTGGCATGCATTTTTTGGTTCATGTTGTACAGTACAACACGCCCCATCGACGTGTACCTAACTCTGATACCATGTTAAGCCACCGCACTCATTTTCCATTTCAAAACTCGGGTCAAAGATAGGAGAGGCGAGACCTATTATAAGCATGAGTGGACCGTCTGGGTAGGCGGTATGAGACTAATCTTGGCATGCCTTTTTTTTGTTCATGCTAGACCGTCCAACACTTACCAGGTCTTGAGGTACCTTAAGAAGTCTTCTGGATGTGGGATTTTTGTTCTTGACAAACCAGCCCTTAAAAATTGAAGTTTATACAAATGTTGTCTAGGCAGGTAACCAAGAAGACCGAAAATATATTATAGGATATTGTTCCTTATTGGGAGGAATCTTGTAACTTGGAGAAGTAAGAAACAAAATGTAGTAGCAAGATCTAGTGCTAAGGCAAAATGTAGAGCAGTGTCACAAGGCGTATGTGAACAATTATGGTAGAAATCGATTGTTCAGGATCTGCGCCTATTCAAAAGCAATCTATTATTTTTTATTGCGACAACAAAGTATCCATAAGTATTGCTCACAATCCAATCCAACATGATTGGGTAAAACATGTTGATGTGCACAGACAATTTATTAAAGATCACCTTGGCAAAGGCAATATCTACACACCCTTTGTGAACTCCCAATATCAACTTGCCAACATTTTCACCAAAGGATTAAGTTGAAACAACTTTACTTACAACGTATCCAAGTTGGAAATGATTGACATACCAACTTGAGAGGAGGAATTGAATATTAGTGTATGTATAAATATTTCTCTATTTGTAACCTTACATTGTTTGTCTCGTGTCATGTCATTCGTCTCGTGTTATCCTCATCCACATATATAAGAACTATGGATATTGTATTTTATTTTAATTTTGCAATCTAGGTTTTTGGCTCCTCTCCACTCCTCTGCCTTTTGTCCATACAGATAGTACTACCACAATCTTCAGACTAAAAACCATAAGGAATCAGTAAACTGTATGGTGGGTTAGGCATTTAACCAAATCAGGCATCAATTAACTAGCCGATCCATATCTTGAAACTCTAGCAGTCTTCTCTTGAGAAATCAAGTGTTCTCCAAAGAAGCGCAGATGAATGGGACAGAAAATCAGCTATGGCCAAGTCTGTCCATGGAAACTCTTCAGACTGCTAGCAATCATGCATCGGATCCCCCGGTGCGTAGTGTGAGATGGCGTCCGAGTGATTTATGTGCACGGATGCTAGTGTTTATAAACGACATATACAAATTTTTCTTATTTTATGCTACTCATATGTTTTACAAAAAACCATGTGTTCCATTAAATCATGGAGAATAAAAATATAAGGCTTATATTCATTTGATGGCCCTATTTCACAACCATAACCACGCCCAAGTTTTTCTTGTAATAACATAATATGCAAGCATTCAAGGCACAAAACAAAGTATGGCGTAACTTTTATACATCTCTGAAATAAAAAACAAGAAAATAAAATTCATATACAGTGTATAATATGTAAATAGAAACCTAGTAACAAGTAATGCATTACTCAAATATAATAACTAGTTATCGGTGAAAAAAGTCATTCAAGAAACAGAAAGATGGACCCACCTCAGATTCTAATCTCTTCCTTTCCTCCATAGCTTTTAGCTTTGCAATTGATTTCATGCTTTCCATCTAGAAATTAATATACATAATTTTTAATCTTTCATTGTAAAATCTAGCAATAAATAAAAGACATTTAAAATGATACAAGACTAATAAACCATGGATAAAATCATAAAATAATGTATATTTTCAAAACGTAATAGAGCATATGCACGATTCTTTTTCTAAGTAATAAAAAACCATGATTAGAACAAAAATAAACAATTTAAAATTAACAATCTTTATCTTACTATTCATCTTAACAATCTAAATTTCAGCTAGCATTTGCTTCTGCAACCTGTGCAAACAGATATCATGTAGAAACATATCCAATTCCATAGAGAAAGGGATAAAAAGAATCCCCAAACCATTCAAGATGTACTAATATTGACAACTATCACAGAGGATGGGCATCCACGTTCACGCACGAGATAGAGAAGCTGCGACGAGTACTTGGCGGATATATTCCAGGAAAACAGCACAAGCAATGATGCTTAGGTGGCATCAGTTAACTGTTATTTCAGCATTTATATTTCTGCATATTTTGATTTTGGTTGTATTACCTTAATGCACTTGGGTGGGCTCAAATACTCTAGCCAACTTGTATTAGGACTTATCTGGGAATTTGGGACGAATGAAAGGTTAGAGCCTAGAGTTGGCCAAGATTGTCTCTTGGTTCTATCTTCTCTCATCTCTTTTTGATATGAAGCACTGGAAATCCACCCTAGATAACATTGATCTGACCTAGCCACTTCCAAGTGCAATAGGGCGTCGGATTGAAGCCACGCCCAGCTTTTTTTCTTTGCCATGAATACATGTACCGCGCATTGTTCTCAGTTTTTGTTTATTCTGATCTCAGTCTGTCATAGATGTTCGCTCCTCGACACTGTCCCATCCCTTCTTGCATCACTGTGTGAATCGACTGTGTCAGACTCAATCTCCTTCTGCTACTTTTTCGCCGCATTCAGACAGGGAGAAATAGAGAATTCTAGCTCGTTGTCTTACAGCACAAACTTGTCTGGCGGTCTCGCTCCCACGCGACGCATCGATTGCAACCTTCTGTGTCTTCCAGTGTAGCTCTTGTCACATCTGGCGATACATTGTCGGTCTTCCCTACAATGATTGTTGAGCTTCATCGCAAGCCATTGCAGTCTCGGGCCATCGCAAGGTATTGTGAATCCATCAATGGTATTCCATAAATCGATACACCTCCACTTCTTGTGCACCTTGCAATCTCAACATTTTTCAAGACCGTGAGGGTAAATTGCCAATCAATCCTCCCACGTGCATGCCCCTCACTCGTGCCATGGCCAAAGTTTGCTTGGTTGTCGTTGAACGTCACCTCGAGGAGAATGCAACTCCCCTCATTTCAATGCACATCATCTTACAACGCATTAGAGTCTTGGATGCTCTTGTAGAGAAACACTATCTCGCACACTATGCTCGTGTAGAGAAACACTCTATACTCTCACACTACACTCTATCTCGCACACTATGCTCATGTAGAGAAACACTCAATCTCGCACACTATACTCGATGACCCCTCCTCTACCCTAAAGCCATTGCAGTCTCGGCCTCTCGGGTCATTGCAAAGTATTGTGAATCCATCAATGGTATTCCATACATCGATACACCTCCACTGCTTGTGCACCTTGCAATCTCAACATTTTCAACACCGTGAGGGTAAATTGCCCATCAATCTTCCCGCGTGCATGCCCCTCACTCGCGCCATGGCCAAAGTTTTCTTGGATGTCGTTGAACGTCACCTCGAGGAGAATGCAACTCCCCTCATCTCAATGCACATCATCTTACAACGCATTAGAGTCTTGGATGCTTGTGTAGAGAAACACTATATCACGCACTATACTCAATGACCCCTCCTCCATCCTTAGTTCACCACCTAACCCATCTGTGGATGTTTTCATGGTGGCCTAGGTCGCCTCTAACACTCTGCACGAACTCGAGGTTCCCCCATTTCAATTGGATTTGACTCAATGGGTTGGATCGCTAAAGTAAAACAACTATTCGGCATACATCGCACAATGGATCCACTAAAAGTACAGATTGTCCTCCTCATAATGGAAGGGACTGCTCTTCACTAAGTGTACTGACTTCGTATTACCACCCACGACCTCACATGAGGGGAACTCAAGCGGGCTCTCATCAAACGATATGAGCCGCTGCTCCAGCAACACCGTTGAGAGCCTTTGTGGCTACGGCACACAACCACAATTGACTACTACATTGATAAGTTCATTGAACTCATCAATAATATCTTCGGACTTCCTCTGGATCACTACTTCACCTTCTCCATGCAAAGTCGCACATCAGCTCCTGCATTCAAACTCAGCACCCAATGGACATTTCCGATGTCATGGAGGTCTTGCGGGTGGTCAAAAGATTTCACCGTCAAGACCCCCAACCGCGCTCAATTTTCGGCCACCTCCTTCACTCCATGAAGTGATTGTCCAACCTACCAACACCCTCCTGAACCCCAAGCACATGTCGTCGATACAAACACCATTTCGCACTTATTACCTCTCCCATCAAAACCATCATTCCACAACAGACGACCTCGGACACCACCGACTCATCGCCTTTCCAACCAGGAATATCATGATTTTTGCAGCAAGAGACTCAACTTTCGTTGCAAGCAGTCGTACTCTCTCACTCATGAGTGTCCCATGAAAGAGATGTGAGCAATGATTGGGGGACGAGCCAGAGGTATGCTCGCCGACTTTGAGGCCTTCAAAATTCAAGACACCACACTTATCACCAACCTAGACGGGTAGTTCTACTGACTTGACCTGACAAGTTTCTCCATCAACGACTCATCGCGCCCCCATTCTCTCATACAAACAGGGAAGCTTCAGGGTCACACCGCCCAGATTTTACATCAAGGTGACTTATAGTTTCTTCGGGATCTGGTAGTTCAACTACATTTTCGACTGAGTTGTCTTGAGTTTCATTGTTCTCATGGGGGACATACATAACATTCCCAAGAGTGGTTTTTGTCTCCACCTTCAGCTACGACTGGGTATCTATCCCATTATGAAAGACACCTATGTTTTTCCACTGCACAATATTGACGCCACCTTAGGAGTCACATGACTTCAGTCACTTACGAACACCCACACAAACTAGGACCAACCGACATTATTCGACATGTAGGAAGGGAAACTGCAGGAATTCGAAGGGTGCGATCTCCCGCAGCCTTCACTGTCATCATCTCTCCTAAGTTCAACAACTACTTTTAGGGGATTTTGTGTCAATCTTGGGCATCTCTTCATATCTCACTATCATGGACTTGTCCCCTTGACTGAGTTATGCACGGACTTGCTCATTTTTGCCAACCCTCGTGGCAAGATAAGTCAATCTCGCTTCAAAAGAAATTATGGTGGAAAATGAGAAAGAGAACACAAAAGCACAAGAGCACAAAAACAAGTGAACTCATGAGAAATTGAAAGTTGTATTCCAACTTGGATGCCTACAAATGAGGGAGCCTCCCCTTTTATATAGCCTCATGGAGGCTTCCCTCCAAGGAATGGAATAATCTAGATTACTACTTTTCTAGAGTATTCAACCATTTCTACTATTTACAAATTACAACAATCTTTCTCTTCTACAATCTTCCCATGAGAATATCTAAGAAACTTTTAGTCTCTTCATGGAAATTTCATGAGTCCTCTTACATCTTGGATCTTCTAATGTTTTTAGGGCTTCTTCTTCATAAGGGTTGTTAAAAGTGTAGTTGGAATTGAAGTTTGGTGTTTTTATCTCGAAATATAACATCGCGCTTGCAACTCCACATAGTCTCAAAAGCTTTGTCTTGGGGAAGGACAAATTTTTTAGCAAAGAACATTATTACGGAGGATGGGTATTGGCATCCACATACGAGATAGCAAGGTCGCAATGAGTACTTGACGAATCTGTCCAGGAGGACTGCACATGCAAGTGACAATGCTAAGGCAGGATTAGTTATCTGTTATTTCGGCTTATTTTGGTTTTGATTTTATTGTTGTAATGCCCTTGGGAGGGATTAAATACACTAGTCATCTTGCATTAGGGCATGTCTAGGATGAACAAAAAATTAGAGCAAAGGGTTGACCAAGAATGTCTCTTGGTTCTATCTTCTCCTCTCTTCATAATATGAAACTCTAGAAATCCCCCTAGATAATAACATCCGTCTTTTTTACCTCAAATCCCTGAATTTATCCAGATGTGACCAATCAAACCTCAATGGATAGTGCAAAAATTGAACCTACATGTCACGGGAAAATGTCCGGTTTTCCCAAGCCTTTAAGATTTAACCTGTTGTTTAACAAAAGGATCAATTGTTAAAGCTAGAATTATTTCCCCACTTCATGTAGTGAAAATCCAAGTTGATCGCGAGAATAGTCAAACACGAATCAAGACAGGGGAATTTGAGATAGGGAAAGAATTATAATTTTATTAGGATGTCCATCAACTAAGGAGTGTAAATTACTGCCCCAATGAAAACCAAGCTTGTTAATTTCATAGAGGAAACGGGCATAGAGAGAACTCTTAAAAAGACTCCCTTCCTCTATGATGACGACTCTATTTATAAGCAACATATCTGTCAAACAACCAACATGTTTTGTTGCTCTCTTGTCCATCAGCGCCAGTGTCTTGTCATGAGAGGTTCATGTTGGCGTTGTCTTGATCTATCCTGGTCCATTGATCTTTGGGTATACATAATCCCCTCCAGTACCTAAAACTTGGTGGTCCCTTTATTTCTATAAATTGGAGAGATCACACGCCTCTCCGGTCTACTCCTCCAACTGACTTTTTGCTAACTCTATAAATGGATATTTATTGCCAGGTCCTTTGTCCAGCCAAATCAGATCTCGACTTCAAGACTATGATGCTAGAGAACTACCACCTCATAGGGCTGAAGTTAAGTGAGGTGGTGACGAAAAGATGAGCTTAGAAGCATGCTTCCAAGAGGAAGACACCCCCTAGAGGCGAGGACGTTGTCCCTGGGAAGCTGAAAGCATCAACACAGTCAAGATGTTATTGATTTCCGCAACCCAACTTTTACACATGGGAAGCAGTGGATCGGAACAAGTTGATATGTACTGAAATGGATTGCATTACAATGGATAAACAAGAAACAATCGCAAGGTAAGCTCGCAGCAAGTTCTTGCAGGCTAGTTCCCACTAATCATCCCCTCCAATGAGAGCTTACAAGACTAGATTCAAGATGCCTTCTAAAACTCATAACCCCTCATATAGAGAGGACACTAATAACTAATCACCAAAATGTCATAAATACATCATATAATAATACAAGATGCTCCCGGACGGTCGGATCTGGATCTCCATTAGCTAAGAGGTGGCTTTTGAATGCATATAATGTCTATACGTATCACCGGGTGTCATTTAAAAACCCTTCGCATATGTGATACCTAAAGGAATCGAGGAATCATGTCTACACTAGTTATTCATGTCTACACTTGTTAATTACCTCTATATTTTCTTGCCTGATCACCACTTATACTCTTATCCCTCTGCTCTCTTGTGAATGCGATTTCAATGTTAGTTGCAATTATGTCCAATGCTAAAGCATTAAGTGATGCAACTATAAAAAATCTGATGTTTGGCGATCTTATCTTTTGAGAGTCAAAATCATAACATATTAATTCACTAATCCAGCTTTGGAATAAAGAAATTTTTATACAAATATTTGTAAATATGTTAGTCCATAATTTTAATTGTTTTCCACCGAAGGACGTGCATAAATTGATCAAAATCATTGCACGCCATTCTTTTATTGTCTTTAGTTAGGTTTCTATTTAGATAAATGATCATATTGGCATTCAATAATCTCAATGGAATTCTTAAGGTTACATAGCTTATGTGGTGTTCATAAACAATAGCCCAATAAAGCTCCGGTCTCCAAATGATCCTTCTAGACCCTAAGCCCTAAATTGATAGCATTCTAAATGTGTAAGCACTTTTATGATTTAATATGAGGAATGCATAGTAGACGCGAAAAAAGTCAAGCATGTTAAAGAGCACCAAGTTTTACATGGGTTGATGTTGAAACATGTCCCAAGTCCACGGCGAGGAGCTAGACTGCAGTCCACTAAAAATAGAAGACACCATAATCAGTGTACAAATAAAGATAAGTCATTTAACATTCCAATAACAATTATCTAGAACATACTACAGGATGCCAATTTGCCAGTAACGGACATCAGGACGGACATGTGGTTCAATGGGCAGAATTGATGGCAGACGTGACACGGGAACTAGTGGAGCAGAGAGACTGAAGATCAAAGCAATCTGAGGTGTGAAATCGTGGGTGATTTGGACGATTGGAGAAGCAAGGGAAAGAGATGGGGGCATGGATGGGACGAAGGTATCATGAGGGTAGCACTGGGAATAGGGCATTGTGCGATTACGGAATTAGGGGGGATTTTGTAGATAAAGTGGATGGAGTTGGAGGACCGGAACTAAGAACTGAGTGGGGGGGCGAATCATGTAGGAGTTGGAAGTTGAATGGACAAAGCCGGGTGGTGGGAGTAGAGGTGGGATGGAATGATTGGAAGAGTCGGATTAAGAATAGTGGTGATGTTTGCACTATTGCTCCAAATTTCGAATAGGATGGTCAAAATTCGACGAGAACGTCGGAAATGATGCTAGGGTGGGTGAGCGTTGTCGGTGAAGTTTGTTTGACAACATGTGAGCAATTGTTAAGAATTTTCTATAGTAGGAAGTGGAATTTAGATATGCGTGGAAGGTGCAGGGTACACGAGAGAGGAAGAAACACTTGATAAATTAGAAGATAAGTTCATCGGTCATCCCTGGCATTAATTACAATTTACAAGTCAAGAAACATGCTCTCACGCCAACCCCTAATGTCCAATGCTCAATACCAAAACACAAGATTGCCTACAACTATTACAAAAATATACATATAAACGGTACAATGCCCTCATCACTCAACAAAAACACATTAATTGATCTTTCACTCCCCATGCTTACACCTTCCTTTCCACCTTCCAAGATATAATAATCATCATCTTCCCTATGTTTACTTCCTTCCCAAAAGAATCCCCATAATCTTTATTTTAATATTCATTCTTCACAAGATAGGCATAACACTTGGATTCTCTCTCATTGCATTAATAGTTGCCCCCAACCATTCCTAGAATGAGAACTCTTCATTTAATGGAGTTCACAGGGAGTGGGGCCCCATTATCTCTTTGGTAGGATGGTGTCTAGGGAGTGGGGCCCCATTATCTCTTTGGTAGGATGGTGTCTGGTGGACAAAGCATGAGTGGATCCATAATGATGACACCCAAGTGGAAATGTCGGCGATTGTCTGCTCCGTGCCTCCAGCATAGCTGATTTGCTAGTAATAGTTAGTGTAATAAGAGGTAAGACTTGGACAAATATATTGAACTCTTCTTATGAAAACATTATAAGCAGGGTATTTTGAAGATTCTAAGATCCATTGCGTGTCTATTAGTACCATTCAAACTAAAAGAATGACAATTTCACAAGAGCGTTGAATAGTAGTATTACAAAAATGATAATTACTTCAATAGAAGTTCAGTAATCTAGGTTTACAACAATAAATTTTAGAGTGAAACAATAATATTTGAATTTTTTCAGGAAACGCACATCAAGATAGAGGTAATGGTGACATGATATTTGCTAAAACAAACACCTAGCCATTTATCAAAAAGGGAACCAAACAACTGCAAAAGATATCAGTGGTACCTTGCGCTTTGCAATGCCGTTAGCAATCTCTCTTGTTCTCCAGTCATCAGCATCCTGATCTGCCTTATCATATCTTTCGCGCTCCTATTGGACAATAAGTAAATCAACAGAACAGTCATAATAGAATTAAATTGAATACAAAAGACAAATTTATCAGCATGCTTTTAAAAGGTAGAATTTGCACAGTTTTGCAATCTCTCAGAAAGGAACAACAGCACAATCTAAAATTAGGATGCAAGCAACCTTCTTCAGAAGCTCTGAAACTTGTTTCCGCCTTCTCTTTTTCCAATGTTTATTCCTCTTATACTTTTGCTGATTTTGAGCAAACTTAACTGCCATAGACTTCTCCTCCCAGTGACTTGGATGGTTGGTGATAGCATTAAATGGGGCAAGTTGGCTTTTCAGGATTGAAATTAATGAGTTTGCAGCTTCTAAAGAAAGAGACTCTTGCACTTCAGGATGAACTTTCTTCTCTTTAATTATTTCAGCTATCTTAGAGAACATTTCATTCACTGAGGAATCATATGACGAAGAAAGCAAGTTTTGTCCTTCCAAGTGATTAGAAGAGCATACATCACCTTCAGCGGTATAATTGGATCGTTTGATTAAATAAATGCCCTCTAGTTCTTTCTGCCTGCCAAAGAACATAAAAAAAATTTTGCACATAAATTTTAGAGCAAACTTGTAGGGGCAAGGCTGATCATATGTCCAATGTGCCCCAGGACGATGCAGATTACTTGCGTTTTGAGATTAAACACAATAATTGCATACATTGATTTCAATAGATGAATAGTTTCCTGCAGATTTGTTAAATGTTCTTGCACTTGATCTGTCCGCCAAAAGATATTGCATGCATGTTGAATGGGCGGTTGTACTGATTGCAGATTTGTAGGCACTCTGGGTATTAATTGTGCTGGAAACATCATCCCTATATTTGAAACCAAATAAATTAGTTGCACAGTAACATTATCAAAAACCTCAACATGTTAAACTTCTAATTACTTACTGATGCAGTGGTAGGTCGACTGACTCGGGAGTGGAGTGCAGCCCTAAATGCGATGCAGTGGAGTGCTAGGGCAAGAGTGGTCCGCTCTAAAAATCACAACAAGTAGTTAAATATTATAGAAATTAACAGAGGCTCGAGCAGTTGCAAATAATTGATTTAAGGAAAATAATTATCCACTTTAATTCGATAGAGGCGCAATTATTTTAAGCGTTCATAGAATAGGCTCCGCAAGTGGCACACCAAATGATCGAATAGCACAATACGATAAAAATCCACCACAATATGAGTTGACAATGGTAAACAACTAAAAGAAAAAACTTTATCACAATTCACGCATGTAGATGGCAACAAGGCTGCAGTTGGCGGGAATCCAAGGGTTGTGGCACATGGAGAAGGTAATGGAGGTGCATATCAAAACTGTTAGTGGGGTAAAAGAACTTAGCTGCATAAAAGAGAGAGTGGGTTAACGGGATTTAGTGAGTTGAGTCACGGGTGAGTGGGGAAATGGATTACATAAAGGGGAAGGGGAGGTGGATGGGCTGGTGAAGTCCACAGGAAGAAGTTTTGGGGAAAGGGACTTGAGGTTAATGCAGGGTTGGCGCTGACTGCGGCAGGGGAGAAGGGGGAACCGGCGGCGTCGGGTTTGGCAGGGATGATCGATAGCAAAGGGCCTACATGGGAGGGATGGAAGGGTAGTGGCTTCCAGTGGTAGACTGGGTGATGAGGAGGTGGCCTGGATGGGAATCGTGCTCAGGCCGAAGATTTTGGAGGTGTCGGATGTAGTACTGGTACAGGGCTTCCGGGAAGAAAAACGGAGAGAAACCTGCGGGCAGGGTGAGTGCGGGAGGATGAAGCAGGGGAAACTAGAGGAGGGAAGGGGAGACTATTCCTGGAGTCGCACCAGGGAGGTCTTCCGTCGGTGTCTCACCAGTGGGAAGACGAAAACCGAACAGGTGTCTCTTTTGCACCAACCTTCGATACCCCTCCAAACCGGCTGCCTGCCTATTTATAAAATCCTGAAATAAAACTACAACATAACTACCCAAATCGGACGGCGTATAATATTTTGACCGATCGAGCACTAAATAAAACTCAAAAAAAATAAAAGTAAAAAATGAATTTGACTCGGAACAATCATCTGGATGCAACCACGGACTCTGATCGTCCGTCTGGACAGCGGATCACTGCATCCTGTGGGAATTCACGCATCGGTCCTGGCGCGGCGTCAACTCCCCCCGGCTTAAAAGCACTCGTCTCCGGTGAGTGAAGATGATCATACTCGATGTGTAGTCGAGTGTCGAGTCTCTCGAGCTCCTCATAAGAAATCCACGTAGCATCATGTGGTGGTCGACCGCTCCAACGGACAATATAATGCATAATATCTTGCCCGAACACGGTGTAGAAGTCGTGATTGATGATCTGAAGCACGTCGTCTGTAGAATTGGGTAGTACTAATGAATCTCCGTCTGGTAGTAATGTGTCTTCGTCTGGCAATGATGTGTCTCCGTCTGATTGTTGTGTTGGTGGAACCGTCAAGGGTGCAATGTGATCTGCATGGTGCAACTCCACGGGGGGGCAACAAAGAGGGACTGGTGGAGGCAATAGGAGGCGAAAACGCGGGTAGAGGGGCTATGGTAGAAGAAGGCTCAGGTAGAGGTGTGGAAAAGGGATCCACGTACACATGTTCCTCGTAGTAAGGAGTCATCTTCTACGTTGAATACGCGGTTGATGTCAGTCGTGCACAAAAAACCGGACCGAGTCGGGCTTGGACCGGGATGGGATTGGACCGGGCCCGGTCTTTTTGACGACCGGGCTCGGGCCGGGCACAGCTTGAGTCGGGTCGGGCCGGGCTCGGGCTCCCTCTCAAAGAGGGGCCCGATAAGGCCCTCCAGGGCAGCCCGAGCTGACCTGATTTCCAGGTGGGATTAAAATCCAGCTTGGATTAGGCGGGATTTTAATCCCGCCTGGACTAGGCGGGATTTTAATCCCGCCGAAATAGGAGGGATTTTCCGCCAGCTCTGGTGCCGGGCCCAGGCTAGCCCGACGCCTGGGCTTTGCCCGGCCCAGCCCGGCCCGGGCAACCGGCTAAAATGGGGGCCCGGTAAAGCCCCCAAGTCCATCCTTGGCCCGGGTAGGGCTTTCCCGGACCGGGCCGGGCCTAGCTTTTTTTGGGACGGGCTCGGGCAGGCTTCCCGGGCCCGGGCTTTTTGTACACGACTAGTTGATGCTCATACCATAAGTGATGTCTACCTCATATGCGTTCGTACCAATCCAACGTACGACTGTATAGGTGGTCATTCTGCATGCTCTTAATTTCTTCACTGGTCCTTGCGGGACCCTCTCAGATCGAATGCAAATCAAAACTTATTCTCCCGCCTCAAAGATTTGTTCTCGTTTGTGCTGGTCTGCTTGATCTTTATAATAATCATTATTAGCTGCAATTTTTTATGGACCGACTCGTGTAGTGCATGCACATGTTGTATGAAGGATTTTGCTGACTCACTGGGCCTGGCTCCAATGGGAATATCCACTAAGTCAAAAGGTTTCCTAGTTTCATATCCTATCATAATATGAAACAGGCTCAAATATGTGGTCCTATTGAAAGAACTATTATACGCAAACTCGACTATATGGAGAACAGAATCCCAGGTATTCGGACTATCCCCAATGAGGCAATGAAGAAGTGTCCCAAGACAATGGTTAATCACCTCGGTTTGTCCATCCGTCTGTGGGTGGTAGGCGGAGGAGAACTTCAGGATTATACCGGTTTTCTTCCATAAGGTCTTCCAGAAATAGCTCATGAAACGCACATCACGATCAGAAACTATGGAAGTGGGAAAACCATGATACTTAAACACCCCTCTAAAGAATAATACAGTCACATGAGAGGCGTCAGCGGTCTTTCGACAAGTAATAAAATTGGTCATTTTAGAAAAATGGACCACTACAACAAAGATCAAATTATGCTTCCTCGGAGTGTGAGGTAGCCCGAGAATAAAGTCCATGCTAATATATGACTGGGCCTCTCGGGAGCAGGTAGTGGAGTGTATAGCCTCGTGGGCTGACAGGACCCTTTTGCAGTCTGGCAGACTCTATAATGCCTCACAATTCTAGTGACGTCTTTCTTCAGGCAGGGCCAAAAGAAGCGATCCTCAACTAACGTAATTGTCATATCTCGACCGAAGTGCCCCGCTGCTCCTCCCGCGTGAAGCTCTCAAATAAGGAAATCTCGGAGGGAGGTCCGAGGAACGTAGAGGCGTGAGCCCATAAATAAATACTCGTCAGAAATCGAATAACCCTCTCGAAGATCGGGAGGGTCCCTCGAAAGTGTCATGTAAATGTCCTCAAAATCTGGGCACTCGGGATAAGCGTGAACTAACTGCTCAAATCCCACAACTCGAGCGTTCATGGTGTGGAGAATACTAACTCGGCGACTCAAGCCGTCTGTCGGCTTATTCTCAATAGCTGCCCGGTGATTGAGAATGTAATGAAACTCCTGCATATACTTCACCTATTTGGCGTGTCGGTGACCCAATTTCTTCTGTGAGTCGAAATATCTAAGTGTCTGATGGTCTGAATATAAAATAAACTCCTTGTGCATGAGATAATGTCGCCAGTAACGCAATGTCAGCACAATGGCATAGAACTCTCGATCATAATTTGAATATTTTTTGTCAAGACTCATTCAACTTCTCGCTAAAATAGGCTATCGGGTGGCCTTCCTGGCTAAGGACTGCGCTGATACCAACTCCTGACGCATCACAGTCTACCTCAAAGGTCTTGGAGAAATCTGATAAGCGTAAAACAGGAGCAGTTGACAGTCTCTCCTTGATCTCCTCGAAGGCTCGAGTGGCAGCATTCGTCCAAACAAAATCACCCTTACGAAGGCAGCTCGTAATGGCAGCCATGATCGAACTGAAGGAACGAACAAACCTCCTAAAGAAGGTAGAAAGTACATGAAAACTACGGGACTCATGAATGTTCATAAGGATTGGCCACTTTCGAATCGCCTTGACCGTGTCAGGTTCAACAGAAATATCAGACGCCGACACTACGTATCCCAAGAAATGAAAAGATGTGGACAGGAACGAGCACTTCTTCAAATTGATATAAAGATCCTCCTTTCGGAGAAGCTCGAACACCAGGCGAATATGACGTAAGTGCTCGGTGCGGCCCTAACTGTATATCAAAATATCATCAAAATATACTACCAAGAATTTGTCAATGTAGGGCCGCAAGACCTGTGTCATCACTCGCATGAATGTGCTGGGCGCGATTGATAATCTGAACGGCGTCACTAGCCACTCGTACAAGTCATCCTTCATCTTGAGAGTCGTCTTCCACTCATCCCCCTCTCTAACTCTAATCTGATGGTACCCACTACAAAGATCGATCTTCGAGAATATATGGACATTGGCCATGGAGTCCAGGAGATCATCGAGGCGGGGAATCGAAAAACGATACTTCACCGTGATCTTATTTATGGCACGGCTATCAATGCACATGAGTCAGCTACCGTCCTTCTTCGGGGTCAGAAGGGCTGGTACGGCACAAGAACTCAAACTCTCGTGTATAAACTTTTTTCGCAGAAGATCATCAACTTGTCGTTTTAGCTCGGCATGCTCAGACGGATTCAAGTAGTAATGTGGGAGATTGGGCAAAGATGCCCCTGAAATCAGATCGATTGCATGTTGGATGTCCCTAAGTGGGGGAAGCTCGTCTGGGAGCTCCTCAGGCATAATATCTATAAAGTCATAGATCATCTGCCAAACATCCGGGTCAGTAATCACGGTATTGCTAGGAGCCTCGGCCGCCATCGTGTCCGCTACGAGAAACATGAACCCTGTCTCTAGGCTCTATCTAAGGAAATCACTCTTTCTCAAAACATGCAGGGGTCTTGACGACCCAGCACTAACTGACGAGTCAACCTTGGCCTTGGGAGGATCCCTAGGCTGGGTTGGAGTAAGGGTAATCGTTTGACCCTTGTAGAAGAACACACACGTGTTGGACCGACCATAGCACGTGTCATCACGAACATATAACAAGGGTCTCCTGAGCAGAGCGTGGGCGGCATCCATGGGGATAACATCGCACCAAATCTGGTCCTCTGTAGTCGCTAAACGGAGCGGTACCAGACACTGCTGTGTGACATGAATGGTGAACTTGTCCACCCATAAGACACTGTAAGGATGTGGATGTGGTTCGGTCGTAAGTTGCATCCTCTCCAACCCTTTCTTAGCAATTATGTTTACGCAGCTCCCACTATCAATACCGAGCTTGCAGGGGTCTCCTGTGCTCGGGAAATACGTGAAGAAAATAATGGTGTGGTGTCAATCCTCCTCCACACGTGAGGTGCGGAGGATGTGTTGGAGGACTCCTACCTCTAGCGATCTCTCTGCATCGCTCTCTCATCCGTCTTTTATGACGGCAGTAATCTCCTCAAGGGCTACGTCCTCAGCCTCAGTGTTGGGCTCGCCCGAATCTTCAATTGATAAATTCCTAGTAGGGCATTGCGCTGCAAAATGCCCTCTATCAGAACAATGATAGCATTGGACCCCCCAGGCTTAGGGCCTCGAGGAACAGTATCTTTTTTTGTCGCATCTGCGCGCGGGTTGTCAGTAGTCGTGGCATGATGGGGTCTCCTAGCTGTGTAGGCATCGGGTCGAGTGGTGCCCTGCCTTGGGCAAGCAGTACGTAAATACTGCTCGTATTCTAGCGCAAGCTGAAAGACCTGCTCAATCGTCTCCATATTATGGGGAATTAGTTCTCTCTGGATGACCGCTCTAAGTCCCGCACGAAAGCGTGATGCAGTGGCCACGGGCTCCTCCATAATATCATTGCGAACTACTAGCTCATCAAATCGGGACATATAATCTGCAACGGAGAGAATCTCTGACGTAGCGCGTAGAGCTGGTCTAAAAGTTGATTTCGATACGACGCGGGGAGGTATTTATCTTGTAAGCACTGCGTCATTTCATCCCATTGGGTGATGGGATAGTAACCATCCCGCTCAAGTGATCTCTCGAGACTCGACCAATAAACTTTTTGCCTAGCCAATCAACTTCATTTTGGCGAATCGCACTCGCCTCTCATCACTCATCTCAAACCAGTCAAAAAAGTGATCCATGTCCATGAGCCAAACATTAAATGCCTTCGGGTCTCGGTAACCGTCGAAGGAGGGCGCATCAATGCGAATACGTCGGGTGATGACATCCTCCTCAGGAGTCAACCCATGGCGCAACTCATAGTAGTCACCATAATCGTCCTCATAATCATAATTGAATCGTGCTCGATCTCTACGACGAGGGGGGGAGGACAAGGCTCATCAGGAGGACGATGATCCCTCCCTGGATCTCGACCATACTCGTATCCACGACGATAATTCCCTCTCGCAAAGGGAGGGGTATCTCGGTGACCACGCCTCTCCGGAGGTGTAGCGTCTCATGGACCATCATGGGGCTCCTCCACGGGGGGGGTGGGGGGGGGGGGGGGGGGGGGGGGGGGGGATGGAGTTGCTAAACCTTTAGATGTCTCTAACTGATCTACCCTCGTGCTAACTCGTGCAATATAACCTCTAAGGGTTTCGAATTGGGCTCCCATCCGAGCAAATCGGTCGAGAACCAATCGTTGAAAATCAGCGGGTGTCATGTTTGTTTGTGAACTAGAGGTCCTATCGTCGGTGTGATTGTAACTTGACATGAACTGACGACAATCCGTACCACTACGGAACATGCAAATGACCCTAACCTACAGCTCTAATACCAATTTGATGCGGTGGTAGGTCGACTGACTCGGAAGGACGCTCTAAATGTGATGCAGTGGAGTGCTAGTGCAAGAGTGGTCCGCTCTAAAAATTACAACAAGTAGTTAAATATTATAAAAATTAACAGAGGCTCGCGCGGTTGCAAATAAATAATTTAAGGAAAATAATTATCAACTTTAATTCGACAGAGGCGCAATTATTTTAAGCGTTCACAGAATAGGCTCCGCAAGTGGCACAACAAATGATCGAATAGCACAATACGATAAAAATCCACCACAATATGAGTTGTCGATAGTAAACAACTAAAATAAAAAAGTTTACCACAATTCACGCATGTAGATATGGCATCAAGGCTATAGTTGGCGGGCATCCAAGGCTTGTGGCACACGGAGAAGGTAATGGAGGTGCAGATCAAGACTGTTAGTGGGGTAAAAGAACTTAGCTGCAGAAAAGAGAGAGTGGGTTAACGGGATTTAGTGGGTGGAGTCACTAGTGAGTGGGGAAATGGTTTACATAAAGGGGAAGGGGAGGTGGATGGGCTGGTGGAGTCCACAAGAAGAAGTATTGGGGAAAGGGACTTGAGGTAAATGAATGGGAGGCGCTGATTGCGGCAGGCGGGTAGGGGGGAAACCGGCGGCGGCGGGTTTGGCAGGGATGATCGACGGCAAAGCGCCTAGATGGGAGGGATGGAAGGGTGGTGGCTTCCGGTGGTGGACTGGGTGAGGAGGAGGAGGCCCGGACGGGAATCGTGCTCAGGCCGGAGATTTTGGAGGCGACGAATGTAGGACTGGTGTGGGGCTTCCGGGAAGGAAAACACTGAGAAACCTACGGGCAGGGTGAGTGCGAGAGGATGAAGCAGGGGAAACTAGAGGAGGGAAGGGGAGACTGTTCCTGGAGTGGCACCAGGGAGGTCTTCCGCCGACGTCTCAACAGCGGGAAGAGAGACTGAACGGGTGTCTCTTTTGCACCAACCTTCGATACCCCTCCAAACCGGTTGTCTGCTTATTTATAAAATCCTGAAATAAAATTGAAGCATAATTACCCAAATCGGACGGCGTATAATATTTTGACCGGTCGGGCACTAAATATAACTCAAAAAAATAAAAGTAAAATATGAATTTGACTCAGAACAATCATCTGGACGCAACCACGAACTCTGATCGTCCGTCTAGACAACGGATCACCGCCTCATGCGGGAATACACACGTGTTGGTCGTGGTGCGCCGTCACTTACATTACCAAAAACAAAACAAAATAATGAATATGAGGCTCAAGAAAATAAAGCTAACATGGCCAACATCTCAAAGCAAAAAATTGAGGATTCAATGCACATTCATAAAAGTAAGCAACAACCAGAAAGAATGAATGTTCATATATGTACAGCATGAAATGGACAACCTCGGCACATCAGTAGACATCCCATCTCAGCACATTATGAGGTGGCATTTGTTGAGGAAGATAAACTAAGCATGTTGGGTCATCAAAAAGCTTACTGTGGGGAAATATCATATTTACCACTTGCAATTCATCCCCAAAAATTAATCAGTAACTCAGCTCAACAAGGAGTCATGAGGAAAATCGACATTTCAATTCAAAGAGTTCATACAAAGTTAATTGGTAGCACGATCAGGTAGGACGCATTTAAGGCAACTCGCAGAGAAGTGTCTTATCAAGAAAGTACATCCCCCTGTATTTTCTTAACAAGAGAGCGAAGTAAAGAAGGTGCATCAGCCCAAGCAATTATTGTAGCTTCCACAAATTCATGTTATTCTCATTAAAGAGACATCTTTATTTATTATGGCATGATTCATGAAATATCAGAAAATCTAGTATAAATACATGTAAGCTCAAAGGATGAAGAATTTAGAACCCTGACTGTAGAACCCGTAATTCGTCGAGATCAGATGCGACCGATGATGGCCTAGAGGATCTCGCTCACCTAGGACGAGTGCAGAAGAAGTCACCTCCTAGGGGCGAGATTCAGGCTCCCGAGCGAGTGCAGCCCCCAAGGGGCGAGATCCAGGCTCCCTGGAGCGAGTACAACCCCCTAGGGGCGAGATCCGGGCTCCCTGGGGCAAGTGCAGCCCCCAGGGGCGAGATCCAGGCTCCTTGGGGCGAGTGAAGCCCCCCAGGGGCGAGTTCCAGGCTCCCTGTGGCGAGTGCAGACCCCCATGGGCGAGATCCAGGCTCCTAGGGGTGAGTGCAGCCCCCCAGGGGCGAGTTTCAGGTTTGGGGCGAGTGGCGAGTCTCAGTTTCATCGGGCACTCGCCAACCCCAGGATACCTCTTTAGATCTGTTAATAGCCCCTCCAAACAGCGGAGTTACGATGTTGGCAGACCGTTTTGTGCTGTGTATAGTAAAAACAAAAGGCGGGATTCTGCTATGTGCAGTCAGACTTTGAAAACTATAAATAGACCGCCATGGGCACCCTGGGGGGGGGGGGACTTCTTCTTGTTGTTCCCCCTCCCCCAAGACTGACTCGGGTCGGCGAGTGCTCTCAAGGCCCTCCAAGATGCCCAGCTCAGCATCGGTGAGGGAGGGAAAGCTCTCTTTGATCTTTCGGGTGTGTGGCGAAACCTCCTCACTGCAGCTCGGGGTCTGACTCTTAGTTCCAAGCAGCTGTCCAGGTGCTCTTGCTTGAGAGAAGTAGGTGCAAGCTACCCCCTTGGGTCTGAACTACTTAAGGAACCGAGTTCCGGTTTCAACACTAATCCTTGGTATAAACTCCTCTACAAACCATTATAATTCCGTAAAAATCAACACAACTTTTATTCTGTGCTGGAATTTCATAGCTCAATATTGAATGTTTTGTTTATTGTGTGATTGTGAGTCATGGTGATAAGTAATATATTATCAGGAATTTTTGTGGACAAATAGGGTATCAATAGTGCTCGCTATTCATTTCTCTCCCAGTTCACACGAAAGCCCGGGCGACGGAAACAAGCCGAGGGATGCGGTTGCCCTGTGAGAGCCCAAATCAACCCCGATTCTCGTGATTTCTTCTTCATTGGAGAGGTAATGCCTTGCTCTTCACTCCTCTTCTATATTATGTGAGGTTTTTGCATGGATTGAAGAGAGCAAAACCCTAGGATTTAAACTTTTGGGATTTCTTTTACTTGTTTTCGTATCAAAAGTTTCTGTAAAGCATTCTCATGTCTTAATCCCCAATTTCATGTCACTTTGGAAAAACCCTAAGTATCATACTTTTAATTTTGAAATGTCTAGGTTGGTAGAAGGATGGGAAAAAAGGATTTCTATCGTATAGACCTTCCAATATGAGGATAAACTCACGTATATGGCCTTAGCATAGCAATTATACTTAGGATATTTGCCCTTTTTGCTCTCAATCAGAAATTGAGGTTAGGGATTTTTGTTCTCTCACTAAATTAGTGAGAAATACCTTGTTGAAAATTAGGGAAGCAAAACCCTAAGCCTCCATGTCCTAATTAGGTCAAGTGGAATCCACCAAAGTGACTTGTGTTGTGATCGGCATGAATGGAAGACGTCAATTTGATAATTACGGATGGTATAATATAGGTTGAGGCATCTCAAGAAGGAGGAAGACGCAATGACGAAGGGAGGAGGGATAAAGGAAAGGCAAAGGCCGCGGTGAGTTCTTATCTCTTATTTACAAACATTCTTTCACTCTAAATTATTGTTATTACGCTCATTGTTACTAAACTAAAATTGTCATATGCTTTAAAGAGTTCAAATGATAATTTGAAGGAAATAGGAAAAATAAAAGAAAAAAGTAAAGTCAATAAAGTTGTTAGAAAAGCCCATTTAAGGGCCCATGTTGTTTCTTGTTTTTCTTCTTGGATTAGTCCCACATCATGTATTAGGATTTCTCCCTTCCTTCTTCTCCTATATAAGTGTGTGTATACTTGTAACTATTACCAAGTGGACATATATACAAGGTTGGTTTTCTCCATTTCTACATGGTATCAGAGCCAGGTTCCGTCTAGCTACGGACTGCCCTTTTTTTTCTGTCCGTCCGGTCTCCTGCGGACTGCCTTCCTGCATCCGCCTCTCTGCGGACTGCCTTCCTGTCCGCTCCGGTCTCGTGCGGACTGTCTGCCTTCCTGCATCCGCCTCTCTGCGGACTGCCCCTCTGTATCTGTCCGCTCGGCTACCCTGCGGACTGCATTCATGTCCGCTCCGGTCTCGTGCGGACTGCCCTTCTGATTCCGCTCCTCTTCTCTCCCTCCGTGGTTCCACCCTCCTCAGGCTTCTTATAGTCATCTTCTGCTCTTACTCGTGGGGCCCACCTCTCTCTATCCGCTTCGGACGATCATTCCTGTCCGCTGCACTCTGTTTGTGTCCGCTCGAGCCTCTTTGCTCGCGTACTGCTCCCTCTAGCTCGCTCTATTTCTGTCCGCTCGAGCCTCTGTGCTCGCGGACTCTCTCTCCGCCATCTCTTGCGCACTGCTTCCCCTTGTCCGCTGCGGCCTCTTCTTGTCCGGCGCGACCTCGGCGACCTCCATCTCTTGGTCTCCTTCGTCCGCCGTAAGCGCAGCGTCCTGTCCGCAGCTCTCTTTTTCCCTGTTCGCCGCGGGCTCGCCCCTCTGCATTCTTTCAGTCTTGCGGACTGGTCCAGCCCGCTGCGGTCGCTCTCTTGCTTCCCGGCTTGTCCTCTCTTCTCAGCTCGACGCGATCTGGTCCACTCCGCCTCGACCTCTTCCATCCGTTGCGGCCTCTCTTGGCCCGCTCCTTGCTGAGCGTCTGTGCTCATCGCGGCCTCCTCCAGTCCGCCGCTACCTCCAGTCCGCCGCGGTCTCCTGCAGTTCGCCACGCTCGCCGCGACTTGCCCCGTTCCCGCGATTGCGCTCCCCCAGTCTTCTTCTCGCTTGCCACGGCCGGAACCAGTCCGCCGCGGTCTGATCCAGTCCGCCTCGGCCTCCTCCAGTCCGCCGCGGCCTCCCAAGCCCGCTCCTTGCTGAGCCTTCACCTCATCCAGTCTTGCGGCGGCTGTCTCTGCCGCGCGGACTGGTCTTTCTGTTTCTGTGGCCTCTCTCTGCAGCCTGCGCCTCGCGGTCCGCCGCGGGCTCCTCTCCGCTGGCAGCTTCGTCTCTGTTGTTCCTCTACGGAGGGTATCGCCTCTCTCATCTCCTTGTGGATCTTGATTCTGCTACTCACCATATCTCCTCCCAGGCCCCGCATCTCCTGCAGGCTGCCTCCCGTCTTTGGCTCTGATCCAGCTCTCCCCCTTTTCCTCCTCGTTCCGGGGTCTCCTCAATTTATTATCAGTTAGTCGTCTCACACACGCTAATCCTTTTCACCATTCTTTTCTTATGTGTGGTGAATGGGGTTGTACTATATCCCACCAACTCTCGTTGATTGGCGCCGCATCCAAGCGATGCTCCTGCTCGTGTCGTGACCCAGCTAGTCGTTAGTTCATTCCGATAGCTTTCGGTCCACGCATACGGTCGATCACGCTTCTTCCCTCTGTCTTTCGCGCCTTTTCGTCGTCTTCGCCACAGCATTCATCCCTGCCTGGCCAACTACGTCTCTCTCGTCACATGTTGTCGCTCCCTTATGTTCTAACACCACCTCTCTCTCACGCATTTGCCACCTTCTTGGCCTCCTTCCGACAAACTTGCTCCTCGGGCCGCCAAGTATTGTTTGTTGGCTCTCCCGCACTCAAAAGGGTACTCTGCTACTCTCCTATACCGGCAAAATGCGTTTCTGCAGGACCTTCTGGCGCCCTTCCACTTACCCGGCACCACCTCGTCTTCTGCTCCCTCGTCTTCTGCTCCCTCTCTTCCCCGCCCGTTGTACCGGTCACGCCATCTGTGCCGCCTTCTTCCTCCTCTCCCCCTGGCGGTGTCTGTCTCCAAGGATGCACCCAGCTCCCTGCTGCCAGCGATGAATCACGCTTCCGCTCTACAGGGCCAACTCTCTGGGCATTTGCCAATATTTCTCACTAATGTGCAGGAGGCGCTGGCTGATGCACGATGAAATGCAGGCTCTCTGGGCTAACCAGACCTGGGATCTGGTTCCTCTTCCTGCTGGCCACACCCCTGTTAGCTGCAAATGGGTCTTTGTCATTAAACATGCGGCGGATGGCACTATCGATCGTCTGAAGGCCCGTCTTGTGGCACGGGGGTTTACTCAGCAACATGGCCTTGATTATGAGGAAACCTTCTCTCCCGTGGCCAAATTGAACACGGTCCGCGTTCTTCTCTCCTTGACTGTTCATCGTCACTGGCCCCTTTATCAGCTGGATATCAAAAATGTCTTCCTCAACGGCGATCTCCAGGAGACCGTTTATATGCATCAGCCGCCCGGGTTTGAGACCACGGGGGAGTCTTTGGTATGCCACCTTCGGAAATCCATTTATGGTCTCAAACAGTCCCCGCGTGCATGGTTTGAAAAGTTCAGTAAAGTGGTCTGTGCTAGTGGCTTCACTCGGAGCTCGGCTGATTTTTCTCTCTTCACCCGACATCGGTCAACCGGGACTGTGATTCTTCTGGTCTACGTTGATGATATCCTGATTACTGGCGACGACACGGCAGGAATACAACAGACCAAGGCACAGTTGAATTCTGCCTTTCAAACCAAAGATCTGGGCAACCTTCGGTACTTTCTTGGGCTCGAGGTCGCCCGACGCCCTGATGGTCTTGTGTTATCTCAAAGGAAGTACTGTATGGACCTCCTTCGTGATGCAGGTTATTCTGGGTGCAAACCTGCGGAGACTCCTATGGACGCAAATCACAAGCTCTCGGCCCATAGCTCTGACTCTGACAAGCTACTTACAAATCCGGAATATTACAGACGCTTGGTTGGGAAGCTGATCTACCTTACGGTGACTCGACCAGACATCTCATTTGCTGTGGGAGTTGTGAGCCGGTTCATGCACGCTCCTCGGACATCTCATCTTCAAGTTGTCGAGTGCATCCTTCGATATCTCAAGCTCGCCCCCGGACAAGGACATGTGTATAAGTCGTCCACATCTCTATCTCTCGTCGCGTATTCTGACGCTGACTACGCAGGATCTATTGATGATAGGCGCTCCACAACTGGATTCTGTACTTACTTTGGTGGACACCTCATAACTTGGCGTAGCAAGAAACAGAATGTGGTTGCGCGCTCCTCTGCCGAAGCCGAGTACCGGGCTATGGCAGCTGTTGTCTCTGAGTTAACCTGGCTTGAAGGCCTTCTGAGAGACTTAGGTGTTCGTCTCTCATCTCCGGCTACCTTATTTTGCGACAGTCAGGCAGCAATTCATATTGCCAAGAATCCGGTTTTTCACGAACGAACAAAGCATATCGAAGTTGACTGTCACTTTATCCGGGAAAAGGTACAGTCAAAGAAGATAGATTTGGCGCATGTTCCTGCTACCGACCAAGTTGCGGACATCCTGACGAAAGCTCTCTCTAGGCCGCTCTACTATCAGTTCTTATCCAAGCTTGGCGCCTACGACTTGTACGCTCCAGCTTGCGGGGGAGTGTTAGAAAAGCCCATTTAAGGGCCCATGTTGTTTCTTGTTTTTCTTCTTGGATTAGTCCCACATCATGTATTAGGATTTCTCCCTTCCTTCTTCTCCTATATAAGTGTGTGTATACTTGTAACTATTACCAAGTGGACATATATACAAGGTTGGTTTTCTCCATTTCTACAAAAGTTATGAAATGGGCTATGTTAAGGGTGTACCTAACTAGTGAAGGTGGGGTGAATGTCCTCCCGACGTAAAATGAAATGAAAGCAAACGTACAAATAAGAAAAGACACGTAAAGGATTTATATGTGTGCGAATATGAAAAGGCACACAGATAAATATAAAAACTCGTTATATAAATGTAAAGAAATACTAATGTATCATTAACATTGCCAATAATGAAAAGAATAAACAAAGAGACAAGATTAAGAAAATAGATATGACGAGATAACAATGAATAAAGGAAATATGAATATTATAATGAACGGGAGATAACAAAATAATAACCAAAAGAAATATGAGGAAGAAAGCGAACGAGAGACGACAAGATAACAAGGAAATACGAAATAACAATTATCAAATACATAAGGCATCATAAGTAACCAAGGGAATAATAGAATTCATTTAGTCTTTTGACTAATAGAAAATATCATTAAAACAGGGCAAGGAGGAGGCCACTCCCGCCAGTACTAGCAGACCCCTTTCCCGCCAGGAGAAAAAGTACAAATTGTGGATCGACGCCATCACCGTCGTGTTTGGGGTTCTTGATGCACACAAAGTTGGGTGTCGTGATCCTGACTACCCGCAAGAGGAGTTCCAGTTCTACTTTCAGTAGTGTCTTGTAGTATGGTGTCATAGTACAATTTTGATCTAATGCTCATGTACATGTTTTGTTGTAGTCATACAGTTCGCTCTTACATGTAGCACGGATTTGAGATAAACTCATCTTTTGTATACATATGTTGGGTTATCTGTTGGATGATATGTTGTATGTTCAATTGTGGTGGTAGCCTAAGAAAAAGGAGTCGTTACACCTCGTTCTCGCCGTTCAGCATTGGCGCCCATATCTGTTGGGCCGCCCCTTTGTGGTCCGCACCAACCACCACAGACTCCACTATCTCCTCCAATAGAAGATCGCAACGCCCACCAAACAGGTGTGGGTGGCCAAACTCCTAGGCTATGACTTTACCATCGATTTCCGCCCGGGGAGGACAAACCAAGCGGTTGATGCCAACTCTCAGCAAAGCCAGTCGCCAGAGTACCTGGTAACAAAAAAGACCAAATTAGTGTTAATACAATTGATTATTCTTTTAGTTGTTATGGCACATCTTTCTTTAACTTTAGTTATACATCTAGGAATTTTACACGTGCATATTAAGTGTTATTGAGCACGACTGCCTACTCATTGGTTCATTGAAAAACAATGTGTCTTCTTGCTGGATTTAGAGCCCAATTTCATGGACTCCGCTCTAAACGTCATAATGCATTACGGATCACGTATGACACATGGCTAAGATGCAACGCAAAGGTAAAGATCAAAGAAGTCGAGTACTTCGTTGATTTTTTTCTCCACTAAATAGTTGGTTTGACGTGACTTATGACATGAATAAATTGGCAAATATGACGGTAGTATCAATTGTTAGCATAAAATTTTGTTGGAAGGACGATAATGCTTATCAGTAAATTTTCAAGGCATGAAAGGTTTCTCAAAAGATGATTACATGAGTAAAGACAACTGGAGCAATTTTTTTGAGGGGAATTAACAAAGGGAAAAGAGCCTTTTTTGGTTCTAGCTTGACAATGTTTGTGTCTCAGCCCTGATGGAAACTGCAATTACATTCACACTCGCTTGAGATCCATGTTCAGAAAGTGGATAGGATCCGGGACATTTTTGTGATTCAAAAAACCCATGGGCTTTCCAAAATGATCTCTCTGGTGCCTCTCATATTAAAGAAATATAGTTTCAATATGAATTGATCCAGGGAGAAATGCATGTGGCAAAATCTCCATACTAGATGGGGCAAAAACAACAAGCGGAACCCAAAGTGCAGTCGCAGAATTACTAGAATAAGGGTTTGTGTGACCAAATAATTAATCTTAGGGAATTTAGTTTTATTTGTGAAAAAAAAGGATGATAATCAACAATAAGGTATAGAGTAAATAAATTTGACAATTAAGAACAAATATCATCTCTCCATTATATATGATTTATTTAACAAGCTATTAAGGATATGTTGTTCGTCTAATTAAGAATCCAACATGAAGATATACATAAGTACAAGTTAAGGATATTATGAATTAGTAGTTATGTCTTCTGAATTAGCTAATGTAAGACTTGATGAATAAAATATTTAAATACTATCCAGAACAACTCATAATCATATGTATTGATGATACGTTGCATATTCAAAGAAAAACTAAGACTTAAGAACGCAAGAATAGTGTTTCTTACACTAAGAGAACACCAAATGAATGCCAAGTTTTGTTGATGTGCCTTTTGTGTTATAAAATTTACTTTTTTTGGGAAATGTTATTAGCGATAAGGGCACGGCAGTAGATTTGTCACGATCCGTCTCGACGAAAGTCAGAGCGCGCTTCGGGCAGGCCGTGATGCCACAGGCATGGGCGGAAAGAAGACCGTGTCTGCTAAGGCGAATGCAGAGATACTGGTAATAGGTTTAAAATAATTACTTTTAAGTAAAAACAATTTGATTTTTATGCGGAAGCTTTTAGAGTTTAAAACAGTGAGAATTTTAAATGCACATGTATTTTGTAAAATTCATATTTTACAGCACACTGCTACAGATCATGCAATTATGATTCATGTTAGAAACCACGGTGGGGCCCAGTTGAGGGGGGCACATGACATCCAGATCCGTGACCGACTGCAGTCGAATGGCTAAGAACATCCCCAACCAAATCACCCGGGGCAAAGGACATCCGGGTAGGTTGTTGGGAGCGGGAATCGAACCCGGGACCTCCCCTTTATCAAGGTCCTTAGCGGAAGCCTGATACCCAACTGCACTGCAGTGCAGTTGGGTATCAGGCTTCCGCTAAGGACCTTGATAAAGGGGAGGTCCCGGGTTCGATTCCCGCTCCCAACAACCTACCCGGATGTCCTTTGCCCCGGGTGATTTGGTTGGGGATGTTCTTAGCCATTCGACTGCAGTCGGCCACGGATCTGGATGTCATGTGCCCCCCTCAACTGGGCCCCACCGTGGTTTCTAACAAAAGATGGCCATCTTTTGTTAGAAACCACGGTGGGGCCCGTTGAGGGGGCACGTGAAATCCAGATCCGTGGCCGACTGCAGTCGAATGGCTAAGAACATCCCCAACCAAATCTCCTGGGCGCGTGTGGGACCCTCGTCGGGTACATGAACCCAGATCACGCGGAATAAATTCCCAGGTAGGTTGTTGGGAGCCAGGATCGAACCCGGGACCTCCCCTTTATCAGGCTACTATCTCAAGACCTGATACCCAACTGCACTGCAGTGCAGTTGGGTATCAGGTCTTGAGATAGTAGCCTGATAAAGGGGAGGTCCCGGGTTCGATCCTGGCTCCCAACAACCTACCTGGGAATTTATTCCGCGTGATCTGGGTTCATGTACCCGACGAGGGTCCCACACGCGCCCAGGAGATTTGGTTGGGGATGTTCTTAGTCATTCGACTGCAGTCGGCCACGGATCTGGATTTCACGTGCCCCCTCAACGGGCCCCACCGTGGTTTCTAACAATTCAAAAGAGCATGCACGTGCATTAGTATCAAATTCTAGTACATAAAGTATTTAAATAATCTATCAGTTGTCCATGATACCACAAAAATTTTCTGATTGCAATTATTACATAAAAAAATATTTGACAGTAAATAAAATGTAAACATAGAACCTAGAACTTTAAGCAGATCGGGCTCGAGGACCTGACGGCATTGTCACAAACGTTAAGGTAATTCTAAAACAGGAAGGAAAAGACTCAGAACATTGAAATAAACATGTGAGCAAAGTAAAAGTAAAATATGAGCATGAGAAACAGAAACTTACACATACCAGTTTTCATGAAGCGATACTATCAAAACAAACAAGAAAAATAGTCAAACAGAAATAACTGAATTAAGCTTACTCTGGAGCATAATATATATTATAACAAGTAATATCATAAGCTGCAATCAATGAAGTGTGCAGGTGTTTTGAGTGGTGCGCATGTTTCACACTCAATCCGGATACAAGTTTTATTAGATAAACTTCCTGCTTGTTGTGACCATCGTCACGGCCCAGGCACGGCTCAAGGAGGCTTAGTGGGTCCCAACTGGCACTGTGAAGGCTGCAACCCGAGTGACCCCAACACGTTTCAATGTTTGCTTATGGTACTATGAGTTACATGATTCACACTTTAGAGCTTTTAGCGGAAACGAATTCACTTAAAAGTGAAAGATCAGGTGAAGAACTGACTTCACTAAAGACCTGCAACCAGACGGGCATAAGGAATCAGATTCAATGACATAAGAAAACTAGATAGAGAGTTTGAGTCTCGCGGGTTCGAAAGGTTAAGGTCATAATAACAAGAATATTTATCGAGTATATTGCAGAGGTAAGTTGACATGTGTCGGATCAGAGATATCGAGTACTCGTCCAGGTTAAACAATTATAGGACACAGTTATCTTCAAGTAAACATGTGTTCACTACCGAGCATGATATAGAAACACCAAACATATATTTGTTATTCAGAATTCGTTACAATTATTATCTTCTAATTCAAATGTGTGTACGGTACGAGCGCGGCATAACCTAATAATCATTTAATCGCTATCCGGGAGCCTTAACAATGATCATTCAAATTTATTAACGCTCGTGCTCAAACTTACTGGTCCTCAAATTATTCATCAAAAGAGACGAAATTCATCAAAGTGAGAATCCAATTAAAATTACCACCTTACACTAACTCATATCAATTCCAATAGTCTAAACCCTACACTATTACTTTATCCAGTTCGTCACTCATGAATTAAAAAACATTTCACAGATCAACTATATACAGGGATGCGGACATGCAATCAAAGGACAGATGCAATAAATTAAACACAATGCTTGCAAGAGAGAGGGATCTTTAATTGCCTTAAGTAAGCTGAAACTGGCGGTGACGTCTGAGCGGCACAAGCGAAATCAGAAATCCTATTTTGAACTTATACAAGAACGACGGAAATGATATAGCAAAATATCACTACACTAACACGGGCAATTTATTTATCGCAAGACTCAAACAAGAAAGGGGTTAAGACATTTACTTCCCTCATGAGTGAGGGGAGAAGAGATTCCAAGCGGAGACGGAGTCTTGACGGCGCATGGGTACGGAAAAACCCTAATTTGGAGAGGACTTCACAAGATTCACACCAAATGAATTGCGGAGCGGCGCCGGAAAACACGAACATATCACAGTTAGACGATCACAAAGGGGCAAAAATCTAAACTACAACGTATACAAAATTTGGAGACAAAAACTTCCAAGAAATGTTCATAGAAATTTGAATAGAGAAGGAGAGAAGGGAGAATATTACCCACGAAGTCAAATCCGAGCCCAAAATTTGAGTAGAGGAGGGTTCAAGCAAAACCCTAGTCGAAAAACGGAGCCTAAGGAAGGAGGAGTAAACCCTAGCCGCTCTTCTAGCCAAATACCGGCAAGAACCAAGAGGGAAGAGGGCTGCAGGAGGGGAAGACCTGTTGCAGGCCTTGGGGGGAAGGGAGAAGAAGCAGTCGGCGGCCTGAGGATTTGTTGCCGATCAGTGCAAGGGAGAGGCGCTGACGGGCCTAGCAGAGGAGAGGAAGTCACCGACAAGAGCAAGAGGAGGCGTCGGCGCTGGGAGCAGGAGAAGGCGGCGAAATCGGCGCCTGCGGCTTGAATCGAGAGCGGCTGGAGATGCGGATCGCGGGAAGAAAACCTAGGCCGAAGCTTTTCAAATCGGGGGAGGCAAGGCACGGGTGCGGGAGATCTAAGCGCCGATAGCACACAGTGAACAGGGGGGCTGGCTCGATTTAGTAATATAAGGGTTTCTTTTTTTCTCTTTTTTTTATAAACCTTATTATTAATATAACACATTTAAAAATCGGGTTGTTACAAGACTCAAAGTTAGAAGTTATCTAATGCAGTGGTAAGTCGACTCGGGGTGGACTCAATAAATGCAATCCTATATCGAATGAAGTGTAATGTCAATGCAGAAAGCATTCTGCTCAAAATTTAGAACTTTAATTTATTTTTTATAAAAAAATTAACTGGGGCACGAACAGTCACAAAATCTAATTAAGAGAAAACATGTATCAATTCTTCAAACGACAGAGAAGCAATTACTTTAAACATGAGCAGAATAAACCATACAAATCATGTGGTCGATAGTCTGAACGACATAACTAGTCACTCATACAAGCCGTCCTTCGACTTGAAGGTCGTCTTCCACGCATTCCCCTCTCTAACTCTAATCTGATGGTACCCACTACGAAGTTCGATCTTCGAGAAGATCTGGAAACCGGCCATCGAGTCTAGGAGATCATCGAGGTAGGGAATCGGAAAACGAATCTTCACCATGATTTTATTTATGGCACGGCTATCAATGCACATGCGCCAGCTCCCGTCCTTCTTCAGAGTAAGAAGGGCTGGTACGGCACAGAAACTCAGACTCTCTTGTATCAACTTGTTCCGCAGAAGATCATCAACTTGTCGTTTTAGCACAGCATGCTCGGTCGGATTCAGGCGATAATGTGGGGGATTGGGCAAAGATGACCCTGGAATCAGATTGACCGTATGCTAGATGTCCCTCAACGGAGGGCGCACATCAGGAAGCTTCTCTGGCATAATATCTATATAATCATTCATCAACTGACGAATGTCCGGATCAGTAATTTCAGTCTCGCTAGGGGTCTCGGTCGTCATCGTGGCCGCCACAATAAACATAACCCCTGCCTCTAAACTCTCTTAGGAAATCACCCTTTCTCAATACATGGAGGAGTCTTGAAGATCCCGCCCTAACTGACGACTCAACCTTGCCCTTGGGGGGATCCCTGGACTGGGTCGGGATAAGGATAATCTTTTGACCCTTGTCAAAGAATACACACATGTTGGACAGTCCATAACAAATAGCATCACGATCAAAAAACCAAGGTCGACTGAGAACGTGTGACATCAATGGGGATAACGTCACACTAAACCTGGTCTTCAGTGGTCGCTAAGCGAATCGAAACCAAGCATCTCTGTGTAACCTGGATGGTGGACTTGTCCACCCATAGGACACGATACAGATGTGAAAGGGGCTCGGCAGTAAGCTGCATCCTCTCCAACCCTTTCCTAGCGATTATATTTACGCAGATACCACTATCAAAGGTGAGCTTGCAGGGAACTACAGCGCTCAGGAAATATGTGAAGAAGATACTGGTGCGGCGCCAATCCTCCTCCGTACGTGGGGTGTGGAGGATGCGGTGGAGGACTCCTAACTCTAGCGATCTCTCAGCATCGCTCTCTCATCTGTCCTCAACAACAGCAGTAACCTCCTTAGTGGCGACGTCCTCAGCCTCAGCGCTGGGCTCGCCAGAATCTTCAATCAGCAAGTTCCTGGTAGGGCATTGTGCTGTAAAATGCCCTCTGCCGGAACAACGATAACATAAGACGCCCCCAGGTTTGGGGCCTCCAGGAACAATAACTTTCCCCGTCGCATCTGTGGGGGCGCGAGCGGTGGCAGAAGTCGTGGCAGGGACAGGCTTCCTAAATGAGGAAGCATTGGGTCTAGTGGAAGCATGTCTCTGGCCGGCTGAGCGGAAATACTACTCGTATTCGAGGGCAAGTTGAAAGACCTGCTCAACCGACTCCATCCTATGGGGAATTAGTTCCCTTCCGATGTATGATCTAAGGCCCGCACGAAAGCGTGAGGCAGTGGCATTGGGCTCCTCCATAATGTCGCAACGAACTACGAGTTCGTCAAATCGAGGCATGTATTCAACAACAGAAAGAGTACTCTGACGTAGCTCGTACAACTGATCTAAAAGCTAATCTCGATAGGAAACAGGAAGATACTTATCCTATAAGTGTCGCTTCATCTCAATCACAATCACATTGATCTCGATCGACATGAACTGACGATAATCGATAATTAAAACTCCAAATACAACTTACACGTGCATGCGGCAAAGGCACGGTTGATTGCAGACTTCCAAGGTTGCAATTGAATGGGGAAGAATGCTGATACAAAATTTTGGATGGGTGGAGGCTCGGGAAGAGTGAGTAGGGATGGGTAATGGTAGTTGGCTGTCGTTGGGAGGCACTGTGAGGGAGTATTGAAGACTGTGGTAGAGGAAGGGACTTGGGGGGAGGCGTAAAAATGGAAGGAGGTCGGGGAGGTAATTAGAGGAAGGTTCTAGTACGGCGGGGCTTAGCGTCGACGAGGCTGTAGGCAAGGGGGGGAAGTTATAGTAGGGTACTTGTATGGGGGAAAGGCGGCAGAACGACGAGAGGGGAAGGAAAAGCCGTGTGGGTTGTTGTAGCGTCTATGGGAGGGCTCGAGAAGGGAGGAGGAAGTCTTACGGTGGTCCAGCGGAGGAGAGGAAAGTCACCTTGGAGTCACA
This sequence comes from Platanthera guangdongensis, assembly GCA_039583875.1. NCBI lineage: Eukaryota > Viridiplantae > Streptophyta > Magnoliopsida > Asparagales > Orchidaceae > Platanthera > Platanthera guangdongensis. The sequence goes on from CM077159.1 coordinate 162,405,239, forward strand.
CCAAGGAGGGAAACACGGGGGATTCTTCCAGAGTAGCACTGGAAGAGGCGTGGAGACCGTCGGTTACCAAAGAGCAACTCAACCTTTGATGTCTCCCCTCTTGAACGATGTCTATATATATTGTTAGAAAAAGAACATGTAAAGCCCATATAATGGCCCATCAAAGGTCTTCTTCCTCTTTATATAATAGTCACACATCTTGAAAAAGGGACTCTTCTATTATTTCTCTCCTTATATATATGTACTCATACTTGTATTTTACATACACAAGAAATATATACAAGGTTTTTGGTCTTTGTACTTCTCTATTGTGTACTTTTCTACATGGTATCAGAGTCCACCGGTCCTACCTCCAGTTTTGAGCATTTAGCCATTACCTTTGATCGCCCGTGCTACGGCCTACCCTCTCTACCCGCTTCTGCTCTCTTATTACAGCTTCTCTTTGTCTACCCGCATGCCTCCTTCTCGTGGTTCCACCCACCTCCTCCTCTTTCTCTTTTTATACTCTCTCCAGTCTGCTCCATGGGACCCATTATCTTTTCTCTTTGTTGCGATCTCCTCTTTCTATCCGCACAACTTCTTCCTTGACGATGAGGTCTACTCCTAATCGCGTGGACTACTTCCTTGTCGCGGTCTCCTCTATTGCTTACGTTGGTGGCTAGCATCTCTACCCACGCTTGCGGCTCGCGCCTTGTCTCTGACTTGTTCAGGTCTGGCCTAGCCGCTACTCTTCTCTACCCTCGCTTGCCACTTCTCAGGCCACACATCTCAGTTCGCAGCTCCTTGTAATCGCGCAGTTTACTGCCTCAAGCTGTGACGTCGTGTTATCCGCTCCGCTACGGTCTTATCTCCTGCTCGCTGCAGTCTTGCCTAGCCGTTGTTGGTCTTGGCTCAGCTGCGGCATTGTCTCCTGCTCACTGCACCGAGTTAGCCGCTCTTGCTTGTCGCATGTCGGGCTCCCTCTCTCTTTCCGCCAAATCTTGCAGCACTTTCTGTATGCAAGCTCTTGCCGCATGTGTATTGCAAGTCCGCCAGATTTGTTGTTGCAGTCTGTCCCTGTCCGCGGCGGTCTGTCCCTGTTCTTGTCGCATTGTCTGTTGTGTCTGCTTTGTCGCTTAGTCTTAGCTGCTTACCCGCCTTGACATTTAGCAGCTTCGCCTAGCCGTCTGGTCGTGTGGTTATGGATTCCTCTATAGATTCTTCCCCTTCAGCCCGCTTGGTCCCTGCTCCTGAACTTCGTGACGAGTTGAGAATCACCATCTCTCTTACTGGGAAGAACTTTGTTGAGTAAGTGCATTCTGTTCGCCGAGTACTTCAATCAAAGGGACTTCTGCATCATTTAACGAAGGATATTCCTTCTGCACCTACTGATGATTGGCTGTGTGACAATGGTCGTGTTCAGACTTGGCTTCTAAACTCTCTTGATGGCGAACCTTACCGCATGACCATGTATCACGGGCCAGCCAAGGCGATGTGGGATGAGCTTTAATCCCTGTACTCCGGCAAGGATAGTGATGCAGTGGCAGGTCGACTCAAAATAGGATTTCCAAATGCAGACCTAATTACAATGCGGTGTACTGAAAGTGCACAGTGTCCCGCTGCAATTTTGGAGTGGGCCACTGTGCACTTTTAGTACACCGCATTGCAATTAGGTCTGCATTTGGAAATCCCGTTTTGAGTCGACCTGTCACTGCATCAAATTGGTATCAGAGGCTAGGTTAAGGTCATTGCATGTTACGTAGTGGTAGGGATTATCGTCGGTCTATGTCGAGTCAAAATCACCCCGACGATAGGACCGCTTGCTCTCAGACGGACATTTCACCTGCCGAATTCCAAAGGCTTGTCCTCGATCGATTTGATGGAATGGGTGTTTAATTCGACGCACTTAGAGGTGATATTGCGAGGGTTAGCACGAGAGTAGACCAGTTAGAGACACCTAGAGATCGAATAAACCCTCCACCTAATGAGGAGCCTCTTGAGGACCTTCGAGATGCCACACCTCCTCCCGGGAGACGTGGTAGAGACGGCCCTCGCTGGGATCTCCCCCCCCCCCCACCAAGAGCGAATTATTGTCGTGGTTACGAGTTTCGATGAGATCGTCCTTTGGATGAACCTCGTCCTCCGCCACCTCGTCGTAGAGATAGACCACGATATGAATTTAACGATGATGACGATTACGGTGACTTCCGTGAGCCCCGTCGTGGGATGACTCCCGAGGAGGATGACATCACCCGACGGATCCGTATTGATGCTCCCACCTTCGATGGTCACCTAGACCCGAAGGAGTTCAGTGATTGGCTGATGGACATGGACCACTATTTTGACTGGTTCGAGATGAGCGACGAGAGGCGAGTACGGTTCGCGAAGATGAAACTACTTGGCCAAGCAAAGATATATTGGTCGAGTCTGGAGAGATCTTTGGAGTGTGATGGCTACAACCCCATTACCGGATGGGATGAGATGAAGCAGCGCTTACAGGATAAGTATCTTCTGGCTTCCTAAAGAGATCAGCTCTTAGATCAGTTATACGCGCAGCGTCAGGGTACTCTTTCTGTTGCTAACTACATGTCTTGATTTGACGAACTCGTAGTTCGTAGCGACATTATGGAGGAGATGATTGCCACTGCCTCGCGCTTTCGTGCGGGCCTTAGATCAGACATCCGACGGGAACTAATTCCACATAGGATGGAGTCAGTTGAGCAGGTCTTTCAGCTTGCCCTCGAATACAAGCAGTATTTGCGCTCAGCCGGCCCGATACAGGCTTCCACTACACCCAATGCTTCCACATTTAGGAAGCCCTCCCCTGCCACGACTTCTGCCACCCCCCGCGCTCCCACAGACGCGACAGGGAAAGCTATTGTTCCTGGAGGCCCCAAACCTGGAGGCATCCAATGTTATCGTTGTTCCGACAGAGGGCATTTTGCAGCACAATGCACTACCAGAAACTTGCTGATTGAAGATTCTGGCGAGCCCAAAGCTGAGGCTGAGGACGTCGCCACTGAGGAGGTTACTGCTGTTGTTGAGAATGGATGGGAGAGCGATGCTGAGAGATCGCTAGAAGTAGGAGTCCTCCGTCGCATCCTCCACACCCCACGTGCTGAGGAGGATTTGCGCCGCACCACTATCTTTTCCACTTATTTCCCGAGCGCAGGAGGACTCTGCAAGCTCGTCATCGATAGTGGTAGCTGCATAAATATTATTGTTAGGAAAGGGTTGGAGACGATGCAGCTTACCGTTGAACCCCATCCTCATCTGTATTATGTCCTATGGATGGACAAATCCACCATTCAAGTTACACAGTGGTGTCTGGTGCCGATCTGATTAGCGTCTACTGAGTACCAGGTTTGGTGTGACGTTATCCCTATGAATGTCGCTCACGTTCTTCTAGGGAGACCCTGGCTTTACAATCGTGACGCCACGTGTTATAGCTGTTCCAACACGTGCGTATTATTCGACAAGGGTCGAAAGATTACTCTTACCCTGACTCAGCCCAGGGATCCTCCCAAGGGTAAGGTTGATTCGTCAGTTAGTGCGGTATCATCGAGACCTCTGCATATCGTGAGAAGGGGTGATTTCCTGAGAGAGCCTAGAGACTGGGATCATGTTTATTGTAGTGGCCACGTTGGCGGTTGAGACCCCTAGCGAGGCCGAAATTACTGATCCGGATGTTCGGCAGTTGATGGATGACTTTATAAACATTTTGCATGAGGAGCTCCCCGATGAGCTTCACCCACAGAGGGACATCCAACATGTGATTGATCTGATCTCAGGGGCATCTTTGCCCAATCTGTCGCACTATCATTTGAATCCGACTGAGCATGCCGAGATAAAGCGGCAAATCGATGATCTTCTGCGGAAGAAGTTTATACGAGAGAGTTTGAGTTCATGTGTCGTATCGGCCCTTCTTACTCTGAAGAAGGACGGAAGCTGACGCATGTGCATTGATAGTCGTGCCATAAATACGATCACGGTGAAATGTCGTTTTTCGATTCCCCGCCTCGACGATCTCCTGGATGTGATGGCTGGTGCGCAGATCTTTTTGAAGATCGATCTTCGCAGTGGGTACCACCAGATTAGAGTTAGAGAGGGGGATGAGTGGAAGACGTCCTTTAAGATGAAGGACGGATTGTACGAGTGGTTGGTGATGTCGTTCTGATTATCGAACGCACCCAGTACATTTATAAGGGTCATGACTCGGGTTCTGCGGCCCTATATAGGCAAATTCTTGGTCGTATATTTCGATGATATTTTGATATATAGCCAGGGTCGCACCGAGCATTTACGCCACATTCGCCTGGTGTTCAAGCTTCTCTGAAAGGAGCATCTATACATCAACTTGAAGAAGTGCTCGTTCCAATCCACATTCGTTCATTTCTTGGGTTATGTTGCATCGGCATCTGGTATTTCTGCCGATCCTGACAAAGTCAGGGCGAACCAAGATTGGCCCACTCCAACAAACAACCATGAGGCTCGTAGTTTTCATGAACTTGCCACCTTTATAGGAGGTTTCTTTGTGCCTTCAGTTTGGTCACGGCCCCCATTACGAGCTGTAAGGGTGATTTTGTGTGGACGAAGGCTGCCACTCGAGCTTTTGAGGAGATCAAGGAGAAACTGTCTACTGTGTCTGTTTTACGCTTATCAGATTTCTCCAAACCCTTTGAAGTAGCTTGAGATGCGTCGGGAGTTGGTATCGGCGCAGTCCTTAGTCAGGAAGGCCACCATGCGGCCTACTTTGGCGAGAAGTTGAACGAGCCCCGACAAAAATATTCAAATTATGATTGGGAGTTCTATGTCATTGTGCAGGCACTATGATACTAGCGACACTATCTCCTACACAAGGAGTTCATTTTATATTCAGACCATCAGGCCCTGAGATACCTCGATTCCCAGAAGAAATTGGGTCACCGTCACGCCAAATGGTTGGAGTATATGCAGGAGTTCCACTATGTTCTTAAGCTTCGAGCGGGTGTTGAGAACAAACCGGCAGACGCACTGAGTCGTCGAGTGAGCATCCTCCACACCATGAGCACCCGAGTAGTAGGGTTTGAGCAGCTAGTTCACGCTTACCCAGAGTGCCCTGATTTTGGGGATATTTATTCCGCGCTCTCAAAGGACTCGCCCGACCTTCGGGTGGGTTATTCGATATTTGATGGGTATTTATTTATGGGCTCTCGCCTCTGCATTCCTCTGTCATCCCTCTGAGAATTCCTTATCTGGGAGTTACACGCAGGCGGAGCTGCGGGGCACTTTGGTAGAGATAAGACGATTGTGTTGCATGAGGATCGTTTCTTCTGGCTCGGCCAAACGAAAGACGTCACCAAAGTGGTGAGGCATTGTAGAGTTTGTCATACAGAAAGGGGTCTCGCCAACCCACAGGGCTATACACTTCACTTCCCGTCCCTAAGAGGCCCTGATCTGATATTAGTATGGATTTTGTCCTCGGCCTCCCTTGCACTCTGAGAAAGCTCGATTTGATATTTTTTGTAATTGATCGTTTCTCCAGGATGGAGAATTTAATTCCTTGTCGAAAGACCACTAATGCTTCCCACGTAGCCGCGTTATTCTTTAAAGAAGTATTTAAGTACCATAGTCTCCCCACCTCCATAGTCTCTGATCGCGACGAACGATTCATGAGCTATTTCTGGAAGACTTTATGGAAAAAGACGGGTACGACCCTGAAGTTTTTCTCCGCCTACCACCCACAGACGGACGGACAAACTGAAGTGGTTAACCGTAGTCTTGGAACTCTTTTTTGTTGCCTAGTTGGAGATAGTCCGGCGTCCTGGGATTCTGTCCTTCCCATAGCCGAATTTGTATACAATAGCTCAGTCAATATGACCACGGGCTTGAGTCTATCTCATATTATATTAGGGTATGAGCATAGGAAACCAATTGATTTGGTGGATATCCCCCAACGGTCCAGACCTAGTGAGTCAGCCGAGCCTTTCATTCAGCATGTGCACGCCCTACACGAGTCGGTTCGTAAGAAGATTGCAGTTAGTAATGATTATTATAAGGATCAAGTAGATCAGCACAGGCGGGAACAAATCTTTAAGACAGGAGAACAGATATTAATTCGCATTCGATCTGAGAAGGTCCCACATGGACCAGCAAAAAAATTAAGCGCAAGCAGAATGGGCCCCTATACAGTCGTGCGGCGAATTGGTACGAACGCATATGAGATAGACATCCATCATGGTATGGGTATTAGATGAGTATTCAACGTAGAGGATTTGACTCCTTACTACGAGAAGCATGTGCACGTGGACCCACTCACCACACCTCTACCCGAGCTTTCATCTGTCATAGCCACACCACCTGAGCCTTCTCCTCCTATTACCTCCACCGGTCCCTCTTTGTTGCCACCAGCGGCGTCGCGACATGCAGATCGAGTTGCATCACTGACGGTTCCGCCGACATCATTGTCAGACGGAGACACATCATTGCCAGACAGAGATACATCAGTGCCAGACGGAGATACTTTCGTACCACATGCTTCTATAGACGACGTGCTTCAGATCGTCGGTCACGACTTCTACGCTACGCCCTTGCACGATGCTACTTGGATTTCCTGGGAGGAGCTCCATAGACTCGCCCCACGGCTGCTCAGCGAGTATAGCCACCTACACCCATCGGAGTTGAGTGCCTTTAAGCCGGGGGAGTTGACGGCGCGCCACGACCGACGCGCGTGTATACCCGCAGGAGGCGGTAATCCGCTCTCCGGACAGACGATCGGAGTCCATGGTCGCATCCGGATACGTTTTTTCGGTCAGTTTTATGTTTTGTACTTTTTATTTCGAGTTGTATTTAGTCCCCGATCGGTCCAGTCATTATGAGTCGTCTGATCGGGGTTGTTTTATTTGGGTTGTACTATGTAGGCAGCGGTTCAGTGGGGTGCGGCGGTTCATATCTGGGGTTATTTAAGCTGGCGGCTTGGGGGAGTTGTGGATCGATGGTTTGGGAAATTCCAGGAAACCGCTCGGTCAAGGTATGGTGCGAAGCCGACCCCTCCGCCTCCTTCCGCTGGTGCGACGTAGGCATCCGTCCTCTTCTCCCCCTCCTTCCTCCCTGGTAAACCCTTTGCCAGCTCTATTTCTCACCTCTCCAAGCCCTGCTGACCCCATCCCGTCATCTCAACGCCCTTCGTCCCCCCCCCCCAAAGCCGCTCGTTGTTTCCCGACCTAGCCCCTAACCGCAGCCAACGAAACAACTTCCTCGCCTCCCTCCACCATCGTTTTCCCCCACTCATTTACTCCCCGCTCAACCCACCCCGCCGAGAATTCCTCCCCTTCCCCGTTTCCCATACACCTAGTCTGACAGCCCACCTGAAGCCTTTCCCACATCCAATTCAGTTCTGACACTTCTACCTCCGCCTCTACTTCCCTTCCGTCGGCCACTTCCAGTCGGCCTCCCTTTCCCCTACAGCCGTCCTCCACAGTCTACCTGAGTCACTACCTGTCCCACTCTACTCCCCCACCGTTCACTTGCCGCCAACAGCCGCCGCCGCCTGCACATGCAAGTTGTGGCATATTGTTCTTATCTTGTATTGTTGTTTCACTTGGCACTATATATGTAGTGGATGTTGTTACTTTTATTTGTTATTAGTATCCTCGTTTGTGTGATTTGCAGAGTTTATCCTGTGCTTGCTTAAAATTGTTTGCGGCTCAATTGTTTGCAAAATTAATATTTTGTTCTCCTTCTAATTAATTGTCTGTCGAGCCTCTGTTGATTATCATATAATAAATTAATTATTTGCTGCAATTTTGGAGCGGGCCACTGTGCACTTTCAGTACACCGCATTGCAATTAGGTCTGCATTTGGAAATCCCGTTTCGAGTCGACATACTACTGCATCAGATAGTCTCCAACACTTGTACGACATCATCACCAATCTTCAGTCCATTGACTAACGCAGTGCTACTGACTTAACCTCCTTTATTGCTCGGTCCAAGACGTTGGTTGAGGCCTGCATTCAGCATCAGCCCCTGACTACGGATCTAGCTGCCCAGCGCACTCAAAAGGAAGTAGTTGGTATTTTTATGATGATAGTTCGTGTTCCGCCTCATCTTAAGAGTATTCGGACTCAGATCCTCTAATTTGCTACTATTCCCTCATTCTTTGATGTGTGCTTCAAGCTGTTAAAGGTTTTCACCGCCTCCTGATGTTATTGGACCTCCTTCACTGGCTCTTCTCTAACAATCTCCTGCATCATTACTCCCTCTCCCTTCCCCTACTCGTGGAGGACATACCAGCTCTCGGGAGAGGGATCGGGGTGGCCGGCCAAGGCCTAAGTGTTCTTTTTGTGGTAAGGATGAACATCTTGAGGCGACCTGCTGCCGCAAATATGATCTCCCTCCTCGTCCAACTGCTTTTGTTGCTGCCCACAGCTCTTCTGCCACTCGTGTTAATCTTGATGAAGTCTGTCTCCAGCTCCAACAACTTCAAAGGCTGCTCCACAACTCGCCTGCCTCCGTCTCTAAAGAATGTATCACTCGTCTCTCCACTAGTCTGTGCTGGATAGTGGATTCAAGTGTTACTCACCATATCACTTCCCTGAAGCCACCCCAATACTTTGATTCTCTGCATCCAAAGTTTATCATCGTGACCAATGGCAACACCGCTCCTGTCTCCGGCTCTGCTGTTATACCTCTCAATTCCTCTATTTCTCTTCGCTCGGCTCTCCATGTCATGGGCTCTCCGTTTAATTTACGTTTTGTTAATCGTCTCACTTTCGATATGGATTGCTCTATCACATTCACATCTTCATCTTTTCTGATGCAGGATCGATGGACGCAGAGTATCATTGGTAAAGGACGTCTGCAAAACGGGCTCTACCTTCTTGATATTTCTCCTACCATTCTCTCCCCTGTATCCTCTGTTGACTGGCATCGACATCTTGGGCATATTCCTCTTTTGGTTCTCAAGAACGTTCTTCCTGATGTTCTTCTAGCATTTACCTGTGATTCTTGTATTTTGGGGAAACAACATCGCTCATCTTTTCCTCCTCATTGTACCCAAATCTCTGCTCCTTTTGTGTTAGTGCATTCTGATGTTTGGGGCCCGTACAAAATAGCAAGAGTGTCTGGTTATCGTTGTTTTACTTTTATTGATGATTATTCTCTAATGATATGGTTGTACTTATTTCGTGATTGCTCTAAGCTTCCCCGTGCGTTCTGGGCTTTTGTTCTTAAGACTCGCACACAGTTTTCCAACAAAATCAAAATACTCTGGACGGATAATGCTCGAGAATACACTAGTCATGAGTTTGATAATCTCAGCTTTGAATTTGGGATTATTCATCAGACTTCATGGGCATATACAGCTCAACAAAATGATGTGGCAGAGCGCAAAAATAGACATCTTCTTGATGTTGCTCGCTCTCTCATGATTCAAATGCACTTTCTCAAGGCTTATTGGCAATTTGCGGTTTTGAAGGCATGTTATCACATTAACTGTCTTCCCTCCTCCATCCTCAACAATGTCACTCTGTTCATTCTCCTCTACCCTTCCACATCTTCATAAACTCTTACACTTCGAATATTTGGTTCTACTTGTTATGTTCATTTACTAGGTCCCCCCCACCAACAAGTTCGATCCTCGGGCGGCCAAACATATGTTCGTTGGTTATTCTCGTACTCAAAAGGTTGTTGTGAAGACCCTTATTTCGATCTCCATAGTGGAATCAAGAATCGAGCGTAGTTTCAATAAAAATGTCGTAGCAAAAATCATTATACGGATTCACAGTACAAATAAAACATAACACCAGATTTTATTCCTTTATTTACATTTACAGAAAGTTTGTTACAGGTAAAAGAAACATTTAATTATACTCATTACAGAAAACAAACTCATAATCTTCGCAGGTAGTTTTATGTTTTCTTGGTCTTCCTCGATCCCGATAAAGATCTGTAGTCATACCTTTGTCAGATCCTCGGCGCGCTTCCATTTCTCTTCTTTTGTTAGGGGAGCCCTTCGCGGTACACTCGGTGATGCTCCTGTTGCCTAAAAAAATAGGTTCACAATGGGTTAGTCATAAAAATATAACTATGTGAGCAACGTATTTCGTGAACTATTATACATACAGGCAATGGGAGATAACAATATACATACATAGCAATAAACCAATTGCTCTTGAAGTTTTCAATGTTTCTTGATCCCCTATGATATTTAATTACATAATGTAGGAAATGTCAAGACATGCAACTTAAATAGGTTCCACCGCTTTAGGACAAAATGTAGACAACCCCCTACTGGGAAATCCATCCGGAGGAAACTCGTACATCATAGGATTTAATCTGATCCTTAACATTTTCATATGCAGAGTTTTATTATATTTTTATTTTGACGTACTTGAAAAACAGGTGTTTTGAAATATAAACTTCCCCTCATAAATTGTATCGTTTTTATTTTCCCACCCACATGTATTGAGTTAAACTTATATGCACAGGCTATGTTATCTTAAAGAAGTAAAACAGAAAATATTAAAAGTACTTCAATAAAACATAACTCAATAAATAAAAAACTCACCAACACCTTTTCTTTTCTCATAAACCTCTCAACGTCATTGCCACGCCTATCGTGAGATGTCATCTTCTGTTTTCTTGGCCTTAAAAATCACTGAAATAGTACGCATTTTAATTGGGTTGCGTCTCTTTGATATTTGCAATATTGATGTTTAAAAGGGTGTCCAAGGTTTAAGAAAAGCGTTTAAATCCATCAAAAATCCGGAAGTAAATTCATATAAATTAATTCAAATATAAATCCCCAAAATAACCCAGGAAATTATATTTGTTGTCCCCAATAATTGCTTTCGTGAAAAGAGTTCATATAACTTTCCTCAACCCTAAATCCCAAAAGTGTAATAAGTACGCTATCCATTCCCAAAATCAGCCCCTATTGTGGCTGTCCAGTACATATACAGTAAAAGAATAGCTGCAAAACATCCTAAAAATGGCTAGGCAAACTAGTAGCCGGAAAGAGCAATTGTTCCTCCCAAATAGTCCTAAAAACAGCCACTGAAATGAAGTACAACAACCCACTAATCAGCAATAAATAACCAGCAAAAGCAGCCAAGCTCTAAGAGTGAAAACAGCCACTATAAGTAATAAAAACAACCCCAAAACAAAATAGCAAAATCAATACTAGTGTCGGCCAACATAGAGGGCAAGCATCAATTTCATTTCAGCTATGCAGCAAATAGAAGAAGCAACATGGCGAGGAGAAAAGAATTCTTACAGCGGGAGAGGGAGGAAGGAAGCGTTGCACAACTAATCCTTTGTGGATAGGCCGAGGTTAAGCAAAATCCTTCCAAGAACTCCGAGGAAGACGCTGAAGTAGCTAAGAAGCAGAGGATAAGTGCAGTAGCAGCGGCACAAACTCAAAACCAGCGTCCAGAAACAGCTGCACAGGAACACTAAAATGGCGGCACAGAAGCAGCGGCACGGGAACAGCAGCACAAAAGCAGCAACACAATAGGCACAACACCACACCAAAGGTAGTAGCAGCTACCAAGAGGAAGAGAGAAAGAGAGGAGAAGAGAAGCAGCCAGGAAGGAGCAGTCGGGACTAGCAGAGCCGGAAGCAGCGTAAGGAAGTGCGGAAGAAGAAGTGCGGAAAATAGAAGAGGGATCGGGCTCTTTTATAAACAGAAGTAAGCGGTCAGACGGTGAGACCGACCCAACAAGAAATAATTGCACCGTAAAAGGAAGCTATGTGTCACTTAATGAAGCCCAAATCAAACCTCCAGCCAACACAAGTTATTCCAACTCAGCCACATTATAATAAATCACATGTCAATCTCACAAGCCAACATTTAGGCCACTTTTTTATAACAGCTAATAGCAACCAAATAATACCACTAACATTTGTTACCCAAGAATGAGCCACCATATATATATATATATATATATATATATATATATATATATATATATATATATATATATATATATATATATACAAGCAGTCGTGCACGGGGGACCCCGTGCGGGCAACATTTGTGGTGGGTGTGATATTTGTCATGGGGGCGATAATTATCGTGGGTGCAACATTTGTCGTGGAGGCGACAATTGTCGTGGGACGACAATTGTCGTGGGTGCAACATTTGTCGTGGGGGAACATTTATCGTGGAGGAGAAATTTGACGTGGGGGTTACATTTGTATTGAAGACCACATTTGTCGTGGGGATGACATTTGTCGTGCGTCAACAAATGTCGCAGGAGCGACATTTATCATGAGGGCGATATTTGTCATGGGGACGCCAAATGTTGTGGGGACGACATTTGTCATGGGGGCGACAAATGTCGTGGGGACGACATTTATCGTGTCGGTGACATTTGTCGTGGGCGACAAATGTCGTGGGGGCGACAATTGTCCTGGTGATGCAGGACGGTGCGTAGGGTTTACGCACCTGTCGGCTATTTATAGGAAACCCTAATTATATGCAACGAAATATTATATTTTTTTTCTTAAGCAAACAATTGAAGCGGATGTTGCGCGGATTATGAATTCTAAACAACTTTTATCAAACACGAGAAATACTATTTGCTTAAAAGAAAAGATTTTCTTAAATAGAGTGTTCGATTTAAATCCAGGGAAGGAAACTCGCAACTTCGTTCCGTTCCCTTTGTTGCAGCCAAACGGAAATCGTGAACTCCAAATGCGTTCCCGTTTGGAGTTCTCGACGTAGCGTTTGCTGACAAAATTTTACGAAACCCAGCAATGAGTCTAACTCCTAAGAGAAAATAGAGACACACACAAATAAAGGGATAGAAGCAAGTTACCCACGGAAAGAGTCGTCTTTCCGTATCCGAAGTCGATGGCGATCACGCGAGGAGTTCCCCGTCACCTTCGATTTCCACTCCGAGGTCGGCCGTTTTCGCACACGGGCACCACGGAAATCAACACTTCCTCACACGAGGTGGTTCCACGGAATCACTCAACGAAATAAGAAGCCACAAACGAAACAAGCCAAAATTCACTCGCACTTCACGCTCAAAGTGGTTCCACGAAATCTCAAACACACGGATTCAAGTTTACTCACCCTCACAATCAGTGGATCCACGAAATCTCTAAGCAAGAAGAAAATAATTTTCACTCAATGGAACTCTCAAGAATGGGAACCACAAGCAGGTGCTAACTTCTCTAGTCACTATTCACGGAAGCCAAACACAGCATACACACGTTTTCCTATCTCCAAACTCACAGCAGGAAAGCAGGGCAATTTCACCATACAGTAGGATTTACAACTGGAAGCAAACAGTGGCCAAAATAAAAATACCTCAACCGAATACTAATCTATCATCAGCTACAAGTACAGTAAACACTTTACTGTTCATCTTCTCATACACGGAATCAAAATACCAGCAACAAAATTCACATTCAGAACGTTCAAGGCCTGCTATCAAATTAATTCATCAATCAACAACATGACTCAAAAACTGGAAGCAAATCAAGCAGCAAGTTCGAAAGTTCAACATCAACAACCAAAGCAAATTGCAGAAATCCCTATTTATAGGGTTACAAGGGAACAAGAAATCACCATAAACGAAATTAAAATAAGATAGCGGGGAACCTCCTCCTCACGATGGTAGAGCCAGCGGATTAGAATCGTGGAAGTTAAGCCCTGGTAGTTGCGGCGTCGGTTGCGGGCTCTGGCGGGTGTTGCAGCGACGGTTGCGGGCTCCGACGGTTGCGGGCTCGGGCGGGTGCGGATGCGTGTCGATCGTGGGGAGAGGTGGCTTCTATCGCGGGCCGTGGCGGAGTCTGGATCGGCGGCGACGACCTCGGGCGGGTGCGGTATTGCCCTAGTCGCGGCGGCTCGCTCGGGCTGAAGAAGGGAAAGTCGGACCGGTTCTTCATATGACCTGATCTTTATATAATATATAATAATATATATTTTATAGATTATATATAAAAATATATATATATATATATATATTTCACTCATACACACTACACTATAACAAATAGTGACACGCCGCACGCCGACTCAAGGTCGGTAAAGGTTCGGTCGGGTGCGACGTCGGTCACTTTTGCGACGCCCTGATCTGGGCTGGTCTCCACCACCTGGGGGCGACATTTGTCGAGTAAGGAAACATTTGTCGTTGGGTCGATGTTTGTCGTGGGGGCCGCAATTGTTGTGGGTGCAACATCTGTCGAGGGGGGCAACATCTATCGGGAGGGGCATCTGTCGCGGGGGTCGGCATCTGACGCGTGGGGCGGCATCTGGCACGGGGCGGCATCTGTTAAATACTCATTAAATAAATTGTAAAAACATCGACACAAATAAGTTTAGTGAAAAGAACAAAAAAGTGTGGAACAAAGAAAGCAACATTAATCATAACACCAAGAAAATGTTGGTTTTTTATGTTTAGTGGTATTAAAAAACTTGTGTTGAATCCCCGCTTGACCATAAACAAAGCGAACTGGACATGAAAATGAAAATTCGTGCAGCCGCCAACAAAACCTGGAAAAATAATTTAGCACCTCTGTTTTCAATCTATTTAACACCTCATCATTGAAATCACTGAAAAACCTCAACATTTGCAATTAGGACCTCTATTTTCAGTTATTTTAGATGAGTAATGGCTAAATGAAATCACAGTCAAACTTTATTGCATAATTGTGAATCCTACATGTTCACTGAAAACTGAAAAAAATGAAATCACAATCTGCCTTTATATAGTGCGTAACTTTAAAAAATGAAATCACAACTGTGAATCTGACCTGTTCACAAATGCCTATTTTGGGCAACAACCTATTTTAGCGAGCAACTGTTAACATAAAAAATGCTCAATCAGAGAACTGTGGACTCTTTGCAGGTGGCCCAGATTAACATAAAAAAACACACTAAAAGAACCAATCAGTTTTTACCTTAAACAAAACTAAAATCTAAAACTATGATTAGTTTGCAGAACATAGAAAAATCATTATACAAAACATTGCTCTACCTGTTTTTACCTTAAATAGATTTAAACTAAGGTAAAAACAGGTTTAAACTAAAATCATTATACAAAACATGTAAAGCACAAAAAATTTAAACGAAACTTCAAAAAAACTTGTTTTTAACTTAAACAGCTTTAAACTAAAATCATTATACACATTAATAACAAAAAATTTAAAATAAAACTTCAAAAAAACCTGTTTTTTTGCAGATTAACATAAACCTATTTTTACAGAACATGTAAAGCAGAAAAAATCATTATACAAAATATATTTAAATTAAAATCTCGAAAGCACATAAACAGGTTTAAACTAAAATCATTATACAGAACATGTAAAGCACAAAAAAAATAAACTAAAACTTCAAAAAAATAGAAGCACAAAAAAAATTGGAGCTTGTTCAAACATGTAAATCAGTTAATCCAGAACATTTAGCACAAAACAAAAGGAAGTCACATAAAATGAATTAAATTAGGTCAAGAGAGAGGAGCAGAAAACTGCATTAAGAACATTTAACAACCAAAAATTAAAACATTTAGCACAAAACTGCTTGGAACTAAATTACAGTCAAGAGAGAGGAGCAGAAAAGGGCAGAGAAAAAACTGAACTGTAAAGGTGGAGAAGCATTGAACAATCAAAAATGCATCTGAACAAAAGAAAAAACAGAGCATGCTTCAACAACCAAAATTAAAACCGAAGTAAAATAACTGTAAACAAAGCTTACAAAGCAGAGGAGTAACTGGAAAGCATTTCAGCAATAGTGAAACAATTTTAGAACCATTTCAAGAATACTAAAAATATGTAGAACGAAGATTACAACGAATATTCTAAAATTGCTTCACTGTAAAATTTCAGAAATATCACAAAATATTTTAACAGAAATCTCACAAAGATCACAAAATAGAGAACAGAAACCATTTTCGCGCGTGAGCTAGCCAGGAGCATGTAAAATTTAAAGCGGGAATGGGAATGGAGTACAAAAACCATTTTAGAACAAAATTGTTTACCGTGAATGGAGAACAAAGCGGGAATGGGCATGGAGAATGTGAAGGTGTTGAGCTCATACCTTTTCCACCGAGAAGTGAGGCCCAAGACAGGAAACAACTGCAAAGAGAGAAGAGCATTCCGCCGTGAGCTAGCAAGGAGCTTGTCAGAAGAAGGATAAGCCCTATTGATGGAGGAGCTCTGTCGATGGAGGAGGAACTCTGTCGCACCGTGGAGAAGAGTTTAGGCGGGGCTCCGTGGAGAGGAGTTTAGGCGGGGCTCCGTGGAGAGGAGGTAGGGTTATACACGGGTCCAAACGACTTTACCGTGAATGGAGAACAAAGCCATTTTAGAACAAAATTGTTTACCGTGAATGGAGAACAAAGCGGGAATGGGCATGGAGAATGTGAAGGTGTTGAGCTCATACCTTTTCCACCGAGAAGTGAGGCCCAAGACAAGAAACAACTGCAAAGAGAGAAGAGCATTCCGCCGTGAGCTAGCAAGGAGCTTGTCAGAAGAAGGATAAGCCCTGTTGATGGAGGAGCTCTGTCGATGGAGGAGGAACTCTGTCGCACCGTGGAGAAGAGTTTAGGAGGGGCTCCGTGGAGAGGAGTTTAGGCGGGGCTCCGTGGAGAGGAGGTAGGCTTATACACGGGTCCAAACGACGGGTGGCAGTCGAGGCAAGATGCTACGGTGGGAAGCGAGGGTCGCGTGCGGGGAGGAGAAAGCAGGCCTGGCAGGAAACCCTTTCGGCGGAGAGCAGGGAAGTCTTGTGCTGGCGGGTAAGCAGGAAAGTCGTGTGGAGAAGAGCTGACAGGAGATGAGAAAAAACAAATGAGAGTATATAATAAAGACCAAATAAATAAAGACCATAATAAAGCTTGCTAGCTGGCAGGGTGCTAGATTGCCTAGATATAATATAATAGATATTAAATACCAAATAAATAAAGACTCAAATAAATACGAAATGACTCTTAAGACCCAAATAAATTAAAACGCATAGGAGTAGTATGAGGGGTAATATTGGATTAAAATGTCACACCATATTCACTTTTGTCCTTGCTTATATAATAAAGATATATATATATATATACTAGCATCTTCGAACGGGCTCCGCCCGTTCTCGATGCGTCGCTGCGGGCTTCGCCCGCTTGACTCCCTTGCGGGCTTCGCCCGCCCCCGCATCTTCGAATGGGCTCTGCCCGTTCTCGATGCGTCGCGGCGGGCTTCGCCCGCTTGACCCCTCGGCAAATTAAAATTTAATAAATAATTATTATATTTATATCAAATTAAAATTTAATAAATAATTATATAAGAAAATGAAAAAAAAATGAAAAAATACAGAAAATCCCCCCCCCCCCCCACCCCGCTTCCGCGTGCTGACGCGGGGGCATTCCCGGCCGCCGGCGGTGGACCTGCCCGCTCGCCGCGGGACAACCCCGGCAGGTCGCCGGAGGCCGGCGAACCCGCCGGTGGGCGCCGGGAAGGCCGCAGGCGGCTCCGCCGGCGCCGGGCAGGCCATCGGCGGCTCCGTCGCCGGCGGTAGAGGAGGGCGCGGAAGGGAGTTTGCGGAAACGTGCGGTATCGGGGTATTTCAGGGGATGAACAGTAACTGTTTGGGAATTTTTTTAAATTGCAGGCCGCCCTTTAGGAATCCAACGGTCCGATTTGATTTCCTGGAGATCGGACGGTCCAGATGAGATTCATGGTGTGATTGAGATATGCATATTATATTATATAATAAAGATATATATATATATATATATATATATATTTGGCTAATAGAACCCCCAACAAAAAGAAAAAAATTAAATAAGAAAAGAAAGGAAAATACGAAAAAATATTACGTAAAATCTATACTGCCTTGCATTCTCATCATCGGGGAATTAAAATGTTGTTGTGCATTATTTAGATCGTCGTAATTCTTCCCTCCATAAAAGATTTTTTGTCCTCAAACATAGATAATCAAATATTTATTTATATATACAAAGGATTTACATACGTATGTACACAAAGGATTTACATACAGATAATGACTAAGTTATTTTCGGCGATATGGTTCTAAATTAAATGCTCGAGGCTGAATCAGTAGTTTGTCTGGGACTTCTTGTGGAGGAATAGGAGCAAGAGCAGGCGCTGAAGTTAACGACTCAGCATGCATTTGATACAAGTGCGGTTGTGGCAACAGTAGTGGTCCTCGGGAGTTGATTTCTTTATTTAGAAGCTTTGGACATTCTTTTTCATGTGTCCAGGTTGACGACAGTAGTAGCAAAATCCAATTAAGCAATCTACACGATGCATTCTCCCACACTTCGCATACTTCGTCGTGGTTGCTTGGGATGCATTACTGGTAGCCGGGCCAGATTGGAATGATTTAGTTTCCTTGCCTTGTACTTCATCTTGGCATGACATTTTTGTCATCTCCTGTTTACCGTCATCTCGCTACTTCTGAGATTTTTCCTGATCGATTTCCACTAATCGAGCTCTTTAAACCAATTTACCGTATTCTAAGATATCCAAAGGGACAAAAATTACGGATATCATCTTATAATGCTTGTGAAATTGTCGGCAGCGATCTTATTCCGAGGTTACAAGAGAATCGGCATAGTATGCTAACTTGGAGAATTTGGTTTCGTATTGCAGGACTGACTTTGTTCCTTGAACAAGTCGAAGGAATTGGTCGTGCAACACTCTCTTCTCTAACTGTGGAACAGACCAATTGGTGAATTCTTGAAGAAAGTTTGTCCAAGTTGCAATGCCACGTCCGGTGTACTTTTTGGCATCAATATTGTCCCACTAATGCTTAAATGCACCTTCTAATAGAAACGAGGCTAATTCAACTTTCCGGTCTTCTGGACATTGCATAACTTGAAAGATTATCTCTATGCGTAAAATCCAATCTTCAGTCTCCAAGGGAGACGAGCCTCCGAGAAATGCCGGTGGTTTTAAATTCAGGAATTATTTCAAGTCAATATCAATTTGACGATGTTGTGGTAAAAGTGCTACAGGAGGAAGATCGGGGGTGGATTCATCGGATTTGGTCTAGGCAGAGGATCAACTTGTGGAGTTGTTGGTCCTAAAGCGGCTAGCGTTGGGAATACTAGTCTTAGCGCTTCCGCGATAGCTAACATAAACTCAGAAGGGCGATGATGATGCTCATTGTCACTTTCCTCAAATCGTGTACTCTGATGGACTTCGGGCTCTTCACGTACCTCGTGATGTCGTCTTCGGCTTTAATTAATTACGCTACAGTATTTGTGTTATTACTTTGTACTTCCCACGACCAAAATTATTGAAAACTCTCCCTCTTATACCAAATTGCGAAGACTCTTATTTTGGTCTCCACAATGAAATCAAGAATCGAGTGTAGTTTCAATAAAAATGTCGCAGCAAGAATCATTATACGGATCAACAGTACAAAGGAAACATAACACCAGATTTTATTCATTTATTTACATTTACAGAAAGTTTGTAACAGGTAAAAGAAACATTTTACTATACTCATTACAGAAAGCACACTCATAATCTTTGCATGTAACTTTATGTTTCTTCTTGGGCTTCCTCAAACCCGATAAAGATCTTTAGCCATACCTTTGTCAGATCCTCAGCGCGCTTTGGTTTCTCTTATATTGGGGGAACCCTTCGCGATGAACTCGGCGATGCTCTTGTTGCCTTAAAAAATAGGTCCACAAGGTTAGTCATAAAAATATGACTATGTGAGCAACGTATTTCGTGAACTGTTATACATACAGGCAATGGAAGATAGTAATATGCATACATATCAATAAACCAATATTTATTATTTTCACTCGAAGTTCTCAATGTTTTTTGATCCTCTTTGATATTTAATTACATAATGTAGGAAATGTCAAGACATGCAACTTAAATGGGTCCCACCCTTTTAAGGCAAAACGTAAGCAACCCCCTATTGGGAAATCCATCCGTAGGAAACCCCTACATCATAGGATTTAATCTGATCTTTAACATTTCTCTATGATGAGTTTTATTATCTTTTTATCTTGCCATACTTAAAAAACAGTTGTTTTGAAATATAAACTTTCCCTCAGAAATTGTATCGCTTTTATTTTCCCACCCACATGTATTTCATAGCGATATATCATTGAGTTAAACGCATATGCACAGGCAGTGTTATCTTAAAGAAGTAAAACAGAAAATATTAAAAGTTCTTGAATAAAACATAACTCAAGAAATAAAAAACTCACCAACACCTTTCCTTTTCCCCTATCCTTCTCAGCATCATCGCCACGCCTATCGTGAGATGCCATCTTCTGGTTTCTTGGCTTTGGAAATCACTGAAATAGTATGCATTTTAATTGGGTTGCATCTCTTTGATATTCGTAGCGTTGATGTTTAAAAAGGTGTCAAAGGTTTAGGAAAAATGTTTAAATCCGTCAAAAATCCGAAAGTAAATTCATATAAATTAATCCAAACATAAATCCCCAAAATAACCTAAGAACTTATATTTGATGTCCCCAATAATTCCTTTCTTGAAAAGAGTTCATATAACTTCCTCAACCTTAAACCCCAAAAGTGTAATAAGTACGTTATCCATTCCCAAAATCAACCCCTATTGCGGTTGTCCAGTACATATACAGCAAAAGAAATAGCTGCAAAACAGTCCAAAATGACTAGGTAAACTAGTAGCCAGAAAGAGCAATTGCTCCTCCCAAATAGCCCTAAAAACAACCACCAAAAAAAAGTATAACAACCCACTAATCAGCAATAAAATAACCAGCAAAAACAGCCAACCTCTAAGAGTGAAAACAGCCACTATAAGTAGTAAAAACAGCAGCGAAACAAAATTGCAAAATCAATACTAGTGGCCGGCCAACATAGAGGGCAAACATCAATTTCATTTCAGCAAGGCAGCAAATAGAAGAAGCAACATAGAGAGGAGAAAAGCATTCTTACAACGGGAGAGGGAGGAAGAAAGCGATGCACAACTGATCCTTCGTGGATACGTTGAGGTTCAGTGAAATCCTTCCAAGAACTCTGAGGAAGACGCTGAAGTAACTAAGAAGCAGAGGAGACATCAAATAAAAGGAATCTTGTGAAAGGAATCTTGCAAAAACAGCCAACCTCTTGCGAAATCCTTCCAAGAAATACGAGGTTCAGCAAAATCCTTAAAAGAACTCAGAGGAAGACGCGAAATAAAAGGAATATTGTGAAACACATTAAGAGTATACAATTTCAAGCATGTAAAATAAATTCATTCAAAATACCTTCTAAAGAGATTCAGGCCTTGTTTGGCGCGGCTGTTTCGGAGCGGCACACCGCCGATGATGGAAAATCCGCGCCAAACAAAAATTCTGGTGCAAATTCTTCCACCGTTGAGGCTTCTCCCATGGTGCTTATCCCATAGCGCTTCTCCCACAGCGCTGAAGAAAAAAAATTAAAAAAAAAACTAATTCGATCTGTAAACGTCCTTGGCGGCCTGAACGGACCCCATTGTTGGGGTCGCCGCGGCGTGGGTCGCCGCGGCGTGGGTCGTCCGAAGGAGGTCCGGCAGGGCCACCGCCTATGGTGGCCCTGACCGTGACTTCTAGCAGGGTCGCTGACGACATTTACGGACTACTATATATATAGGGGATATATATATAATATATAATATATATGTAAAAATAAAAATATATATATAATAAATCATAATATATTATAATATATATACACATATTTAAAAACAATAAATATATAATAAATTATAATATAAATTTAATCTAAAATCACCACCACACAGCTATTCTGTCAAACAGATTAATCAGATACTTCGTTCAAACGACACTGAAAAAACTGATCTTTCAAGCAGTTTTTTTTATTCCCATCGCTCTGCAAATTAGCTACTTCTTCAATCACTTCAGCAGAGTTAAACAGAGCCTCACACTCATGACAAAGAAAGGTTTGTAGCTCTCAAAGACTGCATGCATGAAAGAGCTCCAATCAAGTTTAGTGTTAAGGAACCATCATATGCGGTTCACATACGAGTTAGCTAAGAAAATAAAGAACTGCCAAGTGCCAACCTGCCCAGGAAGACGTGTTGTCTGCCATGAATGAGTTGGGGAGACAATGGAAGAAAAGATCATGAAGAAGGGATGGAGAAGGAATTCGTTAAAGGAAAATTCCAAAGTAAAGTCTTGTTAAGGGATCCAAAGGTAGTGCGTCCTAAAGGTTTTTCAAATGCTCAATTGAAGAGTCATTTTGAAAAGCCGGCAAAGAAACAAAGTAAGCTTCGTGCATGTTACTTGCTTACTGTTTTTTACTTTGAGTTGAAATATGCAAGCTTATTGTTTTTACATTTAATTTTTAAGGTCATATGTGAGTTTGAAAAACAATGGAGACAACGGATCCATATATCCGACCCCACTATAGTGGGATAAAGGCTTGAGTGTTGAGTGTTGTTGTTAGATGACTTTGAAAAGCTAGAAAGATCCCAGTTGTGAAACCTGCAAGCTCACTATAATATATGATAATGCAACATAATGAGTTGTAATTAGGCATGTTAGTGATTAATTTAAATTAGAGAAAACTGGAGTTTGTATTGGTTTGAACTATGTATATAATTTAGTCAAACAAATTTTAATTTCTTGTATGTGGATATCAAGCAGAGAGGAAACAAGACTCTAAAGTCAATACATATGTGGATGAGCAAGTTGCTGAAGAACCGAAGGAGTTCGACTTCATGGGAAGTGTCAGTGTGGAAAATGGCTCTACTTTAGTACCCGCTAGGCCGCTACTACATTCAGTGACCTAAATTATGAATTATCTTTGTGCGCTCCCTTCAATTTTTGTAGTGTCCCTGTTGTGTTGTGTTGATGATTCAAACATTAATAGTTGTAATAAACATTATTGTTTTTATGGCATTACTAAAATAAAGTTGTAATAAACATTATCATGATCTGGGCATTAACATTTTCTAACGAACACAGCACAAGACCCACAAAGTAATTCAACAGCAGCTGAATATGCATTCTGGCCTTAAGTAGCAGCTGAATATGCATTCCGGAATCATTCTTAATATGCCTGGAATTAAACAGGTATATTAATATGCAATCTGGAATTTTTAAACAGTAACTTAATATGACTGGAATCAAACAGCAGCTGAATGGCCACATTGAATGGAACATTGCTTGGATTAAAAAGTAGCTGAATGGCCACAATGAATTCCAAACAATAGATTTTATTACATTGAATTCCAAACAAAAGGAAAAAAATTTGTAAACCCAGATTTAAGTAAACATCGTTTGGAATTAAACAAGAGCTTGAAATAAAACAACAACTCGTTATCACAAAAATCTGATCAATCATCAAACAGGAGCAACTATTATAAAACTTGAACCAAAATTTATTTCAGGAAAAAAAAAGTTAACATTAGGGCAATATAGTATGATCTCACACAAAAAAAAGGCATTTATGACTGTTGAATGATATATGTTGTTGGATATTGCATATAATATTTGTATTGATTACGTTATTTGTATCCTAAATAGATCGATTCCTATTTAGGAATTATGGGAGCACGCGGATCAATGACGTGTCATATCGTTGTATTTGTATAAATACCCCCATGTGGATGAATAAACTCAATTAACTTTTTCTCCTCCAACATGGTATCAGAGCCTTAGGGCTAAAATACCTCCCCCATGCGTTTTTCTTCTTTCTCCCGCACGAACAACCCGCCGACCTCCGCCCGCAACTCCGCCGAACTCCGCTCGCCTCTCCCGACCCTCTGGCTCCGGCAGCCCCTAACCCCACCTAGCCACGACCGATTCCCCCTCCCGCTCCTCCGCCGCACCCCGCACCCGCCTCCGGTCGATGTACGCACGCCGCACCTCCCGCGCCAGCGACTGTCGGGCTTCGGACCTCTTCCAGCGGCCCTTGGCCACCGTCAGCACCTCCGGCCCCTGTCCTGCGTCGTCTCCTTGATACCGCACATGCGGTGCTCCTCCTAATGTCCTTTTTTGGTGCCTACACCATTTTTTTTGGGTTCCTTCCTCTTTCTATGAGGCCGACCTAGTTTCTATCTAGGCCGCTCTTTGCTCTCCCGGGGGATCTTGATTTGTATTCTTGCTCACTGTGGCCGGGACAAATGGCTCCCCTACAGAATCTTCCACCACCAGTACACCCCCAACTACAGTGACGTCCAGCGGCTTCCCTCGCCCGGGACATGACCACAATACGCCTCAAATCACGACGATTCGTCTGGATGGCACCAACTGTCTCCCGTGGTCTCGGGTTGTTACTCTTGCTTTGAAGAGCAGGAGGCTGTTTGGATATGTCATGGGCACTCCACCCATACCTCGTTCAGATTCCCCAGATTGGGTGCAATGGGAATCGGAGAACTCCCACGTCATGTCCTGGCTGACTAACTCCATGGTCGAATCCATCGCACGCAACTATCTATTTCTGGATACGGCTGCGGACATTTGGCGAAGGGCAGAAACTACCTACTCCTGTCGCGGCAACGCGGCCCAGATCTTTCAGCTACGACGAAAGATCTTCCTTCTTCGCCAAGGAGATCGCCCTCCGTCTGTCTACTACCTCGAGTTCACCCAGCTATATCAGGAGTACGATCACTTTGACTTCATCACTTTGGCGTCGCCTGAGGATGAGCTCCTTGTTCGCGCACGGGAAGATCGCAACCGAGTTTTCGAGTTCCTTCATGAGCTACATAGGGATTTCGACCAAATCAGTGTGCAGATACTTGGCCGCTCACCCTTACCCTCTCTTCCAGAGGTTTTCAATCTCGTTCAGCAGGAATTTGATCAGAGGAAAACTTGGACTCCTGAGCCTCCTCCAGATGGTTCGGCCTTGACGGCCCCGGTTGGGCTACGAGCCGCTCGTGACTCTCGGCCGAAGTCAACTGACAAGGATCACCTCCTCTGTGACTATTGCGGGAAGAAACGTCATACCCGGGAGGCTTGCTTTCGGCTTCATGGGTTCCCTACACCCCGTGGTGGCTCTTCCTCTCGTGGCGGTCCTGGTCGCACTTCGGGTCGCTCTACCTAACCTCGCTCCGCGCACCTGTCTGATGTTTTCGACGAGCCACAGCTTCCGGCAACTCTCACATTGACTCTGACGCCTGATGAGGTCCTTGCTTTCTGACGCCTGATGCAGGGCCCATCACCAGAGCCACATGCCTCTTCATCCTCATATGCCCATCAGGGGCCTTCCGGTGCTCATGCTGCCTCCACCCGTCCCTCTACTCACTGGATCATTGATTCTGAAGCCACAGACCATATGACCGGCTCCTCCTCAGGTTTTGTGTCCTACCTTCCGTTGTCTGGTCGGGACAAAGTGAGCATCGCAGATGGTTCCCACTCCCCCATTGCCGGAAAGGGCTCCATCCCGTGCTCCTCCCTAACTCTTTCCTCTGTTCTTCATGTTTCGAACTTTACCCGCAATCTCCTTTCTATTAGTCATATCACCAATTCTATGAACTGCTCAGTAACTTTCTTTCCTTCTTCATGCATTTTTCAGGACTTGAAGACGGGAACGGTGATTGGAGCTGGTAGTCTGGTGGACGGGCTCTGTGTTCGATTCCTCCACCTCGGTCTCTCCTCCCCGAGCTCTCCATGTGGATCAGACAGCTACTTTGGAGTCCTGGCACTGTCGGCTGGGACATCCGTCTATCCATTCCATGAAACGTTTATTTCCTAATTTCCCGTCTGTGTTAGTTGATAAATTTCGCTGTGATGCATGCATGTGATCGTGGTAAAAAATCATCGTACCTCTTTTAATCATATTTCTTCTCCAAGTCCTGCTCCTTTCCATTTGATACATAGTGATGTTTAGGGTCCTTGCCGGGTTGCATCTATTTCGGGTTGTTTTTGGTTTGTAACTTTTATCGACTGTTTCTCACGTACCACCTGGGTTTACCTTATGAAAGCAAAAAATGAGGTCTTTCCCTTGTTCCAACAATTCTACAACATGGTCTCTACACAGTTTTCGACCCCCATCAAGATTCTCCGCACCGATAATGGTCGTGAATTCATTGATTCCACTTTCGAGCAATTCCTCGCCAATCGGGGGATTATCCATCAGACATCCTGCGCCTACTCCCCTGCTCAAAATGGGGTGGCTGAGCGTAAGAAACGCCACCTATTGGAAGTTGCTCGGTGTCTCCTCCTCCATATGCAACTCCCTAAATACTACTGGGGGGATGCTGTACTCACCGCAGCGTACCTTATAAACCGTATGTCATCCTGTGTTCTCGGTTTCAAAACTCCCCTCACCACACTTGGGGTGCCACCTACCACTCTCCAACCACGTGTTTTTGGGTGTGTTTGTTTCGTCCATATCCACCACCGCCCGAAACTTGATGCTCGTGCGCACAAGTGCGTATTCATTGGCTACTCCCCTACTCAGAAGGGATATAAATGTTTTGACCCAGTCAACAAGAAGGTTTACGTTACCATGGACGTTACCTTCCGGGAATCTGAAAGCTACTATGGGTCCTCACTTCAGGGGGGTCTCTTCCCACAACGGAAGTGAGTACCTTACCTTACTCTGACACCCCTCTACCTATTCCTCCGGTATATCATCCCTCTCAGTCTACACCTCCTACTTGCGCCCCTCCTGTCAAGGTCCCTGCTACTAAACCTCTGCAGGTTTACTCTCATCGACCCAAGGGATCAAACACGCGGCCCAACGTCTGGATATCAGAACGCCCACCTGACCCGTCGTCGGGATCCATCATCCCTACGGAAGGTACCTCCACTCGACATCCATTATCTCAGTTTGTTTCTTACTCATCCCTAACAGCTTCCCATGGAGCATTTGTTTCCTCTTTGTCCTGTCTCTATCCCCACTTCTTGGCAGGATGCCCTTTCCGACAACAGGTGGAAGTTAGCAAAAAATGAGGTCTTTCCCTTGTTCCAGCGATTCTACAACATGGTCTCTACACAGTTTTCGACCCCCATCAAGATTCTCTGCACCGATAATGGCCGTGAATTCATTGATTCCACTTTCGAGCAGTTCCTCGCCAATCGGGGGATTATCCATCAGACATCATGTGCCTACTCCCCTGCTCAAAATGGGGTGGCTGAGCGTAAGAAACGCCACCTATTGGAAGTTGCTCGGTATCTCCTCCTCCACATGCAACTCCCTAAATACTACTGGGGGGATGGTGTACTCACCGCAGCGTACCTTATAAACCGTATGTCATCCCGTGTTCTCGGTTTCAAAACTCCCCTCACCACACTTGGGGTGCCACCTACCACTCTCCAACCACGTGTTTTTGGGTGTGTTTGTTTCGTCCATATCCACCACCGCCCGAAACTTGATGCTCGTGCGCACAAGTGCGTATTCATTGGCTACTCCCCTACTCAGAAGGGATATAAATGTTTTGACCCAGTCAACAAGAAGGTTTACGTTACCATGGACGTTACCTTCCGGGAATCTGAAAGCTACTATGGGTCCTCACTTCAGGGGGGGTCTCTTCCCACAACGGAAGTGAGTACCTTACCTTACTCTGACACCCCTCTACCTATTCCTCCGGTATATCATCCCTCTCAGTCTACACCTCCTACTCCTTGCGCCCCTACTGTCAAGGTCCCTGCTACTAAACCTCCGCAGGTTTACTCTTGTCGACCCAAGGGATCAAACACGCGGCCCAACGTCTGGATATCAGACCGCCCACCTGACCCGTCGTCGAGATCCATCATCCCTACGGAAGGTACCTCCACTCGACATCCATTATCTCAGTTTGTTCTTACTCATCCCTAACAGCTTCCCATGGAGCATTTGTTTCCTCTTTGTCCTGTCTCTATCCCTGCTTCTTGGCAGGATGCCCTTTCCGACGACAGGTGGAAGTTAGCAAAAAATGAGGTCTTTCCCTTGTTCCAGCGATTCTACAACATGGTCTCTACACAGTTTTCGACCCCCATCAAGATTCTCTGCACCGATAATGGTCGTGAATTCATTGATTCCACTTTCGAGCAGTTCCTCGTCAATCGGGGGATTATCCATCAGACATCCTGCGCCTACTCCCCTGCTCAAAATGGGGTGGCTGAGCGTAAGAAACGCCACCTATTGGAAGTTGTTCGGTGTCTCCTCCTCCACATGCAACTCCCTAAATACTACTGGGGGGATGTTGTACTCACCGCAGCGTACCTTATAAACCGTATGTCATCCCGTGTTCTCGGTTTCAAAACTCCCCTCACCACACTTGGGGTGCCACCTGCCACCCTCCAACCACGTGTTTTTGGGTGTGTTTGTTTCGTCTATATCCACCACCGCCCGAAACTTGATGCACGTGCGCACAAGTGCGTATTCATTGGCTACTCCCCTACTCAGAAGGGATATAAATGTTTTGACCCAGTCAACAAGAAGGTTTACGTTACTATGGACGTTACCTTCCGGGAATCTGAAAGCTACTATGGGTCCTCACTTCAGGGGGGTCTCTTCCCACAACGGAAGTGAGTACCTTACCTTACTCTGACACCCCTCTACCTATTCCTCCGGTATATCATCCCTCTCAGTCTACACCTCCTACTCCTTGCGCCCCTCCTGTCAAGGTCCCTGCTACTAAACCTCCGCAGGTTTACTCTCGTCGACCCAAGGGATCAAACGCGCGGCCCAACGTCTGGATATCAGACCGCCCACCTGATCCGTCGTCGGGATCCATCATCCCTACGGAAGGTACCTCCACTCGACATCCATTATCTCAGTTTGTTTCTTACTCATCCCTAACAGCTTCCCATGGAGCATTTGTTTCCTCTCTGTCCTGTCTCTATCCCCACTTCTTGTCAGGATGCCCTTTCCGACGACAGGTGGAAGTTAGCAATGCTCGAAGAAATGAGTGCCCTGGAAAAAAACGACACATGGGACCTAATACAACTGCCACCAGGTAAAAAGGCTGTTGGATGCAAATGGGTATTCACCGTCAAACAGAACCCCTCGGGCATTGTAGAAAGATACAAGACACGACTCGTGGCAAGAGGTTATACTCAAACAGAGGGCATAGACTACCAGGAGACCTTTGCTCCTGTTGCAAAAATGAATTCGATCAGAATCCTCATATCTTGTGCTGCCTGCAAGGATTGGCAACTCTGCCAATTGGATGTGAAGAATGCTTATCTTCATGGCGACCTGGAAGAAGAGATCTACATGGCTCTCCCTCCGAGACTCAGCCCTAGCGGATCAAAAGGGAAAGTGTGCAGATTACGGAGGCCACTCTATGGCCTGAAACAATCAGCCAGGGCCTGGTTTGGAAGATTCCACAAAGCCATGAACAGGTTTGGGTACCGTCAGAGCAATGCCGACCGCACCCTCTTTATCAGAATCAACAAGGGGAAGTTAACCGTCCTGATTGTCTACGTGGATGATATCATAATCACTGGGAATGACAAGGAGGAGATTCAGGCACTGAAGGAAAAGTTGGCAAAAGAATTTGAAGTGAAAGATTTGGGAAATCTCAAATACTTTCTCGGCATTGAAGTTGCAAGATCAAAGCATGGCATTTTCCTATCACGAAGGAAGTATGTGCTCGACCTCCTTGAAGCCACTGGGATGAGCGGGTGTCGGCCTGCCGACACCCCAATCGAAGTCAATCACAAGCTAGGCAGAGAAGATGGCGATATGATCGAAGACATTCCCAAATACCAGAGGCTGGTAGGGAAGTTAATCTACTTATCTCATACTCGACCGGATATCTCTTATGTTGTGTGAGTTCTCAGCCAGTTTATGCACTCTCCAAAGGCCCGTCATATTGATGTCGCACATCGTGTCCTCCGATACCTCAAGTCCTCACCAGGGAAGGGCATCCTGTTCTCACCAAATAAAGAGTTGATTATTGAAGTTTACACTGACGCGGACTGGGCCGGATCGCCCACCGATAGGCGCTCCACAACCGGATATTGTTCCATGATTGGTAGGGAATTTGGTCAGCTGGAGAAGCAAGAAGCAACATGTTGTTGCTAGATCCAGTGCTGAGGCCGAGTTTACAGCAATCGCACATGGCATTTGTGAAGGATTATGGGTCTCCACTATCCTGAAGGAACTTGGGCTTAAAGGAAGTGAGCCCATCAGATTGTATTGTAACAACAAGGCTGCAATCTACATTGCCCACAATCCGGTACAACATGATCGTACGAAACACATTGAGATTGACAGACATTTCATCAAGGAAAATATCGACCGAGGAACCGTTGTTATCCCATTCATACCATCTGACCAACAGTTGGTCGATGTTCTCACAAAGGGTCTAAGTTCCAGTATGTTCGCAGATATTATTGGCAAGTTCGGCATGGCTGACATCACATGCCCAACTTGAGGGGGAGTTGGATATTGCATATAATATTTGTATTGATTACGTTATTTGTATCCTAAATAGATCGATTCCTATTTAGGAATTATGGGAGCGCACGGATCAATGACGTGTCATATCGTTGTATTTGTATAAATACCCCCATGTGGATGAATAAACTCAATTAACTTTTTCTCCTCCAACATATGTAAAGGCCCGTTTAGCATCTTAACTACCTAGGATGTTTAGTCCCACATCATGTAATAGAGATCTCTCTCTCTCTCCCTATATATTTGTACTCACACATGTAATTTGATACTGAAAAAGGATATACAAGATTTTACTGGTTTTCCTTCTTTGATCGTGTACTTCTCTACATGGTATCAGAGGCATACAGTCCTACTTCTAGCGGCTAAGTTTTTTTTAACTGCCAGTGTCTGCGGTTTCCCACACGGCTTCTCCTATCCGCGTGGTTTCCTTTGCTGCTTCTCGCGGCCTTCTCTTTTTTTTAACCGCCAGTGTCTGTGGCTTCCCGCGCGGCTTTTCCTCCTATCCGCGCGGCTTCTCCTCCGCTTCTTCTCGCAGTTTTCCCTTGTCTTTCCTCTCTCTCTTCTCCTTCTGTGGAACCACTCTCCTTTCATCTCTCACATGACTTTTTTATAACCATCTTCCGCTCCCGCACGGTGGGACCCTCCTCCTTCTCGCTCGGACTTCTCTTCCTATCTGCGCGACCTCTCGGTTTCCCGCGGCTTACTAGTGTTGCGGACTGTCCCTTGACCGTTGCACTAGCTCTTCTTGCCTCTCTGCCAAGCTCCTCTCTTCTCGCTTCTGTTGTCCGCAACTTCCTTGGTCTACCGACGCGGTCTGCTTCTCACTTCTACCCGCACGACTTCTTGTCGCGCTGTCTGTTGGCTTCTCGTCGTGCGGTCAGCCCGCTGATATTGCTGCTTCGACCTACTCTTCTCGTCACGGACTTATCTTGTCACGCGGACTCGACGCCTTCTGCTCTTCGCCTTGCGACTCTATCTAGTAGCGTGTTCTGGGCGCATAGTGCGACTAGTGTGCCGCTCCTGCTTTGTCGTGCGGTCTGTCTGCTTTTTTGCCATGCTGCTGTGATCGTACGGGGTGTTTGTCGCACGGGCTTCTTCCTTGGCGTTGCGGATTGGTATCTTATCGCTGGGATTGCATCCTCTCTCTAACCGCTCCGCATCTTGGTCGCGGCTTCTTTACTTGCCGCTAGTGTGTTGTCACCGTGACAGTGCGGTCTTCTCGTGCGGTTTCTTCGTTGCTTGGTCGTTGTGACTTCTCTAATCGTTGTGGCTTCTCCATTCAGTTGCGGGCTCCGCATGTCGGTCGCGGCATTTTTCTTGTCGCTGGTGTGTTGTCACCGTGACCGTGCGGCTTCTCCATTCTGTTGCGGGCTCCGCATGTTGGTCGCGGCATTTTTCTTGTCGCTAGTGTGTTGTCACCATGACCGTGCGGCTTCTCTTGTTCTCTAGAGGGGGCGGCTTCTCCTCTCTAACCGCGCGGACCATTTTTTGACCTCTCTTGTGTCGGGTTCTGCCTTTGTCCGCTGCGATCTTCTCTAACCGTTACGGACTCCGTTTTCTGGTCGTGGCCCTCTGGCCGCTGGTGTTGCCACCGTGACCGTTACGAACTTGGCCCTGCTGCATCGGTTGCTCCTTGCCGCTGCGGATTGTTTTCTTAGCCGCTGCGGATTGTTTTCTTAGCCGTTGCGTCTTCTTTGCCCATGGCTGCCCATTCATCTACACAGAGCCTTAGGAAAGACATTGCTGACTTGCGCCTCCAAATCCAACAATTTCAACGGAGGATCGATCATTCTTCAAGCTCTATGGTATCCATCTCTGGTGGTGTGTTTTCATGTCTTGCTCATAGTTTGTCCTGGATCTTGGATTCAGGGGCCTCCCACCATATTACCTCACAGCAGTCATCTCGCTACTTGGGCTCGGTGCATCCCAAATCTATTATTGTTGCAAGTGGGAACACCATTCCTATCTTTGGCTTCGCTGACATTCACATTACTCCTTCCATCACTCTTCGCTTTGTTCTTCATGTTCCGGGCTCTTCTTTCAACCTTCTCACTATTAGTCGTCTTAGTCATGATCTTGATTGCTCTGTAACATTCTCCTCCACTTTTTGTGTTGTACAGGATCGCAAGACGCATTCCATCATTGTACAAGGGCATCTCTCGAATGGTCTCTACATCCTTGACCCCTCTCCTCCGACGGTTCTGTCCTCTGTTAGTTCTTCTGAGTGACATTGTCGTCTAGGACACCCTCTTCTAAACATACTCCGTAAAGTTCTTCCCGATGTCTCCATCCGGGAATTTACTTATGAGTCTTGTATCTATGGAAAATATCATCGGTCTACGTTCTCGCCTCACCCCACTTGGAGTGTTGTTTTGATCTTGTTCAATGTGATATCTGGGGATCATACAAAATCATCAATGTTTGGCTATCGTTACTTTGTTACCTTTGTAGATGATTACTCTCGAGTGACATGGTTGTATCTTCTTCGTGATCGCTCTGAACTGACGGGTGTTTTTCGTGCCTTTATCACTGAAACTCGCAATCAATTCTCCAATACAATGAAAACTCTTCGTTCTGACAATGTCCGTGAGTACACTAGTCATGCGTTAACCAACCTATGTGCTGAGTTTGGCATCATCCATCAAACATCATGTGCATATACCCCCCAGCAAAATGGCGTTGTTGAACGCAAGAATCATCACCTCCTTGAGGTTACCCGCTCTCTCATGTTTCAAATGCATGTTCCCAAGAAATACTGGAATTTCGCGGTTTCTACTGCATGTTCTTTTATTAACCGCATGTCTTCCTTTGTTCTCAATTTTGTGGTTCCCTTCAACTTTCTCTTTCCCTCCACACATCTCTTTTCACTCCTGCCTCGCATGTTTGGTTGTGTGTGTTATGTTCATAATCTTGGCCCGTCCACAGACAAGCTCGCTCCTCGTGCCACAAAATATATGTTTGTTGGTTACTCTCGTACTCAGAAGGGTTATGTCTACTTCTCTCCTAAAGATCACAAGGTTGTTACTTCTGCAGATGTCACCTTTCTCAAAGATCAGTCATATCATTCTCCTCCCACTAGTTCTCTACATCCACCACTCCTTTCGCAGCCTTCTGTCCCCATTACTCCCAACCTACCGCCTCTTCTTCCTACACCACTCCCACCAAACCCACCTCCTCTTACTACGCCTCTTCCTCACAAACCACCTATCACTCGTGTGTATACTCGTCGCCCTTCTTCCTCCGCTACCAGACAGGAGATGCCCTCCTCTGATGATATTTTGCAGCCTGCAGATCCGGCAACTACTTCTACTGCACACTCACTGGCAAATTACGTCTCCTTCCACCGCCTCTCTCCGGAACTTCGCCAGTTTGTTCTTTCTTTATCCTCTATTACCATCCTTACTTCTGTGCAGGAGTCTCTCCAACATCTGTGATGGCGAGCGACAATGGACGAGGAAATGTCTACTCTTTGGGAAAACCACACTTGGGATTTTGTCTCTCTTCCTTCTGGACAGACTTGTGTGGGTTATAAGTGGGTGTTTGCCCTCAAACAAGGCCTAAATGGGGCGGTTCAACGTTTGAAAGCTCGGTTGGTGGCTCAAGGTTTTGCTCAACAACAAGGTATAGATTATGATGAGACCTTTTCTCCAGTTGCCAAACTGAATATTGTTCGTGTGTTGATCTCCCTCATTGTTCATCGGCACTGGCAGTTGCACCAAATGGATGTCAAAAATGTGTTTACTAATGGGGATTTGCAGGAAACCGTATATATGCAACAACCACCCAGGTTTGAGACCGTGGGGGAGTCTCTCGTCTGTTATCTGAAGAAATCACTTTATGGTCTCAAACAGTCGCTTCGGGCATGTTTTGACAAATTCAGTCAGACTGTTAGTGCGGTTAGGTTCACTCAGAGTTCAGTCGACTTCTAATTGTTCATTCGGCATAGTCCAACAGGCATAGTGATTCTTTTGGTATATGTTGATGATATTCTGATTATGGAAGATGACCTTACAGGAATACACATGATCAAACAACATCTGGCAATTGTGTTTCAAACAAAGGACCTGGGAATCCTTCGTTACTTTCTTGGTCTCAAGGTGGCTCGGCGACCTGATGGACTGGTATTATCTCAAAGGAAGTACTGTCTTGACTTGCTGCATGATGCGGGCTACTCTGGATGCAAACCCGCAGGCACTCCCATGGATAGTAATCACAAGCTCTGTGCTCATGCGTCAGACTCTGATCTACTCCTTCCAAACCCTGAGTATTATCGTCGTCTTGTGGGAAAACTGATATATCTCACTGTCACGAGACCTTATATATCATTTATTATTGGGGTTGTCAGTTGATTCATGCATGAGCCATGTATCTCTCATCTCAAGGAAGTTGAGCACATTCTTCGATACTTGAAGACTGCTCCTGGACAGGGACTTGTATACAAGCCCTCTTCGTCTCCCTTATCTCTGAGTGCTTATTGTGACGCTGATTATGTTGCTTCATTGGATGATCGTCGCTCCACAAGTGGATACTGCACTTATTTTGGAGGACATCTCATTACTTTGCGTAGCAAGAAACAGTCTGTTGTTGTCCGTTCATCCGTTGAGGACGAATATCGTTCAATGGTAGCTGATGTGTCTGAGCTCACTTAGCTTGAGGGTCTCCTTGATGATTTAGGAGTCAAGCTTTCCGCACCGGCCACTCTATGTTGCGACAGTCAGGCTGTCATACACATTGCCAAAAATCCTATTTTTCATGAACAGACGAAGCACAATGAGGTTGATTGTCATTTCATTCGAGAAACGGTTAAATTAAAGAAGGTAGATTTCATGCATGTTCCAGCTACCGAGCAAGTTGCTGACATCCTCACCAAGGTCTTACCACGACCTCTGTACTATCAGTTCTTGTCCAAGCTCGGTGCCTACGATTTGTACGCTGCAGCTTGTGGTGGAGTGTTGAATGATATATGTAAAGGCCCATTAGTAAAGGCATGTTTAGCTTCTTGACTACCTAGGATGTTTAGTCACACATCATGTAATAGAGATTTCTCTCTTCCCCTATATATTTGTACTCGCACATGTAATTTGATACTGAAAAAGGATATATAAGGTTTTACTGGTTTTCCTTCTCTGATAGTGTATTTCTCTACAATGACCATCTAACAACAACCTATTAGACTCTATTTGTTTGGCAGAAATTGGGATGCAAGAATTGGAATTTTGATTCTATTAGAAGCAATATAGTTAACATTACGTCAATTCTGATTCTATTGTTCGGCTGAATGCAAAAATTCCGTCACGGAAATCGAAATTAGCAATTTTGTTATTTGTTGTATGTAAGAATTCAATGGATGGACAATACTCACATTCAAGCATACAAACACACTTAGAAAAACAAACACAGCACTCGCATTCACACATACAAACACACAACACAAAATGACTTTTGTCTCAATCAGAAAACAATGACACAATGAAAACAAAATTCTGAATATGGATTTTATGCCTGCATCAATCACAATAGCACATATACAGAGCATTAAGCCTGAGTATAGTTTTTTTCGGATAATAAATTAGGTATACAGAATTTATAAAAAATACTTGAGTTTAAAATGAATTTGGATCCTGCATTAAGCTATGCTAAATAGGGAAAGAAATCTGAAAACCGGCATAAAAAGCAAAAATCTGAAAACGGGCATAGAGAACAAATATCTGGAAAAAAAATTTCAGCCGAGATTTTCCTTCTACATCAAGAGCAAAATCTGAGAACCAGCATAAAATAATGCCATAGACAAAAAATATTAGAAAACCTACGGTGGAGGAAACTCTGGCAGTGAAGGCTGTGGAGCAGGATTTCAGTTTTTCATTTTCCATCCATTTGTGAACAAGGGTGAATATTTAACTTGCGCTTATCTACTTCCTCCCTATCTCTCGTGTTTTTGCTACTGCGCAGAGGAGAATGCTCTTCCTTCCATGATTTCTGAAGATTTCGAATGCATGTGTGATTACTAGATGCCGATCTGCAATGACTGGAGAAGAGGCTTGCGGCTATCTGCGATCGTGTTTCTCCCACTAATAGAATCGCGTGCTTTACTTGGAGATTCAATATCTCAGTTTTCTTCCTTCTGATCTTTATTTCAGAGGAAGAGGAATTCCATACTCGGTTTTAGCCGAGAAGGAGAATACCCATCTAGGTTTGTGTGCAGCACGTCTATTTTCCTCCTCCTGGATCCAGTCGGAAACGCAAGCAGCAATCATTTTAGTAGCAGACCAGCGACGTCAACCTTCATCTCCTACGGCAGTTCACGATCAAGGAGGCGTTTCCTCTCCAGATCGACAAATCTAGCGAGAGAGCGAGAGAGTGATCGGGGAGGACGAAGACGCGAGCGAGAGACCGCAATCTCCAATAATTGGCCCGCGTTTCCTCGCGACCAGCTATGAGCTTATCACGAACCCGTAATTGCACCTCAAAATCTTCTAATTTTTCGCATTTTCTCGAAATACGTCTTTTAAGTGCAATTTCAGGAAAAGTGTTCAACACGAAAGTTATAGATATCGACGAGATCTACAACTTTCGTGTTGAACACTTTCCCTGAAATTGCATGTACAAGACGTATTTCGAAAAGACGCAAAACCTGAGTATAATTTCAAAGTACGCCTTGTACATGCATTTTTAGAAAAAGTGATCAACACGAAAGTTGTAGATCTCGTCGATATCTACAACTTTCGTGTTGAACAATTTTCCTGATACTGCATGTACAAGGCGTATTTCGAAAATGCGCGAAAAATTGGGAGATTTTGGGGTGCGACTAGCAAAATAACGGGTTGTGGTTAACAATCACCTTGATTTAAGGTTTGATACGACTCAAACCAATCTCAAGGAGAAAACACAGAAATTGAATCGCAATATTGATGGAAGGATTATAAGATTAACTGATCTCACCTAAGGGCACCAGCCCTGAACAGTTCGATCTTCCGGCGAGGGGAGACTCTCCCGATTCAGCCGCATAAAACCACAAGAACACACAATACATTCAACATGTCATAACCCTAAACTAAGCCCAACTATTTATAAGCTCATAGCTGGGGGTAATTACATAAATACCCTTAATATAAAATAAGGACATATCATTACTTCCTCCTTCAAATCGAGCTTGTCCTCAAGCTCGAACGTCGTGAGGGTGATCAGATCGTCTGGCATCTTGACTTCGCGCCAGAACAACTCCCGATAACGAGTCGCGGCCGCTGGAGCTTCAGCTAGCAGTAGTGGTGGCACCGTGCAAAAAATATGCCTCGAAGGAACGGGGTCTGGTAGTATTGGCGACGCGGTAGGTGGCAACTTTAGTAAGACGGGCGGCACAAACGGGTCTGGCAATGCGTCAGTGAGGCGTCGTGGCTCGGCGGTCGGCCAGAACATGGCCGGCGGAACTACGACCGTCAGGAGCGCCAACAAGGTGACCGGTAAGGGTCGTGGAGCATGTGCTGGCACGGGCTGGGTCGGCGACACTGATATTGGCATGATGTTCGTAGCAAGCGGCGCCGAGGTAAGCGGAGTAATGACAGGAAGCAATGGTGGTGAAATTTGTTGAGTGAGCACCCGGACGGGAGGGATGACATTGGCGGTGGCCCGCGGCGGCAGTGAAATCAGCGGAATTGCGGCGGGTTGTGGATGCAGTGGTGAAATACAGGAGAAAGCCACCCGCAGTTGGAGGAGTTGTCCCCGAAGAGGAGGAGGAATCGTTGGTGGAGCGTAGCGGAAGCTTAGCTTCAAGAGCCTCGATCAGGGCGCCTTTGCGCGCGACCTGAGCATTAATATTGTTGAGCAAGACGAATATTTGTGTTCATCTTTCTTCCATAGCAGCCATAGGTTGAAGAAAGTATTGGGAGGGGAGGCTGTTGTGGATTTGATTATGGTGGGTTTTTCTAGGTGAGATTTGACTGGAAAAGTTGGGTGAAGACTGAAGAAAAAAAAACAAGAGACATGAGGTGCAAGTGATGAGAAAATTAAAAGGGTATTTATGTAATTACCCTCAGCTATGAGCTTATAAATTGTTGGGCTTAGTTTAGGGTTATGGCATGTTGAATGTATTGTGTGTTCTTGTGGTTTTATGCGGCTAAATAGGGAGAGTCTCCCCTCGTCGAAAGATCGAGCTGTTCAGGGCTGGTGCTCTTAGGTGAGATCAGTTATCTTGTAATCCTTCCATCAATATTACGATCCAATTTCTGTGTTTTCTCCTTGAGATTGGTTTGGGTCGTATCAAGGTATCAGAGCCATTCCTTCCTCCCGCCTGCAAGGTTTCCCTCCTCCGTCAACGTCGACCTCGGCTGCGACGTCCGCTCCTCCATCATCGGACTGTGTCAGCCCCGAAAGCTGCAACCATCGTTACCTCCTCCTCTGCTAACCACCGTCAAACTCATTTCCGACTCTCCCATGTTCGCTCTGCATCGTCGTTCAGCCTCCTGCTGTTTCCCCTCCGCTCATGTCACGTCCGCTCTTCTCTTCCCCTGTCGCACACCCCTTCAACCACTGTTGCTTCCCGTTCAACTGAAATCACCGCTCCTGGCGTTCCCCACCTCTTGCACATCGATCACTGCCTTCGTCCCTGTCGCTGGTCGCCTTCCCCACGAGACGCCTCCGCCTGTTTTTTTTCCTGCAGCTCCTGTGCTCTGCTCCCCCTCAAACTGGCCAACCACGCGCTACCTGCCGCAGGCCGTTCGTAGCCTCCATCCTCCTCCAGCCCCTTACCTGCACGTTTTTCATTTTTTTCTTCTTTCATTAATTATCCCCTGCCACTTGTTATTCTTGAGCTCCCCGTCCTCTCATTTGATATACTTTAATTCTCTTTCTCTCTCTCTTTCCATCTTTTCCTTTTAATTTTCTCATCACTTGCACCTCACGCCTCTTGTTTTTTTTTTATCGAGGCTCTTGAAGTTAAGCTTCCGCTACGCTCCACCAACGATTCCTCCTACTCTTCGGGGACACATCCTCCAACTACAGGTGGCTTCTCCAGTATTCCGCCGCTGCATCCACAACCTGCCGCAATTCCGCTGATTTCACTGCCGCCGCGGGCCACCGCCAATGTCATCCCTCCCGTCCGGGTGCTCACTCAGCAAATTTCACCACCATTACTGCCCGTCATTACTCTGCTTACCTCGGCACTGCTTGCTACAAACAACATGCCAACATCAGTGCCGCCGACCCAACCCGTGCCAGCACCTGCTCCACGACCCTTACCGGTCACCTTGTCGCCGCTCCTGACGGTCGTAGTTCCGCCGGCCGTGTTCTGGAGGACCGTCGTGCCACGACGCCTCACTGACGCATTGCCAGACCCGTTCGTGCCGCCCATCTTACTAAAGTTGCCACCTGCCGCGTCGCCAATACTACCAGACCCCGTTCCTTCGAGGCATATTTTTTGGACGGTGCCACCACTACTGCTAGCTGAAGCTCCAGCGGCCGCGACTCGTTATCGGGAGTTGTTCTGGCGCGAAGTCAAGATGTCAGACGATCTGATCACCCTCGCGACGTTCGAGCTTGAGGACAAGCTCGATTTGAAGGAGGAAGTAATGATATGTCCTTATTTTATATTAAGGGTATTTATGTAATTACCCCCAGCTATGAGCTTATAAATAGTTGGGCTTAGTTTAGGGTTATGGCATGTTAAATGTATTGTGTGTTCTTGTGGTTTTATGCGGCTGAATCGGGAGTCTCCCCTCGCCGGAAGATCAAACTGTTCAGGGCTGGTGCCCTTAGGTGAGATCAGTTATCTTGTAATCCTTCCATCAATATTACAATCCAATTTCTGTGTTTTCTCCTTGAGATTGGTTTGGGTCATATCATCTAGGTTTATGTGCAGCACGTCTATTTTCTTCCTCCTGGATCCAGTTGAAAACGCAAGCAGCAATCATTTTAGTAGCAAACTGGCGACGTCAACCTTCATCTCCTACAGCAGTTCACGATCAAGGAGGTGTTTCCTCTCCAGAACGACAAATTAAGCGAGAGGGCGAGAGAGTGATCGGGGAGGACGAAGACGCGTGCGAGAGACCGCAATCTACAATTATTGGTCCCGCGTTTCCTCGCGCCTGGCTCGACTGCCCGGTTCAGTTTTCCCATGTAGCCACGAGGATTTGGGGAATCCCATCAAATGCCTCCAAATTCTTGTCGATCGTGATTCACGAAGCGACAGAGCTTGAAAATTTCTAAGTTTGGTGATTTCTTCTCGGGTTTGCGGACTTAAGGTCATTTCAGCATGCGCGTGCCACCAGTTACTTTGGTTTGCGGAGTGAAATACCCCCTCGGTTGGGCCTTGACGTGAGTGGTGATGCTTTGGATTTGTTCATGTCTGCCTCGTGGGCTGAAGGTTCCGCTAGGATGCCTGAACTGCGATTATTGCGATGAATTGTTTCCACATTACTCTTATTTGTGCGATGTCGGCGACACGTTGTAGGATCGTCCTCCTACTTTGCGCCTTGTGTTCCACGATGATGCAGTAGCGTGTCACTTTTCGCTCTCCCGTTTGTTTGGATATGCGGGTATAATGGTGTGCGCTACCTTGTGTGGTTGTTGCAGGAAGTTCGCGCTGGTGCCGAACTCTCGTGACGTGGACCGGTGTTCTGCCCATTTCTCTCGGTGTTACAGAAGGACTTGTGGGACTGCTACTACTAGAAGATGTGGAAGGACAAGGTGTTTGTTTCCTTGCTGCAACTTGAAGTGATTCGGTGTCCATTCCTATCAGGAGCTGGGACGGAGCTTCTGAAGGTGGAGGTCGTCGATGGCGTCTGTGCCTTGGGATGTTGCAAACTTTAGTGTTTGCAAAACACCAGGAGTCCTGGGGCCTTGGAGTGGAGCGAGGTCGAATAACTAAGCGGACCCTAAGATAATGGCTACGAAGGTAGGTTCGTTGTGGCAGGATGCGCACACTGTTGAACTCTTCCTTGTATTTGGCTAGAGCTTCACGTGTTGCGAAGGCTACAGGAGCGTTCTGTCCCTTGAGCGGGTGATGCCTTGAAAGATGGTGTTGGTGACAGGGGGAGCATTTGATTGCATCTGTGTCGTACGCACGCTTGGTATGGTTAGCTTGTGTATTGCCTTTATCACTTCCTTTGCTCGGTTGCATGAGTTTTCCTGTGACACGTCGAGCTTGTGACCTTTCTAGGATGTTGGTCTTACGTGGCGAAGATCCCGTCGTCGTCACTTGATGGGGGATCTTAGCATTTTCCGAACTGTTTTGGCTGTTGTCCTTGATGTGGCGACTTAGTTTCGTGTCATTCGCTGTGGCGGCCTTAGAGCATCTAATTCCTTTAGGTCCCTTATTTTTCGGGCGCTACCGTTGGCGGTCGTCGTCAGGCGTTAGTGGCGAGAGTGTGATGGGGAGGACAATTGCCCCCTTGCCCTAGTAGTGTGGATGGACTCAGAGCTATGTTTGCTTCGGGAGGCTGCGATGAACCTTGATTCGTGCGTGCTTTGAGAGTTTCTGGGATTTAACGAAGAGACTTTGCTTGCTTTTGCCTGGGAAGGACTAGAGTCCGTCCGTGCAGTAGTGGTGAAGAACCTTTGTTCAGTCGCTTTTTAGGAAGACCTGGGTCCGTCCGGATGAAGGTGGAGCTGTTGGAGAAAGAGAATGCTCAATTGACCGTGGAGCTGATGGATGTCGAAGTTATGTGGGCGTCCGTAGTGGCTGAGTACAAATGTTCTCACGACCTTGAGATGGAGCGATCATGTATCACAGAGGAGGTCCGCTCTGGGATGATGGTGATGGGGATTGACCCTGCTCAAGTGTGTTGTCGTGTACCACTTATGCTTCGGCATGGGGTTTTGGGTTGCTCGGAGGATATCGGAGCGCCACGATCTAAGCGTGGAGGATACCTCGGATGACGATACTGACATCGACATCGAGGTATGATCCTATTATCCCTAATCTTGTTTGCTTGCTTCGCATTTGCTTTGTCATGCGGGCGTGCCTTTGCACCATTGCATACTCTTTGTTTCTCATGATGATGTAGCTCGTGGGGCAACTTTTGTTTGAACAGAGATCCTCTTTTTCGGATCTTTCGTGTTCTGTTTGTTTTCTTGTGTGCGTACACTTTTGGCAGAGTAGCGCTTAGATTAAGCGTTGATATCTCGAACAGGTCGCTAGCAGGGGATATTTGTCCTCTTGTATTTTGTGAATACCGGAGTCCATCCAAGTGGAGGTGCCCGAGAACTTTTGTTTGCTTGCGTCTTATGGGAACTGGGGTTCGTCCAGGTGGAGGTGGCGAGTAACCTCTGTTCAATCACGCTTTGGGAGAACCGGGGTCCATTGGAGGCAGTGAAGAACCCTTCTTTGATTGCGCTTTGGGAGAACTAGGGTTCATCCGAGAGGAGGTGTCAAAGAATCTTTTTTTAATTGCGCTTTGAGAGAACCACGGTTCATCTGAGAGGGGGTGGCAAATAACCTTTGTTCGATCGTGCTTTAGGTGAACCGGGGTTCGTCCGAGAGGGGGTGGCATAGAATCTTCGTTCAATCACGCTTTGGGAGAACCGAGGTTCGTCCGAGAGGGGGTGTCGTAGAACATTTATTCGATCACGCTTTGGGAGAATCGG
The DNA here is from genome assembly GCA_039583875.1 of Platanthera guangdongensis. Taxonomy (NCBI): domain Eukaryota; kingdom Viridiplantae; phylum Streptophyta; class Magnoliopsida; order Asparagales; family Orchidaceae; genus Platanthera; species Platanthera guangdongensis. Next base: position 162,448,053 of record CM077159.1, read on the forward strand.
GTTTCTCCGGAGAGGAGGTGGCGAAGAACCTTTGTTTGGTTGAGCTTTGGGAGAATCAGGGTTCGTCCGAGAGGGGGCAGCATAGAACATTTGTTCGGTTGCGTTTTAGGAGGACCGGGGTTCGTTCAGGTAAAAGTGCAGACGATCCTTTATCTATCCTGCCTAGGAGGATTGGGGTTCGTCCGGGTAGAGGTGGCGAAGAACCTTTGTTCGTCCGCATCTCAGGAGGACCGGGGTACGTCCGGGTGGAGGTGGCAAAGAACCTTTGTTCGTTCGCGCCTCAGGAGGAACAGGGCCCGTCCGGGTAGAGGTGGCGAAGAATCTTTGTTCATTTGCGTATTAGAAGAACCTGAGTTTGTCCAAATGAAGGTGTAGATGAACCTTTGTTCGTCTCGCCAGGGAACTGCAGACAGACCTTCGTCCGTCTCGGCTAAGGTGCAAAAGGTTTCTTGCAGATCTCGCCTGATGTGGTGCAAAAATGCTTTTGCGCAGTCTCGCCTAGATTGGCCCATTCACTTGATTAGAGTCTCTCCTTGGGATATTTGAACACCACGTTTGGAGGAGGCTGAAATCTCCACTTGGGATATCTGAACACTCTATTTAGGAGAGACCGGAATCTCCACCATGGAATATCCGAACACTCTATTTAGGAGAGGTTAGAATCTCCACCTCGGGATATATGAACACTCTGTTTAGGAGATGTCAGAATATCCACCTTGAGAATTCTGAACACTCTATTTAGGAGAGGCATGAATCCCCTCCTTGGAATATCCAAACACTCTATTTAGGAGAGGCTGAAATCCCCACCTTGAGATATCTGAACACTCTATTTAGGAGAGGCCAGAATCTCCGCTTGAGATATCTGAACACTCTGTTTAGGAGAGGTCAGAATCTCCGCCTTGGGATAACAAAACATCATGTTTAAGAGAGGCCGAAAACTCCACCTTGGGATATCCGAACACTCTGTTTAGGAGAGACCAGAATCTTCACCTTAGGATATCCAGACATTCTATTTAGGAGAGGTTGGAATCTCCACCTTGGGATATCTGAACACTCTGTTTAGGACAGACGAGAATCTTAATCTTGGGATATCTGAATACTCTGTTGTTTGAGCATAAGATGAGAAATTTGGTTCTTATTTCATTGATTTCGCAAAATGACATATAAGTACAGGCGTCCGATGCCTTGGACTTCTTACAGACTGAGAATAAGTTCTTCATTGGGATGGTCTTCCTGAGGAACTCCCTAATGTGGGTCTACTTTAGATTGGCTGATTCGGGGCTCTCGTCTTACAGAAGTTTTCTGAGGAGTCCCAGGCAAAAAAACCGTTCGATATTAGTCTTCAGTCGCGCGCAGTTTTCCGTATCATGCCCACGTCCTTGGTAGAAGTCATAGTATTTTGATTGATATCCAGAGTTGGGAGCGAGGGCTCTTGGCCTTTGAAGGGAGGGATGATCGCGGATGGCGAGCAGTACTTCCGCATGCGAAGTGTTGAGGGGAGCTAAGTCTTGATCATGGTGATGCCCCCTATCTGGCGGGAGTTGTCGTGGTGCTCGTGGCTTCCCCTGGGACTTGGCAGTGACTCATGATCCATCTTCCTTTTCAATCTTCCTTCGAACTATAGTTGATGCACTTTGATTGTTTTGTCTGTAGTGATTTGATCCTTGACTCAGTGGATGAGGTCACGAGAGTTAGGTGGTGTTTCGCTCATCAGCATAGAGTGAAATTTTCCAGATCCGAGCCCTTCGATGAAGGTTCTGCGTAGGAGCTCGGGGTTTACCCCTAGAATCAGTCGTGCCTCTGCGGTGATGCGATGAAAGAAATCCTTGAGTGATTCTCCCTTGATCTGTCGGATTCCTGTAAGGTGCGAGGGGTCTCGAACGATTCGTTGGTTGACGATAAGCCTATCCGTGAAAATTTGAGTTAGTTCTGCAAAGTTTTTGATTTCCCACTCCCTTAGGGAGCCGAACCAGGCGTGAGCGTCGCCTTTCAGATTTTTCGGGAATATTAGGCATAAGAGTGGGTTTGGGGCTGTTGAAGCCAAAATATGACCTCAACTGAAGTTCGAAGAAAAAGGGGTGCAGCCAAAACCTACTTCTCTCAAGTCTCAACCCTTGACTGGATTCAAAGGACCTAAGACTGACCCAATAGCCTCAGCAGGGAGGTCCCACCTCACACCCGGATGATCTCTGAGAGCTTCCCCTCCAAAGCCAAAGCTGGGCTAGGAGCTCCTCAGAAAGCACTGGAATTTGAGAGATAATGATAGCTTGCCTTCTGAGGAGCCCTTATGAGTCTATTTATAGCATCTTGCTGTCCTGAAATTACTGAAAAGCCCCTAGTTGGTCTGCCAATAGCCGAATCCCGCTGTTTTTCTGAGGGTACTGAAGTAATTTATCCTGAGGGCAATTTGGTCATTCCACCCAGGGCCCTGGTCCCCACTCGGCGAGAGCCCCGAGCCGAGAGCCTTCTGACAGAGCCCGGCGGAAGTGGTCTCGCCTACCTATAGTCGAGAGTTTCTTTAAGACGATCTGGGGGCTGACGCAAGCGTTCGCGCGTTGATCTTCGTTCGACGATTTGGCTGCGCTCGTCGATCTGGGCTCGACGAATACGGGGCGCCTTTCGGGCGAGAGCTCATATGTGGCGGGAGCTTATCGCTTAGTGCAAGCGTTCCCGCCCACTTGGGCGAGAACTTCTCCGGCTAGCCTGTCTGACCGTTTGTGCCTCCTGGTCTGGCTCAGCGAATATGGGGTTGTATAGGGGCATTGTACATGTGCATGACGTTTACAAAGTGCTTAATGCGATCAAGAGGATCACCTGCCCCGTCAATTGTCTCAAAGTCACAGAGCTTTATCCTAGGCGGAACATAATATGCTAGGACCGATGAAGCTAGCGGGGAGATGCAGTGGACGGGGTGTTGCACATTCGTGTTTTGGTGCCCTCATGCCCATATTCCTCTTTGATCACGCGTCTTACTTCCTCGCGAGTGAATCCTTTATTGGTCGTAGCGATGGCTTCCTTCATTGAATGAAAGTTTTCCCGCGTATGCCTGAGAAGATCGTCAGGGATTGCGGGGTGCGTGGAGCTATCAGCGCCAGACAATTTGTCGGCGATGAGATCCTTAGAGCGGGCAGTGTCTTCAGGAGTTGTCTAGCTCGGGATCTGCAGTGGTTGACCTTCGGGAGTGATATTCGTGTTGGGAGCACGACAAGCCCTTAAGTCTTCTAGTAGGGTGAGCGCCCTTGTGTGGTGCTCCCTCATTAAGCGCCTGCATTTTTACCTCAATGTTTGGGATGCGATGACGATGGATCCACCATGAAGCGAGGTGTTGCCCGTGGGCAAGTTGGTGGGGGCTGGATTGGTGCGCTCCTCTAGGATCGCGTCACTGTCAATTTTTGTGTTTCTCTCTGACATTATTGTCGGTTGAGGAATTCAGAAACTTGTCAGAGATTTTGGGAACACTTTACCATAGATGGCACAAAATTGTTGCGGGTCACCCGACTTTTTTCCCAGTCTGGAGAATCGGACCGCCTTAGTTCGGAGTCGAGTTGGGCGCGCGATCAGATAAAGAAAATCACAACAATGGACAAGAGATATTTTTGATGTGGAAAACCCAGAAAGGGTGAAAAACCACGTGGTTGGAACTGTGCTGAGCCAAAAACCACTAGCTTCTTTGAGTGTTACCAAGATTGGTTGATCTCGAAGGGTGACAGGCCGCTACTCTGGTATAAGCATTGTAAATGAGGAAAAATAACAAAGACTTCGGAGCCTCGATGGAAGCGCTCTGACCTCGAGACGACATTGAGCTCATGGAACATTAGTGGGAGCGTTCCGGCTGGAAAATATTCTAAGTGCACAGAGCTTCTGAAGGTTGCGCTCTCGTTAACTCGATGCCTAGATGGGAGCGTTCTCGTGGAGGTGGTTAATGTCACTTGACGCGTGAGGGAACCGTAACACAAGGAGTCTGAAGGTAGTACTCTCGTTGATGCGGAGCCTAGACAAGAATGCTCTCGCAGAGGCGGTTGACATCACTTGAGGTGTGAGGAGTCTGTGGCGCAAGGAGAAGAGCAGAGCGAATTCCCGAGCGGAGAATGGACGTAAGTCCACGAGCCCGCCAAAAAACCTCAGAGATCTCTCTTGCCTATGGAGTTGCTTGTGTTGAAATGAAGGCCTGGGGGCCTATTTATAGTTTTTTGGAGGGGCGTGTCAGTAATTACGCAGGGTGCTCGGAGACGGCCGACGACGATTACCGACGGCGAAGGGAGCGGTTGGGGCTCGTCGGCAGCGGTCGACTACGAAGGGGGTGGTCGGGGCTCGCCGACGGCTGTGGATGCCGCCGGCACGCGTGCGCGCGTATGGGAGTAGTCCATCCATAGGCGGGTTGCCGAAGCACGCTTAAACTACTCCCATCCCAGAACTATTCTCATCCGAGCACGCTTAACTATAAAGTTCTTACGCTTCTCATCACCAATTAAATTGCAGGTAAACTGATTATGAGAAGCGAAAGAACTTTATAGTTAAGCATGCTCGGATGAGAGTACTTTTGGGATGGGTGACCTTCTGGGAAGTCCCCGTAGGGACGCTTAACTGGATCACTTCTCGTCAAAGGGAGACTGCGACCTCTAAAAACTTACATGTGGATGAAGTGGGGTTAGGGTGCACGGTTTGCAGACTATTTGAGGCTGAACTCTTTCGAGCGTGGTGTTAGGGGTGTTGTCGGTCGTCCTTTCGTGTTGTATGCTGGATAAGTCATTACAGGATCATCCATGTATGTGTAATAGGACATCTTTGGCTCTCAAAACCCCTCTGGGACTGGGGTCAAGACGATCAACTCGCTGAAAGGGCTCCCCCTCCCATCGGGCGAGTCGACCCATCTGGCGCGGCCGGCTCGCTGATCTTTTTAACACTCCCTTGACCGGGGAACACCTCTCTCCCAATGAGATCTCTTTCACTGCTTTCGGCTGGTACTTCCTTCCAGGGTCGCTGACCTGGGGCGTTCTCGCCTAGAGATGTGGTCGTGACTACCGGGACAGAAGGCGTCGCCCACTCGCCTCCTGCAGTGAATGCGTGGTGAATGGTCTGTAAAACCTCCCTCTTGAAATCTTCCAATATTCCAACTCTGACACCACTCGCCGGTAGTGGCAGAGCCGACTCCTTCTCCTTCGCCTTCAGCCATGAGACTTTGCCTGAGATTTTCTTGAGCAAACTACGGTCCACGCTCACCGCATCAAAATGTTGAAACTGGTACCCGATCTCAGAGAGAGTTCGGACCCAAAGGGGGTAGCCCGCACTTACTTACCTTGAGTTGAACCCCTGACCAAAGACTTTGAACTAAGGAACGGATCCTGAGCCACGACACGGAGGTCTCGCCACACACCTAAAAGATCTGAGAGAGCTTCCCTTCCCAAGTCAAAGCTGAGCTGGGCACCTTGGAGGGCTCTAGAAATCAACTAAAGCAAAATGGAGGGGGAAGAAATCCAAAGACTCATCCCATCCAAAGGTGTCCTTAAGGGTCTATTTATAATTTTTCTGACTTAGCCTGCCAATAGCGTAATCCCGCATTTTGGAAATACTATATGCAGCCCATATGGGTCTGTCAACACCCAAACTTCACTGTATGGAAAGATTATTAGCAGACCAACAAGGGCATTTTGGTAAAAACACTACTAAGCGAGTGGTCTGTGCCGCTTCCACTCACATGGGTCGGCAAGTGTCGTAGTGAGACTGGCACTCCCTGCCCACTCGGGGCTTGGGCGAGTGCAAGCTGGATTACCACACTCGCCCCTCCCCTGGTCTGATCCTGGGGCGAGTTCAGGCCCGCGTGCCCCACTCGCCTCCTACGCCCTGACTGCATGACATACGCCAGTCGGGGAGAGATATTGGTCCACTCGTCCATCTGACTCACCTGACTCTCAAAAACCACTTCCCCCGCCTCGATCCTGCTCCGAAGGACCCATTCGGTGAATACGGGGTTGTACACACGTGGCTCTGACCTTCGAGTGACATGCATGGAGCTCACTTCATCAGATAGTTCGTTAGCAGGAGGATCCTCAGGGCGGATGGCATCCTGAGGCGGGGTGTGCCCCTATGCAACCGCCGGTCGCGCCCCATGTGTGTCAGCTGCATTGGAAGGGTTGGACACTCCTAGGTCCTGTAGTAGGTTGATCACGTCAGCCTGACACAGTTCCATTAATCAGAAGCGCTCCTCCATTGAGTTGGTAAGAGCGACGACTATAGTTCCGTTGGGCTGTGGAGTGTTGTTCGCAAGTGAGTTAGCCAGGGCTAACCCGGGGAGCTCTTCCGGGGCTACGTCATTTACAGTGTCTGTGCTTCTTCTTGTCATTATTGTTAGTTAAGGGATGCTGAAACTTGTCAGAGCTTTTGGGAACATCTTCCCACAGTTGGCACCAAACTGTTGCGGGTCACCCGGTCTTTTCCCGGTCCAGAGAAATCAGACCGCCTTAGCTCGAACTTCAACAGGGCGTGCAAATAGTCAAAGTAAACAGTAGCAGATGACAAGAGGCTTGGCGTGGAAAACCTAGAAAGGGTACAAAATCACGTAGCTCGATTTGTGTCGAACCAAAATCTACTAGTTCATTTGAGTTTACAATGATTGAGATTTGATCTCGGAGGGCGACATGTCGTTTCTCTGTTACAAGCACAAAGTGCGAAAAAGATGAAAAAAACTGAGTACTAGGAGCCTCGATGGAAGCACTCTGGCATTGAAAATTTGGCTAAGTCCACGGAATCTCGATGGAAGCGTTCCAGCTTGGAAATTTGGCGAAGTTCGTGAAGCCTTTGCACAAAAAGAGGAGCGGAGCGGATTCCTAAGCGGAGGATCAACCTAAGTCCATGATTTCGGCGGAAAATCTCAAACCTCTCTCTTGCCTCCGAAGTTGTTTGTCTTCAAATTAAGGTCTAAGAGCATATTTATAGTTTTCTAGAGGGATACCTCGGTAACTGCGCTGGGGCGGAATTTGTGCTGATGAATGGCGTCGCTCCATTTTGATTCCTTGGATCACCAATTTTAGTGACCGAAGTGCCCCCCGGGTGGCTTGGGCAGGGTGCCCGGAGACGGCGATGGCCGACGGAGTCCGGAGGCGGCGGTGGCGGCTGGTCCGACGGCGCGTGCGGGGCGCAGTCAGGCAGGCTGGCCGCATGCCTGCGCGGTCTTGTCGTGCGTGCTGCTTGTGCATGTGCGTCAGTTCTACCTCCTTTCGAGGTGCTTCTGGTATTCGGGGGAAGTGCGGCTTCGCGCACGTGACTTGTCTGGTCGGGTTCATGCGTACTTGATCCGAATCTCGATAGTTTGACTTAGAAATTCCAGGTGAAACCCCATCAAAATGCATGAATTTTTTTGGTGAGATCGGACGTTCACAAACGACGGTTCATGACCACAATGTTCACGACCGCCACCACCCCGCCAAACAAAGCCTTCAATTCCACTTTAATTAAAAATGAAAACATTTATGAACAGAGCAAATCATATGTACCCATTAAAACCATAGATTTGTCAGATTATCTTAACCATACAAATGATCAAATTATCACAGAAATATATTTTTAAAATATTTGTGACTAAAATTCAATAGCATTCATTGTAATTTTCCCAATTTGCACATTTTCCTACTGAAACAATTGTATGCCCATAATAACGCATGGAATCAATCCTAAATCGAGATATATTAAGAGGAGACAATGAATTTGGATGCGGGGGATGCTCGCTGATTATTCGAGACATTGAATCTTCTTAATTTAATGCAAAAATATTCTACTTTGACGAGGAAAGATATACTGTGAGCTAAAGCATTATGCCTATAAATTGATCCTCTTTCTGTTGACTCATACCACCCAAAAAGATTAATGAACATGAAGAGTAGAAAAAGGAAGAGAAGAGCTGCAGTTAAAGGTTTCTGTAGCTTTTACTCTCTTTTTTTTTCTCCTCATTATCTGCCTTATTGCGTTTTCCTTTCCCATACATAATTTCTTTACAATTCCCGCAGCAGTCTCTCTTCCCTTCGCCATTGATCCATATCTCCCTTGCTTGCACCAGCCCCCTGCAAGCTAGACAGTGGTGAATATCGCCAGCGTTTTCAAAACACAGGCACATTTTATACTGTTTGTTTTCAGCAAACTTTGAACTTTCAATTAATATATGTGTTTGTTTTCTAATCATTTTAATAAATCTCCTCCATGAAACTCAAATTTCTACAGGAGTGAGAAATGGATCCAAACTCTTGCATCATAAGTGAAACTAAAAAATTCTAGTTGTGGTGCGTTCTAATATAGGTCTCCTCAGATTGAATATTTAGTCCCAGATGTTGCGAATCCAAACTCTTGAATCTCGATTTGAGAGAAGGGTTTGATTTTTGAGATATCAAAGGCTCGCTGGTGTCCATTCCTGATGCGACCCGATGGGGCCGTGAGCCGCTCCACCATGGATTCATGGTCGGTCCCTGACAGATCCACCAGGGTCGCGGCCCATGCACCCCTAACCCTTCTCCTTGTGAGCCGCTCCATTATGGATCCATGGTCGGCCTGGCCCAACGAGTTGTTGAGGTCGGAATTTGAATTCAGACTCTCCTAGATGGGTCATAGGAGAGGCTTTCCTGAATTCTTATCACCAACTGAGCCGCGCCGACCAAGGATCCATGGTGGAGCGGCTCGGGGCCCCTTGTGATCGCATCTGTTCCTAGGTTAGAGAATGAATATATATATATATATATATATATAGAGAGAGAGAGAGGAGGGGAATGTGAGGGAAGAAAAGGGAAATAGAGGAACTGACTTCTTACTTCATCATCCTACTATCTTTCTCTCCTCTTACATTCCCCTCGTCTCCCTCCATGTTCATTCTCTCACCACATGACGAACTGAAATCAGTGTACTGATGAAGTCTTAAGAATCAAAGCTTTCTCTCATGTCAACATTCAAGAGTTTGGATTCGCATCATCGAGGACTAAATATTGAACTAGAGCGAGGTAGGACAAAGCGGAAACGTCGGAGAAGAAGGCAAAGAATATTGCATCCAAATAAATCTGTAGAGAAATCACTGTTTTATGTGCTCTGAGCACCCTAATTTCTCCTTATATAATTTTATTGGTTTTAGCAAGTGTCTTGTGCTCTCAAAAACATATCCCTTCTATATCAATGCTCAACAATTCAACATTTTCCCATCGATAAAATATGCATGATGTTGCGTGGACACATGGAATACCTGTTAAATCCCACCGTCTGCAACTACAACTTCTAGTACTCAAATTAGCAGTCCATTTATCTCCAATCTACTCTTCAACTTCAAATTTGTGATGACCATTCCATACTAAAATGTAACTGTGTGTATTTTTTTGTTATTTTTCAAAATTTGTTGTATGGAATGACATATCTCGTCATTAAACTTGAAGAACACCTTATTTCTTTGTGTTAAGCATTTTCATTAGTAACATCCTTATAGTTTCCAACATTGTTATTATTGGTTTATCATTTGCTTTTAGAATTACCTTGTTAAAGGCTTCACAAAAATTGTTTAACATGCCGCATTTAAGCCACGCACTAAAATGAGACTCTGTCCAATGTTTTTCATCTATTTATTTAGTAATATTTTTTGGTACGTATACATACCTATTATTGTTTCGTGTGCTATCAAATTCGGCTGTATAATTCGTGATTTCAACGGCTCAAATCTTCCGTTAAAAAATACGATCGTATGTTCTCTAATATGGTCGTATTGAAAAATGATAAAACAGCTTTGATTTCACGATCTTACGACCGGATTTTCTCCCGCAGGTATGTATACGTACCAAAAAAATTCTCCTTTTGTTAACCCATTCTTAAGTTTTTTATCTCTACCTTTCAACTTCTCCATTTCATTATTGAAGTCCACTAGCCTAGCAGCGGATGCAGTTTTTCATAGCATATCTTAGTTGTAGGTCTTTATATTTTTGTTTAAGGTTATTATACATATGTCGCAAGCAAAATCTATGTTCTGCAGCTTCATCATAAACTCGAACCTCGCGACATTTCCCTTTCCGCGTCTTAATTGGACGATGACTAACTACCATGGTCTTTTTAATGAATTCTCACATTCGTACTATGGTTGATTTGATTCAGCTCTTTCACCAACTATTCCAATCTCATCATCTATATTGTCATTGAGTATCAAGTCATCAAACTCAGACTCACTATCATTCAAATCATCATCAATAAACGACAAAATTTTATCCTCAAATTCATCATTCATAGATTGTGACTCACAACTACTATGACCATTAAACCCCTCTTCTAAACAATTTTCGTCAACAAACATGCTATCCCACTCCATATCTCTAGGATGAGACATTTCTAAACCCAAATGCAAATTACAACTAAAAAATAAAATTACATGGGACACACAAACCTAAATTTTTTGAAATATAAAATACAAAGGGAATGGAGGATCTTAGCTTGCACAGAGTTTGATTATAAGCAGTAATGAAAACCCCTAGTCGATGATCTTGAAACTGGATGTTTTTGAGTGAAACATGCTTTTGCCATTCACAAACTTAAGAGTTTCATCCATTAATTAGGTATTATATGTGGCATTCATTTCACATAATATTTGACTCAATTGAGTCAATGATTTATGCATTGAAATGAAATTTCATCAAGACTTTACTCAGTTACATTCACATCACGACATGCCAAATTAAGCATATATTGAAGTCCATTGTATGGCCAGGTCATAGAAAACAAAAAAAATGAAAAATGAAAAAAAATCTACAAAATAGGAGAAATATCAGAATTAAAGGAAAAATAGTTTTCAAAATTGGTGATAATATTGTATTTATTTACAATAACTCTATGAAAACCATTTGCATTAACTAGCTAGAAACACTGAGAGAATCAAAAGAACATTGTTGACTGAAGAGAAAAATGGTGCATGAAACACACAAGAGAGTGAGAAGATCCCAAAATATAAAATACAATTAATTTTAGAAAAACATGATCCATCGACCAACATAAAGGCAAGGAGTGTTGCAAACAGTAAATGTACCTCAATCGAGAGGGAAAGCCCGATTTCTTAAGTGGTAGCAGTGTTCAGAACCTGAAGTTAGCAGTGAAACCATGAAAAATCCGATTTGACCGATTGCTCCTTACCTCTCTGTTGGTCGATGGATCATGTTTTCTTAGAATTTTTTTTATTTTATATTTTGGGAATTTTTCATTCTCATGCGTGTTTCATGTACCATGTTTTCTTTTGCAGTCAGCAATGTCCTTTTGATTCTCTCACGGTGTTTTTAGCTAGTTAGAGTAAATGGTTTTCGATGAATTATTATTTATAAATACTACATCATCACCAATTTTAAAAACATTTTCTCTTTCTAATATTTCTTCTTTTTGAAGTTTTTTTTTTCATTTTTTTTTCTCTGCCCACCCATGCAATGGACTTGCTTAGTTTGGCATTTTGTGATGTGGAATGTAACTGAGCAGAGTTCTGATAAATTTTAATTTCAATGCACAAATCATGTATATTTTATCAAAGGGATCTGCTTTATTCCTCATAGAACGAGATGCTGAAGGTAAGCACACAGTGAATATAAGCAGCCTCTTAAATCTAAACACGAACCCGTTCCACCCGCTTTGCGCCTGCTGCCCATTGACTGTTATGAAAAACCGGGCCAGACAGATAATTTTCAAATCCTCAAAAAATTAATCTAACGACAAAAAGAGCGGTTACGAAGAACGATAAACACGAGACAATAAGAAACACCGCAAACAAAGAACACCAAATATAAAGCGGTTCCCTGAAACTGGGTACGCTCACTATACAGGAAACGTATTTTATTTTCTTTTCTCAAACATACAATACGACTATAAAAGGAGGGGAAAAATAAACCGAGGTATTGATGACAAATTCAAATCCTCCAAGATCCGGCCATGCACGTTGTGACGAGAAAGAAATACGTCGGAAGGAGAAGAAGTCGGTGACCGAGAGACGAGCACACTGCAGCGAGGAGGAAGCCCGTTGACGAGACTGCAACAAGAAGAAAGATCGTCGATCATGGTAGGCAGCGCCAACCATAAAGAAATGCACATGCGGAAGCAGCAAGGAAGAAAGCCCCTGGTTAGGCCAAGACCGGCCGACAACTCTGCGTATTCCTACTGGCCGAATATTTCTTTTGCACGGGGGAAAACCGACCATGCCTTTTTAGAGGTGAAGAACCCTAAAATCGGGAAGAAAGGAGAGGCCAGCTGAATCCAATCAAGGAAGGAGAAAAAAATCCCCTTCCAAAAAATCTCCTCCATTAGCTGTAGGAAATATATTATGTCACCAATGCGAAAATATATTCTTACATTCTCCTCGTCTCCCTCTATGTTCATTCTCTCACCAGCACATGAACTGAAATTAGTGGACCGATGAAGTCTTAGGAATCAAAGCTTTCTCTCATGTCAACATTCTAGAGTTGGGATTCGCATCAACGAGGACTAAATATTGAACTAGAGCGAGTTAGGGCGATGCCGAAATATCGGAGAAGGCAAATAATATCGTGTCTAAACCAATATGTAGAGAAATCACTGTTTTATGTGCTTTGAGCACCTTAATTTGACGAGTATCATTATGATACTCGACGAAACTCGACGAATTTGACTTAGGTCATTTTTTCGATAATTTTCAAAAACTAGTCTGGGGTTCGGTCGGTCATGCACAGTGCTTTTTTAGGTTTCATTTTTGGAACTTTCTTTATACCGTTGGTAAGAAGAACTATATAAATACCTAGGGATATTTTTCTTTCATACTAATCATGTTATTGCTAACATTTGAATCGACAAGAAATTTCCAAAACATGAGACCGTCGGCCGTATGCCAAGTTTCGTGAATTTCGATCGGCCACCGACTACCTGTTGTGCACGATTGATCTTCTTTGACCTTCAAGATGGGATTGCTCTCTCTCTCTCTCTCTCTCTCTGGATCTAAACTCCTCAAGATCAAGTCATTCGAAGATTGAAGGTTCACGATTCAAGGTCTTCAAGGTTTCATTTCTCCAAGTTCTCCAAAATTCAAGATATACTTTCTCGAAGAACGTTGATGCAAAGACTTGTAATTGTTTGTATTGTGTAATATTCTTTTACTGATTGTCAGAGATTATTTCTCCGAGTCTGTAGATCCGTTTGTGGATCGAGTGAGTAGATCCGTTTGTGGATCGAGTTGTAGATCCGATTGTGGATCGGGTTGTAGAAGAGGTTGTTCACCGAGTTGTAGAAGCGTAGTCTCCGAGTTGTAGGAGTTGCGTCTCCGATGTGTAAGATTCGTTGTAATATGAGAAAGGTGAAGTAGCCGAATCTTCCCCTTCGTGGGAGATAGGAGAGGTGGGAAAGTGGACGTACCAACTCGGGGAACCACTATAAATCTATGTGTTTGTGTGCTTGGTTTTTTAAGAAATTTTTATTCCGCAAAAAGAAACAAACACCACCTATTCACCCCCTCTAAGTGATTTAGGTAGACGCTAAATACTTTTAATTGGTATCAGAGGAGCGTTTTGTTCGATAATGCTAACACCTTGAACAAGATCCCTGATTTAGCGTTTAAAGATTCCGAGTATTCATCATGGATAGAAGTAAAGACATGTTATCTATGAAGCTACCGGTGTGCACGAAGGAAAACTTTCCCATGTGGAAAAACAAAGTAAGTGATGCGGGACCAGTTAACCACCGGACCGCCAACCTGACAGGTTGGTGGTCCGGTGGTTAACAGCGAGATATTTGTTAGGTGGGTAACCAGACAGGTTGGCGGTCCGGTGGTTAACTGGTCCCGCATCATAAAAGTGCACTTTTATGATGCGGGACCAGTTAACCACCGGACAGCCAACCTGTCTGGTTACCCACCAGCCCAGGGAGGCCCACCACAGTTACCCACCGTGAGGGCTTTCATCAGGCCCGCGGGCCGTACACCCCAACCCATCTCTAGCCCCCACCACAGGAGTACAACGGGATGTTGAGGCCAGGGATCGAGCCCCTGACCTCCTTGATAAGGAGCTCTCAGGCGAGCTTGTATCAACCAACTAAACCGCGGTGGGTAACCGATTCTGCCAACCTGTCATCATCCAAGAGAGAGATATTCTGCCAACCTCTCAGGCGAGCTTGACGTCAGGTGGGACGAGTTTTCTGAGGATAGTGTAGTTTCCCTTGTTGTCATTTATGAGAGAGATATTTGTCATCATGTACTGGGCGTAAGCCCATTTTTCTCTATTTTATATTACTCATGTTGGACTGATGTACTCTATTTATTATGAGATATTACTGTGACTTGTGGACTAGTGGTTGCTTTATATACTGCTTTTACTTCTTACTCTCTTTTAGCCAACAGGTTATGTGATCGTTCTAGCCGACAGAATCGACGTGTTGCGGTGTCGACTAACCCGTATGTTATATAACTCATGCCGGTTCAGTTGGTTGATACGAGCTCTCCTGAGAGCTCCTTATCAAGGAGGTCAAGGGCTCTATCCCTAGCCTCAACATCCCGCTGTGCTCCTGTGGTGGGGGCCAGAGATGGGTTGGGGTGTACGGCCTGCAGGCCTGATGAAAGCCCTCACGGTGGGTAACTGTGGTGGGCCTCCTGGGCTGGTGGGTAACCAGACAGGTTGGCGGTCCGGTGGTTAACTGGTCCCGCATCAGTAAGGTTCTTCATGGAAGCTGCAGATCCTAGAATATTCTAGATTGTGAAAGAAGGACCGCATGTTCCTACACAACCATCAGCTCTGAACCCAAATATTTTGATTCCCAAGAAGATGATGGATCTCACGAAGGATGAGATTGCCCTAGTCTCCCTAGACAAGAAGGCAAAAAATATCATCGCCGGTACAGTAGACGACTCGATGTTGCAAAATCTATTCCACTGCAAATCCGCAAAGGAAATGTGGGACTGTCTTGTATTGTTGATGGAAGTGACTGAAGAAGTTTATGACGATCGCAGATCATTATTGAATGAAGAGTACGAAGCTTTCAAGCAAGGATCAAATGATACTATTGCTGATAGCATTGAGAATTTTTTCAAGATCGTCAACGGTCTTAGGAACTACGGCCGCACATTCACTAATGGTGAGCTGAACGTCAAATTTCTGAGATCCCTGACAAAGGACTGGGATACCAAAGTTATTGTCATCAGGGAGTTTGGGAAGCTGCCAGAGATTGACCCCCAGAACTTGTTCGGGAAGCTGCTCTCCTACGAGCTTCAAATGAACACCAGAAAAAATGAGGAGCAGAACAACAGAACTTCAAGCAGAGACAAGTCAGTTGCTTTGAAGGCTGAAGGTTCTATAAAATCTAGAGTTGTGTCACCCATAAGGACACGAGCTCCAGATACTCCTGAAGACTCTGAGTCAAGCACGTTAGGCTCTGAGCTATCTGATGGAGAGTTCTCCCACATTTCCAAATAGTTCAAGAAACTGCTAAGCAAGAGGAGACAAATGGAAAATCAGTCATCATCTTCTGATTTCAGGAGATAACGTCGTGACGGTGATCGAACGAAGAAAAGCTACAACAAGGAGGACAGGTACAAATCGAAACCGAACAAACAGTTTTCCTCTAACGTTGGTTATTACTGCTGTTATAAGTCAGTTCACATAATTGCGGAGTGCCCGTATAAGAAGAAAGAAGACTCCAAGAGAGAGGAGAAGAAATCCTTCAAGGACAGGAGAAAAGAAGAAAAGAGCTTTGTCGCTAAAAAGTCTAAAAGTCTCAGCGACAGTGACTCAAGTGAGTCGAGCTCAGAAAATGAGGAAGCCTACTCCGGGCTCATGGCTCATTCTGATGAGGAAGTGGGTGACTCGGATTATCGCAGGAAGGTAAACTCGCACATGATACTCTCAGAATCAGACACTTCCACTAATGATCACGAAGAATATTCTTCTGAAGACGACGAGTCTGAACTAATGGTTCAACATGAGCACCTTTTAAAAGCTTTTGACAAATGCCGAAAGATAGTCAAAAGCAGGTAAAAGAGATTGTCTCCCTCAAGACAGTGAAAACTAATCTGAAGGAAGAAATTGCACAATTACTTTCCCTCAGAGACGAAGTCTACTCCTTGAAAATGGAACTCAAGGGCTCAGCTGAAATATTAATTCAGAAAGAGAAATATCTTGATGAGCTGAAAGAAAAGCTCTTGGTGGAGAGAAAACTCGTTGAGAATTACTCCAAGCCTAAGACTATTCTCCCTCTCACTGATGAGTTCTCAGCTCCAAAGAAGGGTAGTGGTTTTGGCCACGTAGCTGGAAAGGGTAAGGCTGCCAAGAAATCCAGTGCCAAAGAAAAGGGGAAGACACCCATGGGTCAACCCTCATTGAGGAAGGTAATCTTTCCGACGAACAAGTTTGACCTGGAGTCATCCTATGGTCATTATGCTAGGCCTACTTATGTAGAGCCCAAGAACAGATACCAAGGATGAACCCGTTTTTGTGACTATGGTGTCAGTGTCTTCAAAGCACCATATGAAGAAATTCAGATGAAGAGTTATGGTCCATATGTCCATGAAGACAATGTTAAGAAGGCACATAAAGCCAAATCGGTTGTGCCTAAAGCTAAGAAGATGGGAGCTCCTGCTAATGCTGCAACCAGGAGACCTTAATTAAGGTCTGGTACATGCGGTAGTAACCGCTTGACCGTTGAAAATAAGTCCCCCTAAACGGAGCCCTAGTTGCAGCTGAAATTAATTGAATGCTAAAAGCTAGACAAATTATTATTATTTAAAAAGAAAAAACAACAACACTTAACTTACTTTTTGGGGGGCCACATTCTTTTCCTTCCATGTTCATGGGGAGAGGAAACAATGGATGTGTAGTGGCATTAATTAGTTCAAACTATATTATTATAATATCAATAAAGTATGCGAGATAATTAGGGTGGGATTGAATAATGGAAAGATGTGTGGTCACTATTATAAAGAAGTTGCGCCAGTCTTCGTTGAGTCTTTCAATCGTTCTCACTTTTTCAAGGTACAACATGACTTGATCTCCAAACTGTGATGTGTAGTGTCACCAATAAAACATAAAACACCCGAACTTATACTTGATTAAACTAAGTAGAAAATAATTTCAAGAAAGAAATAGAGCTCAAAAGCAGAAAAGTGTTGAAATATTTATAATATATTCACTAAAACAATATAGATTTTTTTTTAAATAACATGATTGGAAGAGTCAAGTTAACAAATGTACGAAGAAGATATTAAGAAATCAAATTTGAGTAAAACATGTTATCACTGTTCTAAAGAAATGCAGGAGAAAATGTTTGATGGGTGGTTGGAAATGACACGATCATTAGTCTTCTTAATGATGCTTGGGGCATTGTCAACCCCTTTGGCGATGACTCTGTCAGAAATATATTGTGATTTGTTTGAGGAACCTAGAGTTTTTGAGGTCATCAATTAGAATTGGGAGTGGGTGCGTCAGACCCATATATCACCTAACGTGCACATTCTATGAAAAGTAGGTATGGATCGGCTTCCTGCCTGGAAGGCTGCTTGTTGAATGGGGGATTGATATTTCTCCATCGTGTCTGAGGTGCGGTAACTATTCGAATAATACCGAACATATCCTTATTTCTTGTGATTGCGATAGGAAATTTTGGTAGGCAACCCGCCCGCGTATTTGAGGGGATTGGGGTTGGGAGTCATTGTCCCATACGTTACACATTATATTATTCGATCTCGTGGCTCTAGAAAAGGTATGCTTGGTCGCGACCTACAAGGGTTATCGGTATGCATTATGCGGGAGATCATAAAGGCGAGTGGTACGTGTGCTTGACCAAACCGTCTTACCTGAAGTAATTGCTTTCCAAATGGCTAGGGTCGGTTGGATTACTTGGGGTGCTTATTTAGGTGTCGGTTGGTGCCTACCACTAAGCTTCAGGACATTTGGGAAGGACTCAGGTGTGCACTTACTAGGCTTGTTGAGATTGGGTTCGTGATTCAATGGGACTCCTCGACTATTGTCTGGTGGATTCAAGGTGTGTTGCTCCCCATGTAACGAGCATGATCACCAAGTGGCGAGAGTTCGGCTTGAAAAGAATCCCCCCTCCTATCTCAGGGGAATTGTCAGTGGAGATATGACTAGCCGTCTGTATGCGAGATTTCACTAATCTTTATTAATGAAGGCTCCATTTGGCGGACACAGTGGCAGCGGTTGTGAACTCATGAGTTAAACTATCATTCGTTAAGGATCACCTAACAAACATCATCCGTTTGAACATAAAAGTGGATAGAGTTCATTCGGTGGATGTCAACGAATGACAATTTAACCCTCATGTTCATGACCGCCACCACCGTGCCAAACGTAATTTTCTACAAAAGAAAAACACGTCATACCTAAACTCGACATCACCAACCTAATTGCAGCTCAAATTGGATGCAAAAAGCTAGAACAAATTATTATTTAACAAAAAAAAAACCAATACTTACTTTTTTGGGGGGCCACATTCTTTTCCTTCCATGTTCATGGGGGAGAGAGCAGTGGCTTGTTGTGTCATTAATTAGTGCTAAATCTATTATTATAATATAATATATATATTTTTAAAGTGTAATGATGATAAAAGAACAGCTAGCTAAGTGCCAAATACCAGCTGACTCATTACTGACAATGAAGTTGAAGGAAATAAAATAGGATTATTAGGGGTTGTTGGGTGGGGGGAGAAGTGATTGCTCACACTCCAAATTCATGTATTCATGTAGTCCGTTGTTGCTGGTACGCTCCATGTATTTATTCGAAAAATAATAGCGGGTAAAGATTTTAAATAATTGACGGTGATGAACTAAGAGATGATTGTTGAAGGTAATAAAATGTGATTATTAGGGTTTATTTGGGGAAGAAATAATTGTGTACATACAAATTCATGTTGGCGGGATGCACGCGTGAAAGTGTGTGCGCACAGCGGCACGTGCAGCACCACGCGTGCGGCGGCCCGTGCGCACGGCGCAACGCGCCCCCTTGGGCGCGCGCATGCGCGGCGCACTGCGCTCCCCTTGGGTGCTCGAGGCGTGCGCAACGCGCATGTGCTCCATGCGTGTGCGCGCCGACGGCCGCCACCATCGGGCACCCTACCTGGGCTGCCCAGACTGCCTAAAGGGCACTTTCGTCATTTCACTAAAATTGGTAATCCCAGTGACCGAAACAGAGAGTCGTTATTTGCCAATACAAATTCCGTCCAACACAATTACCAGCATATCCCTCCAGATCGAAAACTATAAATAAGCACTCAAGCCTTCATTTTAAGACAAGCAACACTGTAGGCTAAAGAAAGCTCTGAGGTTTTCCGGCGAAGACGTGAGACTTGGATCGCTCATCCGCTCGGAATTTGCTCTGCTCCTTAGCGCGAAGACATCTCAAGGCTTCAAGAACGTGATTTTCCTCCCCTACAGGAGCGGTGTCATCAAGGCTCCGGTTTAGCAAGAGCGCTTTCATCGAGGCTCGGAGGACTTAGCGATTTTCACTACTGGAGCGCTCCCACCCAGACTCCAAGGACTTAATTTATTTGTTGTTGTTTTCATACTCTGAACTTGTAACGAAGAGGTGACCTGTCACCCTCCGAGAAAATATGTCAACTATTGTAAAATCAAACAAAATAGTAGATTTTGACCCGACACTGATTCAGTCACGTGTTTTTTACCCTTTTCGAGTTTTCTACATCAAAAAACAAATTTGTCATTTGTTGATGTTTTCATTTGAAAAAGAGCTAAATAAAAGACAAATTTTATTACTTCAAAAAGGATAAACAATACATAGGTATGTCTCTCAATTTATAGAAAATGGGGGAGATGAGAGAATACAATAAGCGATGTGAGATTAAATTCTAGCTGCGCGAGCAGCGCGGTTTAACACAGTCAAACCGCTAGACTATACAAAGAATACAAAACCAGGGAAGCCTCTGAACCCATGCTGCGGCTAACTATCACACCGCTGCTGCGGCTAACCACCCGACCGCTGCTGCGGCTAACATCCATACAGCAGATGCGGTTGACCCCCAGACCGCTGCTGCGGCTAATCTCCCGACTGCTGTTGCGGCTAAACATCAGACCGCTACCGCGCCTAACCACCAGACCGCTGCTACGACAAACCTCCAGACCGCCGAGACAAACTGCCAGAACAAGAAGACTAATAGACCACTGTGACTAGAAATTAAATCGCTCGGTCTCCTCAAGATTCAACACTCCCCCTCAAGCTGAAGCATATATGTCGACCATGCCCAGTTTGCTACAAACCTCCCCAAAAGAAGTAACCAGTTTGGTGAAGAAATTAGTTAGCTCTCTCTATGAGGTAACAAACGAGGTGCAGATTTGATTCTTCGATATCTCCTCTCTGATGAAGTGACAATCCACTTCGATATCTTTCATCCTCTCATGAAAGACTGGATTCCTCGAAATATATATGACGGCCTTATTATCACAGAATATCGGCAGAGGATGATCATAAACCTCTCCCAAATCAAGCATAAGTGTCTGTAACCACTTCAGCTCACAAGTAGTTAGAGTAATGCTTCTATACTCGGCAATCCAGTTTTACCCTTATGAGGTACAAACTCATCTATCAAAGGTAAAACAGATTTTGGTTTAGAAAAACTTGCTACAATCCACACTTGACCTGAAACAATAACCTGTTTCTTGCTCTTCCAGCTGACCAAATTTCCTCCAACAAAGGTACAAAACCCAGACGTAGACTCCTTATATTCCTTATCATCTGCACAGCTAGCATCAGAGTAGACCTCAATTTTCAAATGTCCCCTTTTCTGAAACCGAAGTCCTTTTCCTGGAGCACCTTTCACATACTTTAGAATCTTTATGGCCGACTATAGATGACGCTCCTTAGGAGCTTGCATAAATTGGCTCACTCTTCCCAATGCATAACAAATATCTGGTTGTGTGACTATCAGATAAATGAGTTTCCCCACAAGCCATCTATAGATGACACTCCTTAGGAGCTTGCATAAATTGGCTCACTCTTCCAAATGCATAACAAATATCTGGTCGTGTGACTATCAGATAAATGAGTTTCCTCACAAGCCGTCTATATCTGGTGACATCTTCAAGAAGAGGTGAGTCCTCACTCCAATATTTGTCATCTCCAACAACTATTGGAGGTCGAACAGGTTTGGCCCCAAGGAGACCTGTCTCTTTTAAGAGATCGAAGATACTTCCGCTGTGAAAGAACTATGGAACCCGATTTCCTGGATATCTCAATCCCCAAAAAAATATTTTGAAAACCTCATATCTTTGGTAACAAAATACCGAAGAAGATGCTTCTTTGTCAAATCCACGCCCTTTCTATCATTCCCTGTAAAAAGAATGTCATCCACATAAATCGCAAGAATAACAAGACCAGTGAGGTTTTGTGAATGAATAAAGAGTGATCTACAACACTCCGAGCAAACCCAATAACAGAAATAACTTTGTTGAACTTTTCAAATCAGGCTCTGAGACTTTACTTACGACCACAAATCGCCTTCCGTAGTTTATAGACCTGAGACTCCCCTTGAGCAACATACCCCAGAGGTTGCTCCATATAGACTGTTTTGTGCAAATCACCATAAAGAAATGTATTCTTCATATTCAACTAAGACATTTTCCAGTTTCTGTTGAAAATCACCAAAAAGAGAACACGGATTGTAGTAATTCGAGCAACGAGAGAGAAAGTATCAAAGAAATCTACACCATAAGTTTGAGTAAATCCTTTGGAAACAAGCCGAGCTTTGTAACAATCAATAGTACCATCAGGAAGAAATTTGATGATAAAGACCCAACGACAGCCAACCACATTAGCTCCTGGAGGGGTTGGAACCAGAGTCCAAGTACCCCGTTCAGTGAGAGTTTTTATCTCTTCATCCACAGCAGCTTTCCAATGAGGAATAACAAAATCATCTTGATAGGACGTTGGAAGAACATTTGTCGATAGAGTAAGAGCAAAGCTCTCAAACAGAGGAGATAGCTGCGTATAAGAGACCACATCCCGAAGAGGATATTGAGTGCATGATCGAACACATTTCCGAAGAAGATCAAGGCATGTCCTGTCTTCTGTATCAGTTCCATCCGAAGGAGAGACCACTGGCCCAAGAGTTGTTGGCAGCGGCTTAGTAGAAAAATTAGAGACAGTAAGAGAATTAGAAATAGAAGGGGAAGAAAGAAGTGCAGGCCCTGTAAGGGGTGTTGTCACAATAGAAAAATAAGACGAATCATTAGTAGAAGGAAGAATAGAGGGAGGAGAATAGAATGGAGCATCCTCAAAGAAAGTGACATATGCAAAAACATATTGTCTTTAAAGAACAAGATCATAACACATATATCCTTTATGTGTCAGACAATTGCCCATAAAGATGCACTTAACCGAACGAAAAGAGAGTTTGTCACGATCAGAAGAAGGAGAGTGGACATATGTTGTGCATCCAAAACACAAGGAGGTAAAGGAAACATTGTCGCATCAGAATACATGATAGAAAATGGGGTCTTGCCATAGAGAACCAAAGGCGGAACTCGATTAATGAAAAAATAGGAAAGAAGAACAGTATGAACCCAATAGGACCGGAGAACACACATACGAGTGAGAAGGCTACGAGCCACATCCAAAAAATTACAATTCTTACGTTCAACAACATCATTCTGTTGAGAAATGTAAGGACAAGTAGTTTGATGGATAATGTCATGATCCAAAAAAAATGTGAACTGATGACTAAGATACTCCTTAACATTATTAGTGCAAAAAAATTTAATAGGAGTATCAAATTGTGTACGAATTTCATTATAATACACAGTAAAAATAGGAAAAAAAATTCTGAGCATTTGTGTAACAAATACAACCACATATACCGAGAGAAATCATCAATAAAGGTAACAAAATATAAGCTTCCCCTACCAACGTTTGAAGAGGAGCAGAGCCTCAAACATCCAAACAAACAAGGTCAAAAAGGACGAGAAGAACTTCGTTGATACTTAGCGGGAAAAGTATATCGGTGATGTTTGCCAAATTGACAAGCCTCACAGTTAATAGAAGAATCTCCTCGAGATAAATCAAACAGAAGTTGATAAAGAATTTGAGGAGGAGGATATCCAAGGTGAAGATGTCATTGAAATAAAGAAGAGGAGGCAAAAAAGCAGAAATAATATCAAGGTAGAACAAGTCGTTGCTTTCAGTCCCAGTAGCAATCATCTCTTTGGATTGATGAATCTAAAAAACACAAGTAGATGCAGAAAAAAATAGCTTCACAATTCAACTGTTTGCAAAGAGCAGTGACAGAACGGAGGTTGCACAAAAAATTCAGGACATAAAGGGTATCCTGAAGCTGAAGAGAATGAGTAACATGCACTGTGCCAGACCCACAAACCAGAGACGGAGAACCATCCGTAATAAGAACCTGAGATAACCGGTTACTCTTGTCAAGATAAGAGAAAAGACGAGAATTTTTCGTCATATGATTAGTAGCACGAGAATCAATAAGTCACCTACCATGAAAAAGATCTAACTACCAAACCGCGAGCAAAATGGAGCAAAGGATCGGTTGCCTCTGATACCATGAAAAAGAGCTAAATAAAAGACAAATTTTATTGCTCCAAAAGATAATCAATACATAAGTATGCCCCTTAATTTATAGAAAATTGGGCAGATAAGAGAATACAATAAGTGATGTGGGACTAAATACTAGCCGCCCGTGCAGCATGGTTTGACACAGTCAAACCGCCATATTATACAAAGAATACAAAACCAGGGAAGCCTCTGAACCCCTGCTGTGGCAAACTACTAGATCGCTGCAGCGACTAACCACCAAACCGATGCTGCGGTTAACCTCCAGACCGTAGTTGCGATTAACCCCCAGACCGATGCTGTGGGTAATCTCCTGATTGTTACTGTGGCTAAACATCAGACCATTATTGCGCCTAACCAGTAGACCACTGCTACGGCTAACCATCAGACCGCTGCTACGGAAAACCTCCAGACCACTGAGCCAAACTGCCAGAACAAGGAGATTAGCAGACCACTGTGACTATAAATCAAACCATCCGGTTTCCTCAAGCTTCAACATCATTGTCTGTTTGCGCGCCCAGTCTCTTTCTAAGCTAAGGCAGCCCAATTCTCTGAACCGGGGAAAAACCAGGTGACCCGCAAAAAATTGATGTCGTCTATGGGAAAGTGTTCTTAAACTCTGCAATCTCCTAGAAGCAACACTTGCCACACGTAAGCACCTAAAACCTACAGTAATAGTGTCGCTTGACCCACACTGCAGTTCTCGCAAAAGCACCATGAGGCACAGAGGGGGGGGGAAGGGGCACACTCTAGGGCATGATGTGAAGACATGTTTGTCTTGTAGGATCCTCTGACCTGGCTAGACAAGTTTTTTCCATGACACGACACGAGGAAGTCCATCTCGGCAAAAGGGCGCGCAAGGACACCACCATCCGCTTCGGGGATGAAGACATGTTATGCGTGCGTAAGCCACATCAAGACCCCCTTGTCATCAACGTGGGGGTAGTAGAGCCTTGTCTTAAAGTCAAGAGGATTCTCGTGGACAACAAAAGCTCGGTCGATGTCCTTTTCAAGGCCATATTTCGGAGCATGGGGATTCATGAAGAATATCTTTGTCTGGAGAACGGACTCGTCTACAGAATCAACGACCAGCCAGTCCCGGTGTGGGGAGTGATCCTTTTCCCGGTAACTATGAGAGAATACCTAGGGCAAGTAACCCGCAACGCCCAGTTCATGGTCGCAGAGTGTAACTCCACCTATAATGCCATCTTTGTCAGACCTCTACAAACTGTGTTCGGAGCTGTTCCCACTGTATCGCATTTGGCAATGAAGTTCTTGACACTTAACAACATAAGCATTGTTCAGGGAAGTCAGGTGATGACACAAATCTGCTACATTAACTAAGCTCAGCCGCTGCAGGGGGCAACCCATCACATCAAAAATTTTGATATACGGGACGAAGCCACACTGCAACGGGCAACACCGGTGGAGGGCCTAATCGAGACTCCACTTCACACAAGGGACCCTGCACGCACAGTGCTGATCGATTCACTCTTGTCCCCGAAGGAGCAGGAGGAATACATGAACTTCTTACCTACCAAGCAGGACATATTTGCATGGAGTCCTGATGACATGTTAGTAGTAGATCCACAAATCACCATGCACTCATTGAATATCAGCCAAACTTGCATACCATTAGTCTAGAAGAAGCGCAACTTTGCACCCGAGCAGCTCCAGGTCATCGAGGAGGAAGTAAAAAAGCTTTTGGTTGCACAATTCATATGGGAAGCAACACACCCCACATGGCTCATCAACGTGGTCATGGTAAAATGGCTTCAGGAAAGAGGATGTGTGTCGACTATAACAATCTAAATCATGTCTGTCTAAAGGACAACTTCTATCTCCCATGCTTCGATCAATTCATGACTCAACAACCAGTCACGAACTCCTTAGCTTCATGGATGCCTACTCAGGATACAATCAGATCACGATGAACCCGACGGATGAAGACCACACTGTTTTTCACACAAACAAAGGCGTGTACTGTTATAAAGTAATGTCTTTCGGACTGAAGAACGCTAGAGCTACCTACCAAAGGCTGATGAATCAAGTGTTCAAAGACCTCATTGGATAGTCCATGGAGGTTTATGTCGATGACAAGCTAGTAAAAAGCATCCGGCGTGGCCATCACTTGGAAGACCTGGATAGGTGTTTCCAACTTCTTCGTCATTTTCGGCTATGCCTAAAACCTTCAATTTGTCACACTTTTGTATTTTTGAATAATAGTAGTCAATATAGTTTGAAAATTTCTAAATCTCTATTTATACTCTTTATATACCATTATGAACCTTATGGAAATTTCCTATAATTTTTGGATTACAAATTTGGGTACTTACTGTGAAAAGTGACATTTTGTGATTAATATTCATATGTGGAAATTTTGGGTTACATATTTATGCAAAAACATAAAACTCCGTACAATAATTTATTTTATCAATATGTATCTTTGGTAATTTATTTGGTGCAATTTGACTTTTAGAATTGGTACTTCATGTGTAAAGTAGTGCATGTCTCATAATTAGAAAATTTTTAATTATGACCAAATTAATTATAAAATTCATGAATTTCTATCATTTCTTATTTTTATCATGATATACCTATGATATTAATTTTAGATCATTTGACCAAAGAATATGATATTTCCATCCCTTAGATCATAATTAGTACAAATTGTGGATGAGCCGCATTTAACAAAATATTGATATAGAGATTTGACCATCAAGATCAGATGAGAATTGCATGAAATTTGGAACGTATCAGTATGACATCATTTATATCATCCCCCCAAAATTGTAGATTTTTTTGGAGAACATTTGTACTATAGTTCATCATAAATTTAGGTTCATGTCACACCTCAACATAAGTGAATTAAATATGATCTGAGGAGTTAATCCTAACTGATTTAGTGGCATTTGGAAGGTCATAGACTTCTGGTTGGAGTCCTAGGTAAGTCACTAAGTGGTGCCGAGTGTTAGTGTTCATGGACACTAAGGGAAGTAGTTAAGTTTGAAGTCTTATGATAGATCGTATCTCTCCTATACGAAAAATAAACCATCCTAAGTCAATGTAATATTGAGAGAGGATTTTAAATAAGGATAGCCACCTATAAGAATAAATATCTTGAGAAAGTGAGGTTTAGGATTCATTCCATCGTACTTCTTAGTATTGTTCCGAACCCTTCACCGGGTAGAGCTCAGGAAGTCCAAGATTCACCCTAAATCATGAAGTATAACTAATAACTAATAAAAGATTAGTAATTATAGGAGAACCATATAATCTGTAAATATCATCCCATAGTATGATGCGTTGTGTTAAGGACTGGTTAGTCCTGGGAATTGGAGGCTTGATTATGAAAAGGTGTGGTGACACCGATGTGTGTGGAGGGCTTGTTAGTTCTGCAAGTTGTAGGCAACTTAATTGGCGATGAGAAGTGGAAAAACTCCATAGTAAAGCTTGCTCGGGCTCTAGTAGTATTGAGACGGGTGACCTCCTGGGAAGTCCCCGCGATGCGCACTTAACTATCGAGTTTGCCTCATCAAAGGGAGAATGTGGCCACCAACAACCCGCCAGAGTGCTGGAGAGAGGTTGGGGTGCTTGGGCTGCAGCCCGGTAACGTCGTCTAGAGCAGAGCCGTGATATTGTCACGTTGAATCGGCTAGGGTCGTTACAATAAAAAGTGCACTTTTTTGTGACGACCCAGGACCGGCTCCACTCGAGACCACGTCCACCGAGGGAGACCCAGCGGGACCCAGCTGGCGTCGTCCAGGCTGCAGCCCAACCACCCCAACCCCTCTCCAGCCCACCGACGGGTTGTTGGTGGCTACAACCTCCCTTTGATGAGTGAACTCGACAGTTAAGTTGGGTCGTACGGGAACTTTCCAGGAGGTCACCCATCCCAGTACTACTCCATCCCGAGCACGCTTAACTATGAAGTTCTTTTAATTTTCATCACTAATTGAGCCCGGACAATGCCAGCTGGGTCCCGCTAGGTATCCCTCGGTGGACGTGGTCCCAAGTGGAGCCGGGCCTAGGTCGTCACAAAAAATGCACTTTTTATTGTAACGACCCTAGCAGATCCAACATGATAATATCAGGGCTCCGCTCTAGACGACGTTACCGGGCTGCAGCCCAAGCACCCCAACCTCTCTCCAGCACTCTGGCGGGTTGTTTGTGATCACAACCTCTCTTTGATGAGCGAACTCGACAGTTAAGTTGGGTCGTACGGGGACTTCCCAGGAGGTCACCCATCCTAGTACTACTCCAGCCCGAGCACACTTAACTATGAAGTTCCTTCACTTTTCATCACCAATTGAGCAAGTGAAGGAACTCCATAATTAAGCGTACTTGGGCGAGAGTAGTACTAGGATGGGTGACCTCCTGGGAAGTCCCCGTACGACCCAACTTAACTGTCGAGTTCGCTCATCAAAGGGAGACTGTGACCACCAACAACCTGTTAGAGTGCTGGAGAGGGGTTGGGGTGCTTGGGCTGTAGCCCGATAACATTGTCTAGAGCGGAGCTGTGACATTGTCATGTTGGATCGGCTAGGGTCGTTACAATAAAAAGTGCACGTTTTTGTGACGTCCCTGGCCTTGCTCACTCGTGTACTCTCATTTCCACCGAGGAGACGCACTAGGCGGTCGTCCAGGCTGCAACCCAAGTACC
Organism: Platanthera guangdongensis; assembly: GCA_039583875.1. Classification (NCBI taxonomy): domain Eukaryota; kingdom Viridiplantae; phylum Streptophyta; class Magnoliopsida; order Asparagales; family Orchidaceae; genus Platanthera; species Platanthera guangdongensis. The sequence continues at coordinate 162,476,244 of CM077159.1, forward strand.
CCAACCCCTCTCCAGCCCACCAGCGGGTTGTTGGTGGCCACAACCTCCCTTTGATGAGCGAAACAGCTCAATTGGTGATGAGAAGTTGGAAAACTCCATAGTTAAGCGTGCTCGGGATGTAGTACTGGGATGGGTGATGTAACATCCCATTTCCAATTAAAACTCTCTACTTAGGTTGGGTTAGGACATGTGGTGGGGGCATGATTTAGGCTAGGTTTGAACCATGGGGTTAGAGTGTAGTCACATGGGACCCACTATAAGACCCAAGATAACCCAAGTCAAACTAGCCCATATTGGGATCCTGGCCACACATTGGTTGCACCAATGCACCCCTAACCCTAATATCAACCTAGGGGAACCATAAGCCATATCATTAAGTTACTTATTGACCCAAGTTGACTTAAGTCAACCCTTAATCTTAAATTGATCAAACCCACATCCAAAAGCCCAATTAGTCCAAGTGGGGCACCACCATGGCCCAACCCAAGTTGGGAGGTACTTTCGGGTCCATGACCATCAAATGGGGTCAACCCACTCATTAAGTTGACCAAGTCAACCCTAGGGGTCAACTTGGTCAACCTTAGGCCTATTTAATGGATTTGAAGACCAAGCCCATTCCCATGGGCTAAGCCCATAAGCCAATGCCCAAGACCAACCTAAAGAGTCAATGACAGCCCCTACCCTCCTGAAAATGGAGAGAGAATGCATGCATGGGGGCAATTTGGATATTTTGGAGGAAAAAAGGAGAGAGAAGGGAGGAAGAGAGGGGATGGAGGCCATGTGGCCCCCCTCTCTGCCCAAGCTACTGGCTGAGCTTCTCAAGATTATTCCTGCAGGGTGGAGGAGTTTGGGGACACCTGGTGTCCAGGAAGAAACTCCAAAGCCATGGCCGACCACCCCCTTTAACTCCAACTTCTTCCACAGCCACCCCCAGCCAAATTTGAGCCCACCATCAGCTTCAGGAGGAGAAAACGAGTGGAATTCGACTGCTGGAGCAAAGCTTTTGCTGGAGAAATAAAGAATTGGGCTAGTTCGCCGGAGCAAACATCGGCCATGGAGCACCGCCACCGCACACGCCGCCAAGCTCGGCTGCAGGTCCGTTTCACCTCACCTCACCCCGTGCTAGCTTTCTTGCTCAATTAGGCGAGACATAGGGCTCAATCGAGCCCGATACCATGAGAGGAAGTGCGAAATTTTCCGAGTTTTCTTCTTGCTCGGGATCGCCGGAGGAGCTGCCTCCGGCAGCCTCACCGCCGGGAAACGCTAGCCACCACCTCAACGAAGGTGATGACAATAATCGCCGGCGGTGGCGCCGACCTAGGTGGCCGGAATTAGCCAGCAAATATGGCCCAGGAAGAGACAATCTCAGCCGTTGGCTGTTTGGGATGATGAACAGATGTCATTCATTTTATTCCGAATTAATTATTGATAATGATTTTAATGAATAGTGATATTTCTGTCACACATTTACAGTGACTTTGCATGTTAAAAATAGGCCCCTTAGGTGCAATTTCAGAACTATACATCACCATAAAATTTGTAGGTATAGTTCTTAACTTTATTTTGACACCATAAACTTGAAGTTTGGAGTTGTAGGGCTCTCTGCAGGTCCAATCTACCAAGACTGGTCCTAGGCTAGGACAAATTTTAAAATAAATGCCCAATCCAAACCATAAGTCACCATGACTTCAAATTTTGGTCAGGCTTGAGTTAGGTATAGAACTAATGTCTGACCAAAAATGACAATTTTTGGTCAGAATATTTCTATAGTATTTGATGAAATACTAAAAATTAAATTAACTGTACTTTTGGAGATCTATGAGTTCAAATACCCCCAAATTTGGGTGAGATGTTCATTGTGTCCAGATAAATCAATGATAAAAATTTCAGGTCATTTGGGCCTCTGAATATATGGGAAATCCCACATGCATGAGTTTGACATATTCAAATTTGGGGTGCCATTAGTAAAAATGATAAAATGTGAATTTAGCCTAATTGGGTCATTGCAAGTCCATGAAACTCTGGACATAGGCTCATAGGAGCGGAATACACCTCCCATGAATTATTTGGAATTTTTAGAATAAAAAATCCCATTATTTGAAATTATTAGAAAATGAGTCTAGTTAAAAATAAATTGGAAAATAGGGCAATTAAATTAATCAAATTATGGTTTTTTGATACAAGCTCTTGTAGGGCAAAGTACACTCTTGGAAAAATTTATGGCACTGTTTATTTAATGTTTCCTTTGGTTTCAAGTAAAATTTACCAATTTGCCCTTTTGGAAATTAATTGAGAATATGGGAAATTTTTGTATTAAAAATTATGATTTTTTTTACAGTGGCTTATTATTGTGTTTTGGTTCCTGATAAATTTTTTGAAATTTTTGGATGTCTCTATATATTAAAAAACCTAATAATGGTATTTTGGTAATATTTCTTAAATTAGCATAAGATAGGTCACGTCATTGTTTAAGAATTTGAAATTATGTAATTAACCTTATTATATCAACATGAACACCCACTAATTTCTCAGACTTTTGGAGTGAGTGGTTGAGGTACTTTATTTGTAAAGTGGTTGGATTGGAATTTATTTAATAAATAAGAAATAATTAGAAATTTGCATAAAAATAATATGGAATTTGGTAGGCAGTATTATTTAACCTTGTGGAACAACTAGAGAAAACTCCAAATAAGTTGAAACATTATGTATAACACTTCATGTTCAAGGCGACCCAGTCACACAATTAAAGAATTAATCTAGGTCGCTTAATCCCTTGGGAAAACAGTGAAACTTCGTTCAAACATTATCACACTTCATAATAACCATGATATGTAATTAGGAACATTTGACCCAGGAGTTTGGACGACACAACATATGGGTCAACACTAGGTCATGGGTGCGCTTAGCAAAGTATAACTCATGTCACTAGGACCAACCGGGGATACGATAGAGGGTTGAGTTGGTGACTATATTGGGAAGGCAACCCTGATTGGTGTCCAGTAAGTCACTCTATAGTAACGAGCGATAGAGTGCAAGACCTAAGGACAGTAGATGGAACGGAAACCGGCGGAAGACCACCGATTTCCAAATAATAATTTAATTCATTAGGATAGTTCCATAACAACAACGCGAGATGGGTATGGATCATGGGTAGACACCAAATAAAATAAATATCCTTGCGAAAGGGAGCTTTGGAATTCAACCCATCGTAGCTCCTAGTGCCCTCGAGAGTCCTTCACCGGGCATGCCCTGGGCAGTCCTGGGATTAACCCTAAACTGCTAGGTATAACAAACACTAGACAAGAGTAGTTTAATAGGCTAAGACTCTGACGTTCATTCTCACCCGTAATGGGTTGGAGGGATTCACAATAAACACACTAATGTGCAATCTCACCCGTGATGGGTTAAAGGGAAATTGAATAGATGCACTAATGTGCAATCTCACCTGTGATGAGTTGGAGGAAATTTGAATATATGTACTAATGTGCAATCTCACCCGTAATGGGTTGGAGGGATTCAGGACGGGTTGGTCCTGCGAGCTGGAAGCTCGGGTTGGAATATCTTGCATGTGCATAAACCTGCGGCGGGTCATGCGGTACCGGGCCAATCGTCACACCGATGACAGTACGGTGACTCTGGCGAGGTGTGAGGGTTTGAGGGGCCAGTGGGTTGTTTTACACTGTGGTCTGGAGGACGCTCCCCAAGAACGCACACTCGACCAAAAAGACTAGTGGGTAGCCAACAAATAGTACGCAAGTCTCTAGAGTGCACCTAGGACGTGTACAAAGGCGTATGGGAGATCTAGGCCCGGTAGTATGTATACCCGCCTAGGAGTGGAGACGTCCGCTCCACTGCTGTCGTAGACACAACAGTGGTAATAGAGAGTGATGTTAGCTCCGAAAAGTGGGAACTAAAGGTCTGTGATCACAGAGTCATGTGCGTGAGTTGCACTTGCATGAGCCATAAAACGCATGCATATCATACATTTATAACTAGAACATACGCACCATAGATCCTTATCATATAAATTAGTATGTGCTCTTTTATATGATAAGTTATATTTCTGGAAACCTTAACTTATAAGTTTGTATGAGCATTCATATAAGTTAAGGTATTTCTGTGATGCTAGTAGTAGCTTACATTACTTGCTGTCTTTACTATGCTTACATTTAGTGCTTGCTTAATTTCAGTACTTATTTACTTACAACACTTTACTTGTTTTTGTTCAGCTCTTCTTACTTTTCATGCACCATATAAATAGAACTGCTAGAGTAGAAATAACTGATATATATGTACTCTTAGTATAGTTCCACTGTCACCTGTTTCATTTGTTATACACCTTGTTGTCCTCCGCTTCATCCTCCCGCCCGGTGCCTAGGAGTTGCAGGGGCGAGGTGTGGAGGAAACGACTTAGTCTTTTGACTAATGGTCGGTGTGACCAATCATTTTAGAAGCTCGAGGAGAGGGAGTACCAGCAGGACAAGGTGGCAGGACGTGAGGAGCTGATACCACCACCACTACCTACTACTACTGCAGCTCGCCGTCAGGTGGGACGAGACCTCTGATGATAGCATAACTTCCACTTGTTGGTATTTGTGAGAGAGAGATTTGTCATTATGTACTGGGCATAAGCCCCTTTTCTCACTTTTGATGTACTCATATTGGACTTGTGTGCTTTCATTATTATTTGATAGTACTGTGACTTGTGGACTAGATATTTCCTTATACTACTTTACTTTTTTCTCTCTCTTTTGGCCGAACAGGTTATATGATCGTACTAGCCGGCAGGATCGGCGTGTTGCGGTGTTGACTAACCTGTGTGTTAGTGCCACCATAAGACAGCGGTTCTGGGCATCAGATCGGGAGCCTCCTTGGTAATGGGGAGGGGTCTTACAGGTGACCTCCTGGGAAGTCCCAGTGGTGCACGCTTGACTATCGCGTTTCGCTCATCAATGGGAGGTTGTGGCCACAAACAACCTGCCGGTGGGCTGGAGAGGGGTTGGGGTGATTTTGCTGCAGCCTGGACGACCGCCTAGTGTGTCTTCTCGTTGGAAATGAGAGTACACGAGCGAGCAGGGCCAGGGACGTCACACGTCTTGGGGTCCAGATTCAGGCGGTTGCACGCCACGTTCACATCGATGCCCAACATGTCAACCGCGCTCCAAGCGAAGATGTCGACGTTCCTTTGGATGCACTCCTGCATCCTCTCCTGATTCTCAGGGCTCAGGCAGCCGCTGATCCGCACCCTCTTCGTCCTCCCTTCTCTGGTGAAGACTTCCATCTCCACGACCTCCTCCGCCGGCTCCAGCCTGGAATGCTCTCTGTCGCCTCTTGGCTCCTCCTCCTACCCAAACTCTTCCTCCCCACATATTCCCTCAACCTCCATAGCCTCCAACAGGATCTCCCTTGGCTCCACTTCTCCGTCTCCCTGGGTCTCACCCCCAACTTCTCTCCCCCTGATCCTCCTCCACAACGTTTTCCCCAGCCTACCCAAGGCTCACTTCCTCCTCCTCTGCAACCTCCTCCTGCGCCTCCATCTCCTTCTCCAACTCCTCCGCCTCTGTCATCCAGGATATGGTGTTGACGGCAGTCACATAGCACTGCCTCGCCACCTTCGTGTCCCCCTGACCCTGAACTAGACTCCTCCACTATTAAACTTGAGACATTGATGAAAAGTTGAGGCGACGCAATGGAAAGCACAGATGAGTGGACGCCCAAAAATGACGTTATAGCTGCTCGGAGCGTCAACGATGACGAACCAATAGTTCCTCGAAACTCCCCCAACTTCACGTGCAATCCCACCCCTCCCCCTACTTCCTTCCTCTCCCCCAAGAACTCGACCAACAGTCCATCCGAGGCCAAAACCCTTTGGGCCTCCACCTTCATCTCATTGAATGCCTTCTTGAAGATCACGTTCACCGAACTTCCGTTGTCCACCAGAATCCGGGAGACGGTGAAATTCTCTACAACCGTCTAGATCACCAAGGCTTCACAGAACGGGTAGACGGGTATGTCCTTACTTGAAAAAGTGATTTTTTTTCCTCGGGGTGTGGGGGGGAGCCTGGGAGGTCGAGGCGATGCTCCTTCGGTATATGGTCTGGAAACTCCCCTTACCGGTGACTTCAATCCCAACTCCCCCATGGATCACTCTGATGCCTCCTCGTGCCCCTCATCTACCCGGTCTTCACATCTATCCTCTCCCCCTGGTAGTACTTCTTCAATCCTCACAGGCGGCTGCTGCCTCACTTGACCCCAAACATCCCTAATCTCCAGAAACTCTGGGCAGATGGCCCTCGCGTGACCTTCCTCCTGATGGAAGTCACAGAAAGGCAACACCACCATGCCTTCCCTTCTCCTTGCTCCTCCTCGAGCTCCTCTCCTTCCTCCTCTACCTCGAGCGATCTCCATTGTCTCCTGCTGCCGCAGGAGGGGGGGGGGGCTTTGCCCTTGTCTCCATGCCGGCGGATTGAACCTTCCTTGCTCACGAAAGTTATCCTTGCCTTGATATCCTCCCCCTGCCCCCGAGGATGTCCATCCCGAGGCTTCCAGCCCAACTGATTGTTCGGCTCCTATTGCCTCAAACCCGAGTGTTGCCCTTGATGCCCTTGACCTCTGGATTCCTCTCTCCTCCTCTCCTCTCTCCGTCTCCCTGCTCCCGGCTCCTTCTCCTCCTCCTCCGCCAACTTGGCCAACTTCTTCGCGAATGTTAGGTTGGCCGCCTCGATCTTTATCTCCTTCATCGCCCTCTCCATCAGCTCCTCGAAAGAGAGGTGGGGTACTCTCTTTAGCTCCATACTAAAGAAACTCGATCTCAACCTGAGGGTGAAGGCGAGCACCACAGTGTATCTCGCAATCTCCTAGACCTGCAGAATTTCCTCCTGGAACCTATCAACATAGCGTCCTAGCGTATCCTCCGGCTTCTGCTTGATGGCGAACAAGCACTCCGACGACTTTTTACTCTTCTTGACATCGAGAACCTCAACAAGAACCCTCAACACAAATCCTCAAAGCAGTAAATAGAGCTTGCAGGGAGTTGATGGAACCAGTTCCTTGCCTTCTCCTTTAGAGTGATGGCAAAGAGCAGACACTTGAAGACATCTGACATCTTCCTTATGGAAACGACGTCCTCGAACCACTGCACATGCTGCACGGGGTCGTATCTACATATGTAGTAGGAGATGTCGGGCTCTCAGAACCCATCTGGAATCGTGGCCGAGATGACCAGCTCGCTAAAAGGGCTTCCACCCACCACCTTCCGAGAGGGTAAATCTCTGGATCTCGGCTCGCTGAGCCCCTCAGCATAAGCCTGCCCGGGGAAGAGCTCCTGCCCGGGGAAGAGCTCCCGCCCGACGACATCCCTCTCGCCAACCTCTGCCGGAACCTCCTTTTCGGGACGCTGCCCGGGAGTATTCTCGCCCAACGATGAAGCGACAACCATTGGAACCTGAAGGCATCACCCACTTGCTCCTTGCTGAGAACGCCAAATGGATGGTCTGCAAGACTTCCCGCCTGAAGTGTTCCAGCATCCCCAACGCCACCCCAGTCGCCTGAGGTGTAGAACCTCCTGAGCCTGCTCCTTCTTCCCCACCTATAGCCATGAGACTAAGCCTGAGATTTTCTTCTATCAGCTACGGTCTACGCTCACCGCATCAGAAATGTTGGAACCAAAAACTGGCCCCAGCGAGAGTTCGGACCCTGGGGTGTAGCTAATACCTACTTCTCCCAAACCCAGACCCCTGACCAGACATAAAAAACCAAAGAACTGACCCTAGGCTACGGCATAGAGGTCCCTCCACTAACCCGGAATATCTTAGAGCGCTTCCTCTCTTTAGCCAAGTGTTGAGCTAAGGATACCTCAAAAAGCGCTGCAAGACTTCAGAAAATGAGAAAGCTTGCCTTTTGAGGTACCCTGTGGGTCTTTTTATAGATTTTCAGTATCTGGTCTGCCAACAGCATAATTTCATTGTTCAAAAAGGCTATATGCAACCCAAAATGGTCTGCTAACAACCAAAATCCATTGTTATAACGAGCTAAATGTAGACCTCTAAGAGCATCCTAGTAAATTTACCTCTGGACCCTACTATGGCGTTGAGTGGAAAAGCATCACTCAATGTCAGGGACTGCGGCGTTGAGTGGAGAAGCATTACTCAACGCCAAGAACTATGACGTTGAGTGGAGAAACATCACTCAATGCCAAAAACCCGAAGGCTTCCCGTAAGCCCTGACACAAACCTTCCCGCAAGCCCTAGGCGGGAACCCTTCCACTTCAAGGGACTAGGGCATTGAGTGGAAAAGTATCACTCAACGCCAACTCCGAGGGCTAAGGCGTTGAGTGGAGAAGCATTACTCAACGCCAAGAAATAAGACGTTGAGTGGAAAAACATCACTCAATGTCAAGTCTGCGGGCTAAGGCGTTGAGTGGAGAAGCATCACTCAATGCCAAAGACTAAGGGCAAAGGCATTGAATGGAGAAACATCACTCAATGACAAGGACTAGGGGCTAAGACATTGAGTGGAGAAGCATCACTCAACGCCAAAGACTAGGGCGTTGAGTGGGGAAGCATCACTCAACGCCAACCCTGAGGGTCTCCCGCCGGACCAGGCACAAATCCTCCCACAAGCCCTGGGACGGAACCCTTCCGCCTGCACTACTCGCCAGATCCGAATAGCTTAAAGCCTACTCAAACCCATGGTGCTTGGCCTTTGGGTCCCACTCAGCGAATATATGGTAGTACAAGCGATTCAGATGTACAAGAGTTGAGTTACAAACATGACAAGGGAGGAATCGAGTTATAAAACAATATTCACTCTAGTCTTAGAATCAAACAGACATAAGAAACAAAATTCGATGACACAAGAAAAACTAGATCAAAAGTTTTGAGCCTCGCGGGTTTGAGAGGTTAAGGTCATAATAACAAGAAGATTTATCGAGTATATTGTCGAGGTAAGATGACATGTATCGGGTCAGAGATATCAAGTACTCACATAGGGTAAATCATCATTTGACACAACTATTTTTCAAGTAAAAAAATGTGCGTTACAAGCAAGATATATCAAACCACCAATCACATACTTGCTAAACAGAATTCGTCATAATTATTATCATGACACTTGTTGTTCGTGCTCAATATTTTATCATTCTTCTCATTATTCATCAAATGAGATTAAACCATTCACCTTAGTAAATATCCAAATAAATCATTCATCTAAGTGTATATCAACGTAAGACTCACTATTGATCACAAATTCATGTAATTTCAAACATATTACACCATAAATTATTAACTTATTCAATATTTAAACTTATTGACAAGCCAAACATTATAGGATGAAATCATAAAATCGTAAGAACAAACAAAACAATTATGATATAAATCCATTTAAGAGATCAATATATACAAAAATGCAGTCATGAATAAGAGAACATATGCATTAATTTAAATTCGATGCTTGCAAGAGAGAGATGAATCTCTACTTGCCTTAAAAAAGTTGAAATTGGCGGCGACAACTAAGCGACGTAAGCAAAAACATAAACTCTATTTGAACCTGTTTAAGAATAATGAAATTGACAATGACCTAATAAGAAACACAATGCTAGCACGGACAATTATATTTCAAGGCCAAAAGCACGAAAGAGAGCGATTTATCTCCCTCAAAAGTGAGTGAAGAGGAGAACCCACTCTGAGACAGAGACTTGACGACGCTTGGGTATGAGAGAACCCTAATTTGGAGAGGACTTCACATGATTCCCACCAACTGAATCGAGGAGAGGCGCCAGAAAATACAAACACATCACAGTGAGACAATTATAAGGCGGGAAACATCTGAAACACAATTTATACACAATTTGGAGAAAAAAACTTCCAATAGAAGTAAGGAAATCTGAAAAGAGAAGGAGAGGAGGGAGAATATTACCCATAGAAGTCAAATCCGAGCCCAAAAATCTGAGTAGAAGGAGGGTTCGAGCAAAACCTTAGGCGCAAATGGAGCCCAAGGAAGAGAAAACCATAACCGCTCTTCTAGCCAAATGCCACCTAAAACAAAGAGGGAAGAGGGCTGTTGGAGGGGAAGAGCTGGCTTTGCTGAACGGAGAAGGAGAAGAGGATGCCGCCCCTATGGAGGAGAGGAGACCACCAGCTAGAGCAAACAGAGGATGCGCCGGCCCTTGGGGAGGGAGGAGAAGCAAGAGGAGGCGCCATCGACCTAGGGAGAGCAGGAGGAGACGACGTCGGCGGCCACGACATGAGGGATCAGGAGACAACTGGAGACGGGATATGCGACCCGCGGCTTGCAGCTCGCGGTTTGCCGGTAAAATAGAAGAGGGGGAGGGTCTGGCTCGGGTTATATGAGGTGTAGATTAAGTTATTTATTATTATTATTATTACCTATATAAGAACCGGGTTGTTACAAAGATGGCTTGAAGATGAACTGTAGGAGAAATCCGCAGAGCTGTGGCTTGATGAAAAAGAAAGCAGATGAGTCAAAAGGTGAAGAAACGAGGAGGCATGAGAGCCTTTTTATAGCCTCCAGAAGGTGATTACGGTGGTTATGCTGCTATCTGTACACCGTAACCACCTAAATCAATATTTTTACCATGACTTTGGAGCGTATAATTTCCGCTATATGCAAGACGCCATCATGACCATGATGCCTCCCACTATCATCAGAAGTTACATGTGGCCTCCTCGCCGACCGGAGGCCGAAAATGGCTGGGCGCTGCCCGGGCGCGACCGGCGGGGTAGCCGCTCCGTGCGGACGCATGGGGGCAGTCGGGAGACGCGGCCTCCTCGCTGGCCGAAGGCCGGGCAAGGCCGGGTGCGGCCGGCAGGGGGCTGCGCCGCTCGACCGCAAAGGCACGACCGCGAGGGGCGCCCCCTCCTTGGCCGGAGGCCTGCGCGCTCAGGCCGGCCGACCAGAGGGAAGAAGAGGGAGAGGGGCCGGCGGCTTGGCCGACCCGATAAGCCACTGGAAGCGGGATCCCGCGCGATCGCGTGCGACCGTCAAACCCATGATCCCACTAATGTGGCGGGGATTAAGGAGGAGTTGGTTAAGTGCACACCTAATCTCCATAAAAAGAGGTTGATCCTCCTCATTACATTATACCTAAATTTCCAAATTTTAAATGTTTTAGAGCATCTTGATGTTTTTGATGAAATGTTATAATGTCAATTAAAAATGAAGAAGATGACTGCTGTCTATCTGCGGGATGGGAATTGGATCTCACCGGGCTGCTCCAGTGTCAGTTTGATGGCGGTCGCCGTATCTTGACAAGAGATACTTTTTTGATGGAGGTGTTCACGAATCGAATCAAATAGTTTTTTATTGAATCCAAATATTACATAGAATACATATATTCAAATTTGAATTCAGATTTGTTCGAATATTCGGTGTCGGATTCGAAATTGGGTTCGAATTTATATTTCATATTCAAATTCAGATTCAAATTTGAATTAGAATTTCTAATGTTTAATTATATATAATATTCATATATAATTATATTTTATACTTATTTATATATATAATTTTTTAATTATATACTGTACTATTCACAAGCAATTCATGAATTTTTCAAACAAGTATAAAATATTCGGATTCGAAAATTATTCGAATCGAAATCAGATTTTGAATTCGAAAAAACGAATTTTAATTGAATTTTCATAGATGAAATCTCAAATTATTCACGAACTATACTATTTGTTAATAACCTTAATTCCCGGCAGCCAGCCCGCAACTTATGTAGTCACCCGTGGGCTACGATTTTTTTCACGCGCAACCCATACACTGTTAATTACGCTTTTTTATTTCGTGCATCTTGGTTTTTTTGGGCGTTGATATTAACACTGTACTTTTGACTATCCACACTCAAAATTTTAGTTTTTTTGGACTTTTATAATTCATATTAGCAAGCACTATACAAAGATTATTCCTTATTTGCACCCGCCCCTCTCGTGCTTCCGCCTCCCCTCCAAACCGTGATTTCGCCGGACCATTCCTCCTCTCTTTCCGTCCAGCATGAAGTGCTCCAAATCCAGCAAGTGCTCCTACATTTCCCGAGCAGCGTTTCTTATCCCGACATGTTCTCTATTATTTGGCGGCTATCTTTTCCACATCTGACGATCGTTCTTCCTCTTGGTGACGGTGCTGCTTTTTTCTGCAATTTTCAAGCTCCCATTCCTCATCCAAGCGGTGGTGCTCTGCTCCTATCTTTTTCAATTTATAAGTGCAAAATTTTTTTATGTTTGTGAATAACCAATTTTTTTAAATAATGCTTAATAATAGTCAAAATTATTAATATACAAAACTATATCAATGATTTTTTTAATATATATTTTTTTATTTTAATTTTGGGGCCCGGGAATGTTACCTAATTATTGCTCCTGGGCTACAGAGGGAGCCATACGCCCGGGAAAAATGAACAGTTTTAAAAACTGCCCAATTCCGCAGAAAGGGTTTTAAAATGCGGGAACCGACTTCTTGCTCCATTTCTCTCTTACTATCCTCTGTTTCTCTCTCTCACTCCACCTTCTTCCTCCCTCTTTCTGATTGTTCTCTCATCACTCTAGCAATCGACGCCGGCCGGCGGTTTCCTCGTCAAGAATTGAGTCTTTCCGTCACATCGGGATTCCGGGGTTCGGATCCGCAGCATCTGGGACTATATATAGAACCAGGGCGAGATAAGGCAAAGCTGTTTCTTCGGAGAAGAAGGCGAGGAATCCAATCCTCTAAGAATTACTAATTAATTACAACCGCTCCCTGATTCTCCCCTTCTTCCGGTCTTCTATTTCCTCCTCCAATTTCTGATATTTAATTTTGATGATATTTGGGGCGGGTTCTGATACCGCTCGCTGTTTTGTATGGAAGGTAGGAGGCCAATTGAGTGCCATTTCCGGCAAGGTGTTGCAGGTGAGGAGTGAGAAATGGAGCCCAAACATATTGTGATGTCGGCGCTTGGCATAGGGCTTGGCGTCGGCATGGGATTGGGTCTGGCCGGCGGCCAAACGGTCAGAACATGGGCTGCGCCGACTCCGGAGTCCGGCGTGACGGCAGAGAAGATAGGGGAGGAACTGATTAGGCTCGTGATGGACGGGAAGGAGAGCAAAGTTACCTTCACCGAGTTCCCTTATTACCTCAGGTAATTGATTGAGGAAATATTTTCTTCTTTGATCTGCAAAAAGCCTTTCGTGTTCATCGTATTTTTCCCCCGCGGTAAGATTGCGCGACTGCGAGAGTTTTACAGGTGAAACTTGTACGGATCTTTAGTAGATGGGCTGGCGCATCTTCATCGTACAATTCTGCATTATTTCTATAGAACTGTAGCTACTTTGAATCGATTATGTGGGACATTAATCTAGGTTTAGGGATCCTAAATGGAATTGGTTTCTTGAATTCTCCGACTCTTGTTCACAATATCAGCCGATTCTTTCCGCCTCCATTTCTTACAACTTGAATATTTTTTAATTAGTGCATCTAGATAATATAATTTTACTGTATATTATTGTAATATTATTTTAGGCATTAGTGAGATTATGATTAAAGATGGGGCACAATGACGATGAAGGATTCATATAATCGACCCCACTATAGTGACTATAGTGGTAGAAAGTCTTGAGTGTTGTTGTTATACAGCTTTTCAAGGTGAATCTGTCCCTGATATTTCCCTTAATCTATGCAGTTCTGACATTTTGCACCCCCGAATTATCATATTTTGGCACTTAGCATACCAAAATTTTAAATTGGCACTTTGCACTTCATAATTACAGATTTTTGGCACTTTGCACTCCAAAGTTTAAATTTAAGAGGTATTTAGGTACGAGCACCACTCAAAATACTCATTTTGGCACATTGTAAATAGCGAATATAAGGTAGTTCAGGGTGCAAAGTTGTCAGCTTCATACTAAGGGACCAATCATCCCGCCCACCGAGTCAAGAGATATTGAGACAAGCCTTCTGAGATATAAATCAACTACATGAGAGGTATCAAATGTTTTTCTCCATGGAATAAATTGTTACATCATGCTAAACATACAGACACCAACAAATATAAAATCGGCATTCTAAGCAATTATAGGAAATCCTAGACTTAAAGCCATTGTGGCATCTTTCCAATATTTACACGAAATGGGAAGAGGTGAATACAACAAAATATGTTGTGTTGTGTCATCGATATTGACTAAGTTCCCAAAGTGGAGTTGCTTCAAAAAGAAAATGCAAGGGGAAGAAGTTGGATATATGGGTGTTGTCTTCCCTCAAATGAGAGATCAATATTGACTAAAGTTCCCAAAGTGGAATTGCTTCAAAAAGAAAATGCAAGGGGAAGAAGTTGGATATATGGGTATTTGCAAGAAAACACATGTTGATGCCCCATCTTTAATGTGTGCCATCTCATCTATGTAAGGGTGAGGGGCATGAGTGTTTAAGCATCTTTTGGATCTTTTGTCTTTTGATCTCTCATTTGAGGGAAGATTTCTTTGGAGAACCCAACCTCCGAAAGCTTGGCCGGAGCTTGTCCCCAGATTGTTTGTATGCTTTTATCGTTTTATGCAAGTTCTCTTTGAGTGCTCTCTTATTCGCAATTGCTTTGAATGTTCGCCCATCTCCCTTACTATGTCATTCATGAGCAATGTCACTCCATTTTTCTCCGAAGCCCTAGCTATTTCTCCATTGGTGACACATTAGTATAAGACCTTCAAGGGCAACATTGGTGACACATTAATATAAGCCCTAGCTATTTCCCTACCTTAGTTGGGCCGCCAGTTTGTGAATAGTATGCAATATGCATAGTGAATTTTTAATGTGGGCATTGCATTTTAAATTTTTGCCAAAACGAACAGAGAGGGATTGGGTCATTTGCGATTATAGTTTTGGGCATACTAAAATTAAAATTAGTTTTTTAATCTAAGTGCTACATTTGATGCTAATGACTTAGATCAATAACACGGATATGAGTGTGATAAATTTTTTTTTAAACAATAATATACAACAACAACACTCAAGCCTTTATCCCACTATAATGAGATCGACTATATGGATCCTTTGTCGCCATTGTGCCATATCTTTAGTCATAATCTCACTAATGCCTAAGTACATCATTTCTTTCCTTGTAGTTTCATTACAAGTATTTATTGGTCTACCCCTCCCTCGTTTAACATGCCTAGTGACTAGACTCTCACAACACCTAACAGGTGCCTTTAATGGTCTCCTTTGTACGTATCCAAATCATCATAGTCAAGCTTCTCACATCTTCTCTGCAATTGATGGTACTCTTATCTTATCCTTGATATATTCATTCCTAATTTTATTCAGTCTCATGTGTCCACACATCCACCTAAGCATTCTTATCTCAGCAACTCCCATTTTTTGCTCATGTACATAATTCACTGCCCAACACTCAGAACTATAGAGT
Source organism: Platanthera guangdongensis (assembly GCA_039583875.1). Classification (NCBI taxonomy): domain Eukaryota; kingdom Viridiplantae; phylum Streptophyta; class Magnoliopsida; order Asparagales; family Orchidaceae; genus Platanthera; species Platanthera guangdongensis. Next base: position 162,491,647 of record CM077159.1, read on the forward strand.
ATCGTTGATCTAACTGCAGTACGGTAAAACTTGCCTCTAAGGCTTCATTTGGTTCGACGCTTTGCTCAGGCGGCGAGAGGAGAAGGATGGCTGTTGGAACCAGATGGGGGACGCCGCGGTTGGAATCCCTCTATTTTTCTCCTTTTCCCATGGTGCGACGGGTGTAAACGGAGCAAATGCCGCCGCCAGCCATTTGGTTTCCCGCTGTGCGACGATGTTTGCCCCAAACGGAGCGCTCCAAACGCTCCGCCAAATGAAGCCTAAGTTTTAATGGTACTTTACGATCACATAAGATCCCTGACGCGCCTCTCCACTTCAACCAACCTGCTTGGATTCTATGTGTCACATCTTTATAAATACCTCCATCTTTTTGAACTATCGATCCAAGATATTTAAAACACTCACTACGGGAAATATCTTGACCACCTAACTTAATAGTGAAGTCATTCGTCCTTCTTGCAGTGCTAAATTTAAGCTCCATATATTCCGTCTTTGCCATACTCAACCTAAAACTCTTCGTTTCTAAAGTGTCTCACCAAGATTCAAGTTTTGCGTTTACACCCTCGCGCGTCTCATCGACCAAAACGATATCACCCACAAACAATAAACACCAAGGTATTGCTTTTTGAATATGTCCGGTGAGCTCATCTAAGATAAGGTTTAAGAGATAAGAGCTTAAAGCTGAACCTTGATGTAAGTCAACAATGATAAAGAATTCTTGTATTAATCCTCCAGATGTCCTAACCCTTGTCACTGAATTTATATACATATCTTTGATTATACCAATGTATGATACATTTACACCTTTCTTTTCTAACTCTGCATAAGATCTCTGTTGGAACTCTATCATAAGCCTTCTCAAGATCGATAAACAACATATACAAATCTTGTTTTCTTTCTCGATAGTTATCAATGATTCTCCTCAAGAGATGTATAACTTCCATGGTCGACCGCCCTGACATGAATCTAAATTGATTCTCCGAGATATTAGTCTCTCGTCTTACTCTTCTTTTTATTACTCCTTCTCATAGTTTCATGGTATGACTCATTAATTTAATTCATCTATAATTAATGCAGTTTTGTATATCTTCTTTGTTCTTATACAAATGTACCAAAATACTCTCTTTCCATTAATCTGATATCCTTTTTGACTTCAGTATCTTATTGAAAAACATGTAAATCACAAAATTCTTTCATTGCATAAACATTTTTATACTTCGATGAGTATATCGTTTGATCCAACCGCATTTTTATTTTTCATTTTCTTTAAAACATCATTTATCTCCGATACTTGAATTTTACGATCAAATATTATGTTTCTATACTCTTTCGATTTACCTAACTCTTTCAAGTTAAATTCATTGTTTTTTGTTTCATTATAGAGTTGATAAAAATATCTTTCTCATTTCTCTTTAATTTCCACATCATTCGTCAAAACTTTTTCTGTTGAATCTTTTATGCATTTTGCTTGACTTAAATCTCTTGTCTTCCTTTCTTTTGTTCGATCAATTTTTTATATGTCATGCTCTCTATCTTTGGAATATAGTCACTTATAATATTCTTCAAAAGCTTGACTTCTTGTTTTCTTACTGTATGTTTAACTTCTTTTTTAGCGATTTTATACATGACTAAGTTTTCGTCATGATGTAGGCTACGGTGTTTGGCGCTATAACGACAAAGGGAGTAACACGTACGCCTCTCTATTTCCACTATTACGCTCACACAATAACTAAACGCAGCATACCAACGAACAACGTTATCAACTATCGCTAACATACGGTAGCCACGCCGATTAAAGATCGAACAAACGACTAGAGGCCGATGTTCTCTCAAGCTAAAAGGACCAATCTTGGGTCCGACCGAGCGATGGTTGTACCAAAAGAGATCTACCGAAAGGTTCGGTTCGGAAATGGTAGATCTCCCCCAACAAAACGAAAGCGAGGCTCGCCAAACCTCTCGGAAAATTAAACAATTAGAAAGAACAACACATGCGATCGGAAAGATAAGTCACGAACGAAAAAAAACGATTCCAAAGTAACACAAAGGTATTCCACAAATTAAAAATCTAAAGAGATAAGAATCACACAAGAGGTAGAAGATCTCGTTACCCAACCAGAATAGATGATTCCGTTCACTTTCAAGGATCGTTCTTCCACGACTCCGCCGGAGTGTTGCCGGATGGAGAGAAACTTGTCCGCTTCCTTTGCTTCACGCCGGGATGGAGGAAAAAAACCACAAAGGGAGAAAAAACACCTTTGATCTTGGTCGATTTCACTATGGAAGGGGGCTGATTTGGGGGCTCTTGATGGAGGTCGGGTTTTGGATAAGGGAGAGGATGGTGGTTCGGTTTGGGGTGTGGAAGTGAGGGTCAGATTGAGAGTGGTGGCCGAATCTTGGGAGGTGGAGTTGAGGGGAAACCGAGGGGAGCAAAGGAGGAAAGGGGAGGAGGGAAGAGGAGGGAGGCCAAGTAAGAGGAGGGGAGAGGAAGGGCGGCCGGCGGCCAAGAGGAAGGGAGGAAGAGGGGGCCGAATTTTGCCTAAGGGGGAAAAGAAAGGTGAGGGGGAAATTCAAATTTTGAATTCAAGTTTTAATTTTTTCATTCTCTAAGTAAAACCATGAAAGTTCATGCCTATATATAGGCTTTACAAGATGCATAGGCTATGTGCAGCCCACTAAATAAAAATAACTCAACACCTAAAATACTTAAACATTACATGATGAAAATAAAAATGCAAATAGAAATAAACTAAATAATATTTAAAAGCCTTCATCTCATGTAGCTCCATATCATGTAGTCATCATCTTCAACATGAAGGAGAACGCCGTCGTCGCCGTCATCATCATCTTCAACTTTAACACGTTGGGGGTTGCCGCCATCGCCGTCGCCGTCGCCATCATCATCTTCAACTTTAACTTGGGGGTTTCTGCCATCGCCGTCGCCGTCGCCATCATCATCTTCAACTTTAACTTGGGTGTTGCCTCCATCGCCGTCGCCATCATCATCTTCAACTTTAAAACGTTGGGGTTGCCGCCATCAATCCTCCCCCGCTCAAAATAACTCATCACCGATGAGTTGGCATGGCGGTGCTGGCGTCGAAGAACATCATCCAAAAGAACCATCGCCGAGTCCGGAATCCAAGGGTCACCGGAGACCGGCGAGCACACCATCGTATCACATAACGCTGAATACCACCGCTTGGAGATTTGAGCAAACACCAAATGTGAACCTGTCTAGCAAAAGATTGTCCTGGGGAAACTGGGAAAAGCATTAGGCAAATAAAGAGGAAACATTTCTTCATCAACAGTCAACGTACCTCCGTTGGAGACCAATGGAGAGAACGATCCAAGAACAAGCTCACCCCCCAACCCAAATGAAAATATAGTGGCACCAAACGTAGAGTTAGATATTTCAAAAGGTGGAAAAACACAATGCGTGAAAGTGGAAACATTTAAACTAGGGGAATTACCCCATTCAGTGGTTAACTTCAACAAATATGTTGTTTCTCCTAACTGATTAAAAATCCGAAAAGTTCTAACTCGCCGACTCGCCAATGTTTCTATAGTGCCCGTAGGCATCCGTTCAGGGACGAGTCGCACCAAGACTAAACCGAAAACCTTATAGGGAGATGCCCTCTTATGTAAGTTAGCGATATATTGATAAGAAGACATGTGTGTGACTAGCGCTTCCTTACTGTGCTTATGTAAAATGAAAGCGTGAGAGGCAAATACTATTGCAGGCAGACTTGACATGTAAAATAGCGATAACGGAACTACTTGAGATGAAACCAAGGGAACTAGATATGGGGGCGCCAATGGAAAGTAATAGGGTGGCACTAGCGGAACTACATATGGTGGCACCAACCCAACGAGATCTGGTGGTACCAACAGAATGCGATCCGGTGGAAAAAAGATGGCCACATCATTAACATACTCTCAGAGATTTGGTTAGTTTTAGAAAGTCGAGTGGATACCAAATTAATGAGACATTCATCATGACCAAACACGAAATCTGTTATCACACTACGAGACATGTCCCAAGGAGGGTCCAGTATGGATGGTAAAATAACATGACTAAAATCAGGAAAAATAAATTCATGTCTGAAAGGATCCGCTGGTCGGGTCAACATATCAGGAGGGAGAGTCGGTAAAGCTAAAACCGGGAGAGAGTTAAGATCGCATTTAAATTCACGCAACGGAGTTAGCATCAGGGGACGCTCATCCGGGTCTACTTCTGTGTCGTCTTCCAAAATATAACTCTCTCGCTAGGACATTCTTCCAACTCATAAATCACGACATCAGTAGCAGTACAGATCTCAGGAATGGGAGCATCGATAGATTCTAGAGGAGGGGCTAAGTCATGCCCAATGTCAAAATACGGATTTATCGTCCAAGTAAAATCCTCCGGGTGCAAACCATTAAAGTCATATGAAAATTCAAACAATGGATTCGCCCTTACAGAAAATTCGTCTGGCATGTCTACCAATTCATTAGATATATCATGTAATTCAGAATCAGTGGTCGGGTCATAGGTCGGCAATAATGATACGAGATCTGGGGGCACTAACGGGACCTCATCTGGGGGAACTGGCAGAATGAACCCAGGGGGCACTGTAGAACTCCTGAAATCAAACGTACCACACTCATGTCCCAAATGATCAGTACGTCGAGTCAACGGTCAAGGGGACGAGTCGGTAAAATCAAACTCGGGGTACAATCCAAAAGTCGTCCAATAATGCAACTTCTTTGCTTACAATTTCTTCTGACACACTATCCAAGTTATTTAATTTAGAATCAATTATGGTCTCAGACAAGGGTAGAATTGAGCCCGACAGAAGCTTTAAATCGGGAACGTCAGATAAAGGTGTTTGCATTAAAGAAATATCGTTCGGGCTCATAGTACTAAAATCATTCAAGCATAACTCGTTCACCAACGGTAAGTCTTCCCAATCAGTCGGAACGTCCAATATATCAGGATCATCAGAACAGTCCTCAATATATCTCGGTCTAAAAGGATCCAGCTCGAGTCCGAACAGATCATCTCCTAAGTCACTACTAAGTAAACTCTCATCATCAGGTAAATTGCCTACCGACTCAGGTGTAATCTCAGCAGGAGTAACCATAGGCTCCAAAATGTCGTCGGCGGGGAGTAGGGATGATTCCTCAATGGTGGAATCCTCATCCAGGTCACTAGGGTAACCAATATCCTCATCGTCACTATAATCGTCAGGGACAGCAGCCTCATCCTCAATGACGGGCACCATCCTAAGCCTTTCCTTTGACTCATCGGAGGATTCAATAACTGGAGCAGGCAACTCACGGGGAGACTCAAAAGGTTCTATGGGCATAATCATGGGATGACACACAATAGAACCAAGATCAGATACGCCACTAGACTCAAAGGTAATAATCTTCTGACGTGAGTGAACCTTTCTCCTAGGAGGTCGGCGCTTCTCAATCTCCAAAGCCGTACTAAAGGTGAGGTCTAGGTCGGTGTGACAATAATGTAGTAAGCCGTACTCACTTACAGGCTCGGTGTTGGTAGTACGGAGATAGGCGGGATCAAATTGATCTGAAAGGAGGCTACGCATCACCTGCCAATTATGTTGATAACCACCAACACGACGCTCTTCGTTCAGCCAAAATAACTGGGCCTGACCTATTAACCGTTCTCGGGCAAAGTGAATCTTTTGGGGGTCATCCCATCCATAACACTTAAAATGAAGTTCGATACCCTTAAGCCAATCCCTAAAAATTTTAGGACACCCTAAACCGTCATAAGTAGGACAAGTGTGGCATTGACTAGAGGGAAACTTAGTCATGGCTTTATCATACCAAAAGTTCAACCGGGAAACGTGAACGTCATAGGCCATAATTTTGGATTTTTTGAAATTGGAAATTTGAATTTTGAATTTTAAACTTTGAAATTTGAAATTGGAAATTTGAAATTTTGAAATTTGAAATTTGAAATTAATTTTGAAGTTTGAAATTTGAAATTTTGAAATTTGAAATTTGAAATTTAAATTTGAATTTTAAATTTGAAATTTGAAATTTGAAAATTAAATTTTAAATGTTGAAATTTGAAATTGAAATTTTGAAATTTGAATTTTGAATTCGAAATTTAAATTTTGAATTTTGAAATTTGAATTTTGAAATTTGAAATTTGAATATTTAAATTCGAAATTTAAATTTTGAATTTTGAATTTTGAAATTTGAAATTTTAAATTTGAAATTTTGAAATTTGAAATTTTGAAATTTTGAAAATTTGAAATTTAAAATTTAAATTTAGAATTTAGAATTTTGAAATTTGAATTTTGAAATTTTGAAATTTGAAATGTGAAATTTAAATTTTGAATTTGAATTTTGAAATTTGAAATTTTGATTTTGAAATTTGAATTTTGAAATGTGAAATGTGAATTTAAATTTTGAATTTGAAATTTGAAATTTGAAATTAAAATTTGAAATTTATTTGTTTTAATTTGAAAAGGGGGGAGAGTGCCAATTAGGAAATTGACGAGAACCTCCCTCTGATACCAAATGATGTAGGCTACGGTGTTTGACGCTATAACGACAAAGGGAGTAACACGTACGCCTCTCTATTTCCACTATTACGCTCACACAATAACTAAACGCAGCACACCAACGAACAACGTTATCAACTATCGCTAACATACGGTAGCCACACCGATTAAAGATCGAACAAACGACTAGAGGCGATGTTCTCTCAAGCTAAAAGGACCAATCTTGGGTCCGACCGAGCGATGGTTGTACCAAAAGAGATCTACCGAAAGGTTCGGTTCGGAAATGGTAGATCTCCCCCAACAAAACGAAAGCGAGGCTCGCCAAACCTCTCGGAAAATTAAACAATTAGAAAGAACAACACATGCGATCGGAAAGATAAGCCACGAACGAAAAAAAACGATTCCAAAGTAACACAAAGGTATTCCACCAATTAAAAATCTAAAAAGATAAGAATCACACAAGAGGTAGAAGATCTCGTTACCCAACCAGAATAGATGATTTCGGTTCACTTTCAAGGATCGTTCTTCCACGACTCCGCCGGAGTGTTGCCGGATGGAGAGAAACTGTCCGCTTCCTTTGCTTCACGTCGGGATGGAGGAAAAAACCACAAAGGGAGAAAAAACACCTTTGATCTTGGTCGATTTCACTATGGAAGGGGGCTGATTTGGGGGCTCTTGATGGAGGTCGGGTTTTGGATAAGGGAGAGGATGGTGGTTCGGTTTGGGGTGTGGAAGTGAGGGTCAGATGATGAGAGTGGTGGCCGAATCTTGGGAGGTGGAGTTGAGGGGAAACCGAGGGGAGCAAAGGAGGAAAGGGGAGGAGGGAAGAGGAGGGAGGCCAAGTAAGAGGAGGGGAGAGGAAGGGCGGCCGGCGGCCAAGAGGAAGGGAGGAAGAGGGGGCCGAATTTTGCCTAAGGGGGAAAAAAAAGGTGAGGGGAAATTCAAATTTTGAATTCAAGTTTTAATTTTTTCATTCTCTAAGTAAAACCATGAAAGTTCATGCCTATATATAGGCTTTACAAGATGCATAGGCTATGTGCAGCCCACTAAATAAAAATAACTCAACACCTAAAATACTTAAACATTACATGATGAAAATAAAAATGCAAATAGAAATAAACTAAATAATATTTAAAAGCCTTCATCTCATGTAGCTCCATATCATGTAGTCATCATCTTCAACATGAAGGAGAACGCCGTCGTCGCCGTCATCATCATCTTCAACTTTAACACGTTGGGGGTTGCCGCCATCGCCGTCGCCGTCGCCATCATCATCTTCAACTTTAACTTGGGGGTTTCTGCCATCGCCGTCGCCGTCGCCATCATCATCTTCAACTTTAACTTGGGTGTTGCCTCCATCGCCGTCGCCATCATCATCTTCAACTTTAAAACGTTGGGGGTTGCCGCCATCACATCATTTATACAAGCGTAGAGTGATTTGTATCTGTCCGTCTTCGCCCCCTTACTTTGTCATGCACTTCTTCTTTTCACCACCAAGATTCTATATTTGGGGGCACACGATCGTTTGATACTCAAGTACGTTCTTTCCAATATTTCTTAAATATGAAGACATAACTTTTCATGAGATATTAAGATCAACATAAAGGTCATCAATTTATTGTTCTATAACTGGAGTCTTGAAAGCAACATGTTTTTTCATCTTCAAGTTACACCACTGAATTTTTGGCAATAGTTTTGTTCTTGTCTTAAATTCATTATATTTAATTTGTATGTCCAACACTACTAACGTATGTTGTATTGTCAAACTTTCTCCTGATATGATTTTATAATCCTTACAAATCATTTTATTTATTTTACGAGTCATAAAATAATCAATTTGTGATTTATTTCACCCGCTTTTAAAAGTAATTATTTGTTTTTCATTTTTTATGAAAAACGTATTTGTCACAATTAGCTCATGTGTTATGACAAAGTTTAAAATGGTTCGTCCTTTTTCATTTCTTTCTCCATATCCAAATCCTCCATGAACTGCTGTATAATCTACATTTTCCTTGCTTATATGCTAAGTTGTTAAAAGGGCGCTCAAGGCTCACCAGGCTCAGAGGTTTGCATCTTTTTTGCGCATTTGGACACATCTAGGTGCAATTTATATTGTAATCTGTTTTTTCAAAATAGAGAAAGAATCTAAGAACTCAATATTTTTTTGCATGATTTATTTTTTGTGAAACATAATTGAGCGTCGAGACTTAGATATGATCAAGCAAATACATTGATTCTATTTTTGAGAGATATAAATGATAGTAATGAATTATTAATAAGTATAATAGATGAAAAATCTGATTAAGATGATGAAGTGATGTTTGATGATGATTATTTAAATTGAATATAGTTGAGCCTTGCCTTCGTCAGGCGCGCCTGCGTTTTAAGCTTTGCGCCTATGCTCCTAGACCCCTTTGTTCCTTGGCTCCAAGACCCATTTGCGTTTTGCTCCTTTGATAACTATGTCTACATGTCTATTTAAGTCACCTCCTATGAAAGTTTTTTCTTTTTGTGAGATTTTTTTTAATAAATCATCCAAGTCTTCCCAAAATTGCAATTTAATAGTTCACTTAATCCTACTTGTAGCGCGTAAGCACTGATCACATAAATAATTTACTTTTCTATGACCAACTTAAGAGCTAAAATTTTATCACATTTCTACTTATCCCAACAAATTTATTCTTCTAAGCAGTATCCACAATAATACCCGTTTCACTGTTTGTTTTATTTTTTCTGTGTACCATAATTTTAAAACCCAAATTGTCTAAAAATTTAGCTTTCTCATCCACCCATATAGTCTCTTGCAGATATAAAATATTATCCCTTTTCTAATCATCATATCTACTATTTTGAATGGTGTGGTGAGAGGCAATCAAGTTGCATTCAAAAGTATTGCTCACATTTACATTTTAGGAATAACATACTCAAGTATCAGTAGCTTTAATCTTTATTTTGATTAGATCCCAAAAATATTACCTCGAGAAATACCTAATTGTAAGATTAGTCACTAATCACATATTTGGATTAGTCACTCATCACATATTTGCTATCATCAGGATGAATTAATCAGGCTCATAGGTACAATATATCATACAACTGTTTTCTAACCTTAACGGCAAGCTTGAAACAATGAAGTGATGGAGAACAATATTGGTTTTAATTGTTAGGAATTGGAAACATCATGATTGGAGTATGCTAAGCTCACCTCTATATCTATTGTCATCAGTTTCTTGCAGTGGGTTGTACAATTTTCTGAAACTTACATAGAAAAAACTTATACAAATTTGGTTATATAGGGCAGCCCGGTGCACGAAACATCCCCACGCAACGGGGGTCCAGGGAAGGGTCTCATCAGAAGGATGAAATATAGGCAAACCTTACCCTGCATAAGCTTGGTTATATAATATTAATTAATTTTGTTAATCTAATTTTTGTTCCGTCATTGATATTGTATTTTTAGTGATCAAAACATAAAACATATAAGTAATAGAGAACAATATTGGTTTTAATTCTTAGGGAATGGAAAATCAGGATTCAAATTTACTAAGCTTACCTATGTATTTATTGTCATCAGTTCTTGCAATGACTTTCCGAATTTACCGAGACTTACGTAGAAACTGTTAGAAGTGTTAGAAAAGTCTTGTAAATATGCCCATTACTTAGGCCCTATCAAAACATAAGGAGTCTCAGTGGTCAGGCGAACATCATTGACGGATAGATCTTGGCGGTCTGACGAACAACATTGGTGGATAGATCTTGGCGGTCTGACAGACATATCTGGTGGACAGTACTGATAGACAGACAGTCTGTAGTAGCGGTCTGTCTTTGGCAGTTTGGCAGTGTTGGAGCCTGTCAGAACCTGTGTTGTTAGACAGTCTGACAGCTAGCACTGGCGGACAGGATTGACGGTTTGAATAGGCAAACCGGTCTGGCGGTCTGCCGATGTTTCTAAGGTAGCTGTGCGGACTGCTGAGGTCAGATCCAGTTGACGGTCAGACAGTTAGCTCCTGCCTAACCGCGTGAGGTGCTTTTATATTCTTTCCGCAATTGTCAAGGTTGTCGGGATCGAGATTGTAGATGAGATCGTTTTGAGGTTGGATCAGATCAGATCGGAGGATCGCATAGAGGATCCTACAACATTCATAAATTAAGACTATAAAATAAAATTGAATTTTGTATCATTAAATTACATGCTCAATTAATAAAAAAATCAATAAATTGAGTAGTATGTGAATAACTATATTAATTTTTTTTGAATAACTAAATTAAAATGATAATATCATACTAAATTCAATTTCAGTTTCAGATAAGACATTCAATGTTTACTAATAATAAAAACAAATCTAGACTGGAAGCGACGGAAGAAGCCACTCTTGGCCTCTATTTGCAGTTGGAAATCAACACTTGAGATACGGTAAAACAACATGATATGATTTTGTGATGGGGGTATGAGGGCGGGATTGGGATAAGGTTAAACAATGAGTTGTGAGCGTTGGACCGATTGAATGAGGTCAGGATATGGTTGGACATGTTTCTAGTTACATTTGGAAATACCGGTAGAATCGGGTCAGGATCGCGATCCTAAAAATCCTAAGATTCGGATCGCGATCCTAGTCGTAGATGTGCCGATTTAGATCCTAGGTAAGATCCGGATCGATTTACAAAATCGTGATCGTAGGATCGTAAGATCCTACGATCCGGATCACGATCCTGATAACCATGGCAACTGTGCCCTTTGTTGATCAGCAGAGGCTTGACCGCAGTTCTCAAGCAACATCTCTTGTGCGATCTAGTGGTTAGAATTTGTCTAACCGCAACTTTATCTCGCCGTTAGGTTGTGCTAACCGTTGTTATAGTCCTGGAAGCGGGCAACTGCACATTAGAGGTGGACAGATGACAAAGCTAGCATTGGAGTTTTGTAGTTGTACAACCGGTCTTTTTTAACCACATGTTCTGAGCGTTTAAGTTTTTGTGTAACCGACTAGTCGCTTGTGATAGACATTGTTTATTCTCTCTCTTATCTTCTCTCTCTTACCCCCTTTTTCTATAAATAGGGGGCATACCCTTGTATTATGTAATTTTTTGGAGTTATAAAGTTCTGTTATTTATCTGTTTTCTCACATGATATCAGAGCTTTCAGTCCATTTGCTTTGGTTTCTATTTTTGGGCAAGCAACAGTGCAAGCGGTTACTGTTTCTTTAACCGCCTCTTCTTCTTCTCCGCAATTTCTTTTCTTAACTGCGGCCTCCTCCTCTTCTCTGTTGTCGCGGTTTCCTTAATCGCGGTTTCCCTCCCGCCCTCCGTTTGCTCATCGCTCTTCCTGCGGCTTGCTTTCTTCTTGCCCTCTCGCTTTCTTCGCACGGTCTCTCTCTGTTGTCCGCACCGTCTTGCTTAACCATGGTTTCTTCCCTTAGCCGTGGTTTCCTCCTCTTTTCTGGCCTCTTCCTCTAACCGGGCGGTTAGAATCTCTCTGCCGGTCCTCTTTATCCACGCGGCTAGCCTCTTCTTCTTGCCTTTTCTTCTTTTTGTGGAGTCGCCGGACACCTTGTCCTCCACTCTATCCTCTCCTCTGGTTTTACCCTCTCCTGTCACTGCCTCCAACAATCTGGGTACTTTATCCAAGCTCACTGGATCGAATTACCCCGATTGGAGTGTTTCATTTGCCTTTCTGCCGCGCTTTCAGCGTAAGCGTCATTATCTTACTAATGACCCTCCTGCTTATGAGTCCGCCGCATTTAACAACTGGGATGCTAGTGATGCTCTAGTTAGAACGTGAAATGCCAACAGTCTGTCTGATGAGTGTCTTCCCGTCATTTAATATGATGCGACAGTTAAGATTGTCTGGAATCATCTTGCTGCCCTGTACTCCAAAGGAGTTCAAACTTCCCGCATATATACGTTGCGTGCGGTTCTTTTTGCCCGACCTGTCATGAATCCTGCTGCTGCCTATCAGGAAGCACAAGTTCTTGGCACTGAGCTTCTTCAACATTGCCCCTTTTATGCTGATCTTACCAAGCAACATAAGCACTTTCAAGAGCTTCTGATTGTCTGTTATTTGCTTCGTTTGTCTGACTTTTATGATATGATTCAACAATAAATTCTTAGAGAAGTTGATACTCCTACTCTGGATGTTACTGCTGCACGTATTTCAACTGTACTATTCTACTCCAATGACCTTTGCTTGCCCTCCATCTCCTTCTGACATTATTGCTCATCGGGCCCGTCTTGATATTCCCAGTGGTCGTGGAGGCCGTTTTGGTGGCCGTGGATTCTCTAGATATCTATGTTCTCACTGTGGCAAGACTGGTCACCTTGTTAATCGCTGTTGGGTCAAACATCCTCATCTTCGCCCTACTCCGGGTGATACTACTTCAAAGAAGTCTACTTCTCTTGATACCTCTTTTGGTAGTGCTAATGTAGTCATTGCGAGTATGTGACTTATTGATTGTGGTGCTACAAATCATATGACAAGCAATCCCCATCTCTTCCCTCAGTTGGGCAAACATAACCGGTTACCTCCGATTTTTATTGTGGATGATTCTCCGTTCCCTGTGTGTGGCTCTGGAGTAGTGCATGTTACTCCTCTTCAACTTGCAGACACTCTATGTCCCAACTTTTCCATGCAATCTTCTTTCTATTACCTCTCTATGTAAATAACTGAATTGCACGACTATTTTTACCTCATCTACATGCGCTTTTTAGGATTCTCAGTTCAAAGAGACGATTACTACTGGGACTGAAAGTGGTGACTTGTTCTATCTCGACAATGTGTCTGCTTTTTCTGCCTCCACTACTCTTCTGCAATGACATTTTTGCCTTGGACATCCTTCTGCTCGTCTTCTTTACCAAGTCTTCCCTGATCTACCTCGGGGAGAATCTTCTCTCCGTTGTGAAGCCTGCCAACTCGGCAAACACCATCGTACATATTTTCCAGCAAAGCAGGGACGTAGTTTTTCTCGACCTTTTGAGATTGTCCATTCTGACATTTGGGGTCCTGCTCTGACCAAATCTGTTGGGCGGGGTAGTCTGTATTTTGTTACTTTCATTGATTATTTTTCTAGATGTACTTGATTGTACCTATTGAAAGAACGTTCTAAACGTTTTTTTGTTTTCAGTACATTTTATAACGAGATGTGTAATCAGCTTGATACTACTATTAAAATTCTACGCACAGATAGTGCCAAAGAGTACCTTGCTAATCAGTTTTCTGTGTTTTGTATGAATCGTGACATTATACATCAAACTAGTTGCCCTTACACTTCCTAACAAATTGGAGTTGCTGAATGCAAAAACTGCCATCTTCTTGATGTGGCTCGCTCCCTTCTCACTCATATGAGTTTTTCCCATTTCTAATAGGGACATGTCGTTCTTCTTTCTTGTTACCTCATCTACCAATTCCTTTCTTCGGTTCTCCACGACAAAACTCCTTTCTCCATTTTGTATCCTGACGCGTCACCGTTTCCTTTACCTCTACGCGTCTTCGGATACACAGTGTTTGTTCACTCTTCTTTTCCTAGACGTGACAAATTCTCTCCTTGCTCAGCTAAGTGCATCTTTCTGGGCTACTGTCCAACACAGAAAGGATATCGGTGCTATGGTCATATTCTCCGAAAACAGTATGTTTTCACAAACATTACTTTCTTTGAAAATACTCCTTACTTTTCCCACACTGTTCCGCTTCCACCTTCTGATGACTCATCTTCTCTACCCGTTGTCTCTGCTCCTCCGCTTGAACCTGTCTCTCTCCCTTCTATAATTATCCAAGTCTACTCTTCTTTCTCCTGATTCTGCTTCTCTCCCTGAGCCACCACTGGCAGTTCCCGGGCCAGCAGTCTCTCCAACGGAAGGATCTGGTATTACAGAAAAGTCAGATCTTGATCTTTCGATTGTTCTTCAAAAAGGCATTCAGACATACACTCAACATCCTATTCATGATGTTGTTTCCTATGCTCGGCTCTTCTCTTCCTCAAAGAGCTTTGCTCTCGCTCTCTCAGCAAATGTCCCCCCGTCTACCTATCAAGATACTCTTGCTGTTCCTTATTGGAAAACCGTCATGGAAGAAGAAATGAAAACTCTGACTGAGCGGGGTACTTGGACTCTTGTCCTTACCCCTCCAGGTGCTGATGTGGTTGATTGTCGATGAGTTTTTGTGATCAAGTTTCTTCCTGATGGTATCATTGATCGTTACAAAGCTCGACTTGTCGCCAAGGGTTTTACTCAGACCTATGTTATAGATTTTTTGACACCTCTCCTGTTGCTCGGATTACCACAATTCTCGTTCTTTTTTCTATGTCTGTTAACAAAAACTGAGAGATGTCTTAGTTGTATATAAAAAATGTCTTTCTTTATGGTGATTTACAAGAAAAAGTCTATATGGAGCAACCTTCTGGATATGTTGCTTCGGGGGAGTCTCAGGTGTTTAAGTTGAGGAAGACAATTTATGGTCTTAAGCAAAGTCCGCGAGCCTGGTTTGAGAAGTTCAGCGAAATTATTTTTTTTATTGGGTTTGCTCGAAGTGCTATAGATCACTCTTTGTTCATACGCAAGACCTCGACAAGGCCTGTTGTTCTTGCTGTCTTTGTGCATGATATTCTTCTTATAGGGGATGATAACAAGGGAATTGACATGAAAAAGAACCATCTTCTTAAGTACTTTGTTACAAAAGATATGAGGTCTCCCAAGTACTTCCTGGAGATTGAGATCTCCAGAAACCCCAATTCTGTAGTTCTTTCACAGCGAAAGTATGCCTTGGATATTTTGAAAGAGACAGATCTTTTTGGGGCTAAACCTGCTCGGTGTCCAATGGCTGTTGGTGATGACAAGTGCTGGAGTGAGGATTCACCTTTCCTTGCAGATGTCACCAGGTACAGACGGCTTATCAGAAAACTCATTTATCTGACAGTGACAAGACCAGATATTTGTTATGTTTTAGGAAGGGTGAGCCAGTTTATACAAGCTACTAAGGAATATCATCTACAATCAACCCTAAAAATCTTGAAATATATGAAAGGGTCTCCTGGAAAGGGGCTTCTATTCCAAAAGAACGGTCATTTGAGAATTGAGGTCATATTCTGATGCAAGCTACGCAGATGACAAAGAAAATAAGAAGTCTACGTTTAGTTTCTGTACCTTCGTAGGAGGAAATCTAGCCAGCTGAAAGAGCAAGAAACTGGCTGTAGTTTAAGGTCAAGTGTTAAAGGCGAATACAAAAGCATGGCTTTGACAACCTTTGAGCTGAAGTGGTTGCAGACACTAATACTTGATTTGGGAGAAGTTTATGATCATCATCTGCCAATGTTCTGTGACAACAAGAAAGCTATATATATTTCAAAGAATCCAGTCTTTCATGAAAGGACAAAGCATATTGAAGTAGACTGCCATTTCATTAGAGAATAGGTGCTGGAGAATCACATCTGCACTCCGTTTGTCACCTCTGACAAGGAGCTTGTCGATGTCTTCACCAAACCAGTGTATTCTTTTTCAGATATCTGCAACAAGCTGAGCATGATTGACATTTATGCTCCAGCTTGCGGGGTAGTGTCAAAACATAAGGATTCTCAGCAGTCAGGCGGACAACATTGATGAATAGATCTTGGCGGTCTGATGGACAACATTGGCGGATAAATCTTGGCGGTCTGGCGAACATATCTGGTAGACAGTACTGACGGACAGACAGTCTGTACTAACGGACTGTCTTTGGCATCTTGGCAGTGTTGGAGCCTGTCAGAACCTGTGCTATTAGGCAGTCTAGCGGCTAGCACTGGCGGACAGGATTGGCGGTTTGAATAGGCAGACCGGTCTGGCGGTCTGCCGATGTTTCTAAGGTAGTTGTGCGGACTGCTGATGTCAGATTCAGTTAACAGTTAGGTGGTTAGCTCCTGCATAACCGCGTGAGGTGCTTCTATATTCTTCCTGAAGTTGTGCCCTTTGTTGATCAGTAGAGGTTTGACCACAGTTGGTGTTCGCAGTTCTCAAGCAATATCTCCTGTGCGATCTGACGGTTAGGCTTTGTTTAACCACAACTTTATCTGGCAGTTAGGTTTTGCTAACTGCCGCTATAGTCCTGGAAGCGGGCAACTGCACATTGGAGGCGAACAAATGACAGAGCTAGCATTGGAGTTTTGTAATTGCACAACTAGTCTTTTCTAACCGCATGTTCTGAGCGGTTAAGTTTTTGTGTAACCGCCTAGTCGCTTGTGACAGACGGTTATTCTCTCTTTTGTTTTCTCTCTCTTCCCCTCTTTTTTTTAAATAGGGGGGGGGGGGCATACCCTTGCATTATGTAATTTTTTGGAGTTATAAAGTTCTGGTATTCCTTGTTTTCCCACAGACCCATATTGTAGCTCATTGCTCTCTTAGATTAATCTCACATCTTAGATTGGAGTTCCTCTCATCTCTCTCTTCCTATATGTATATGTATTCTCTCAAATTGTAAAATAGATTTTCTTGCATTATTTTTTTTCTGCTGTTTCTACATGGTATCAGAGCCAGCAACGGTTCTTGCGGTCTGCCCTTTTCTAATCGTCGGCTTTGCGTTTCTCTTGTTATCCGCACAAGGGTGCTGTCTCCTTTCTTGCTAATTGTCGGTCTTGGTCTCCTGGCTGTGGTCTGCGGTCTCCTTGCCTTAACCGCTTCTACCTCTATGGCATCCGCCCCCATCCCCCTTTCCCCCTCTCTCCTTTATACCCCGTGGCCGGGTCCCGCCTCTGCGATCTTCTTTCTACGGACTGTGCGGTCTCTGCCTTGCTTTCCTCTTTGTCGCTGGAAGGTCTTGCGGTCTATGCTTTGCCGCTGCATGCGACCTTCCTTGCCGCTGCAAGTGATCTTCCTTGCTGTTGATTGCTCTGCCTTCTCTCAAGACGCCGGAGCCTTTCTTGTCTCCAGAACGCAGCGACCTGTCAGGTCGCCAGCTCTCCGTGCCGCGCAGGTCGCTGTTTCCCGTACTCTCCTAGCCGCGCAGTTTGGTCGTCAGCTGCATTCTCTGCCTTGCCACCATCTTTGCCGCGCAGGTTGCTAACACTTTTTACCACACAGGTCACTGCTTGTGCAGTCTGCCGACTACCCGCTGTTCCTCTCTTTCTTTGTTTGTCGTTTATACTTGCGGCTTCTTATCGCTGTTCTTTTGCTCTAGCCACAAGCTGTTTGCCTCTAATACCGTTGTTTGTCTCTAGACTGCTTGTCTGCAGCTATTTGTCACAGTTGTTCGCAGATTCTTATCGCTAACCGCAGTTGTCCGCACCAGTTTGCCGCTAGACCGCTCAACTGCTCGATCCACTACTATTTTCTTGTTGTTGTCTTGTTACCCGCACTTGCTGTCCGCTTGCTCTTTGCTTAACTGGCCCCTCGGTGTTGTTGCTATTATGGATTCGACTGTTGCTTCCTCACTTCCTGGATGTGCTGCCGCTGCTCCCCTTGAGCTTCGTGATGAACTTCGGATCACTACCATCTCTCTTCGTGGAAAACAAAAGTTTGTTGAGTGGGTTCACTCAGTTCGCCGTGTTCTACAGACTAAATGGCTTCTTCATCGCCTGACAAGGACTCCTCCCACTGCACCTACTGAGGAGTAGATACGTGATGATGGTCGTGTCTAATCATAGATTCTCAATTCCTTGGACACCGAGCCGTATCGGATGTCCATGTATCACGAGACGGCCCACGCCATGTGGGAGGATCTTCACTCTCTATTCTAGAAAGGATAGTCTTCAGCACCTGTTCGACATAATTAGTGTTCTTCAATCCCTTGACCCTAACGCTACTGGTGACTTGACTTCCTTTGTTGCTCGGGCCAAAACTCTTGTTGAGGCATGGATATAACTTCAGCCTCCCACCACAGATTTGGTTGCACAAAGGGCACAAAAAGTAGTTGGGATTGCCATGATGACGACTCGTGTTCCACCACATCTTTATAGTGTACGAGCTCAAATTCTGTCTTCCATCGTTACTCCGTCCCTCTCTGACGTTTGCTCGATGCTCCTGAATGTGACTCCTCCCCCAGATGCTCCTACAAATCTAACTTTGACTCTCCTCCAACATCCCGTCTCTACTCTTGCTCCTTTTGCTCGTGGTCCACCGGCTCGTGGGGGTCGCCATTCTCGGGGACGGAGTCGTGTTGGTCGTACCTTTTTTAAATGTTCTCACTGCGGCCGGGATGGTCACCTTGAGGCCACCTGCTATTGCAAGCATGATCTGCCTCCTTATCTTACTGCTTCTGTTACTACAGCTTCTCCCTCAGCCACCAGTGATGACATCGCTGCTCTGCGTGCTCAACTCCAACAGTTTTAAGGGGTGGTTAGTCGCTCCTCTGGATCCATGACGCCGATCTCCAATGAAGGTATATCTTGCCACTCACAAACCTCTCACTGGATTGTGAACTCGGGTGCCACGACATCTCTCTGCAGCGACCACCTTAATACTTGAATTCTATTTATCTCAAGTTCATCATAGTGACTAATAGTGACACCACCCCGATTTTTGGCGCTACTCATATGCCCCTTACTCTAACCCTCTCTCTATCTTCGGTTCTTCATGTTCCCGGATCCCCCTTTAACCTTCTCTCTATTAGCCATCTTAATCAGGGCCTTGATTGTTCTGTAACCTTCTCACGCTCCTCTTTTGTTGTGCAGGATCGACAAACGCAGAATATACTTGGTAGAGGGCGGCTGTCCAATGAGCTGTATCTTCTTGATGTTCCACCTACTGCTTTCTCTACTGTCTCGTCTGAAGCACTTTCAGATGTATCCCTTCAAGAGTTTACTTGTGAATCTTGCATCTTTTACAAACAACACCGCGTATCTTTTCCTTCATCTTGTACTCGAAGTGATACTCCATTTTCGTTAGTATATTCTGATATTTGGGGACCATATAAAATTCCTAGTATCTTTGGTTATCGTTATTTTGGGCAAAAATAGGAATTTAGTCCCTAAACTTTGTCTACTTTAAGAAATCAGTCCCTTAAGTTTATATTATGAGAATTCAGTCCCTCAACTTTCTAATTCATATGAAATCGTCCTTTATATTATTATTACAGTTAATAGTAATAATTAGACCTAAAACATCATTAACTCCAACACAGTCGTACTCATGCCACCCTGATTTTCACCGCCTGTTCTTTATTTCGCCGCCTCTCCATCTCCATCTCCTCTTGTAGCACTTAATACCTCTCCATCCACCATGTTTCCTTTGCCCAAGCATGTCGCGAGTTGTGAACATCTGCTATTTCCTCACCGAAGATTTATAGGTCGAGAGGAAGGGGGAAAGAGGAAAGATGTTTTGAGGCGGATCATTACGGGTAGAATGTGGTCGATGTCGATGGTGAAAGTGAAAGAGAGGATGGGGATTGTGGGGCTTGAGGTGGTGCCAAACATGCAAGTGGTGCTGATATCTCTGTACAAGCAGACATTGATGGAGATCAAGGCCGTACTAGAGGAAAAAGGATACCGCAAGGCATGGAGTGCTTCCCCAACCACCACCTCTGGGCTTGCGTCGATGATGTTGGGGTTAATGGCGTTTTAAGGTCTAATTATTACTAACAACTATAATAATAAATAAAGGACTGATTTCATATGAATTATAAAGTTGAGGGACTGAATTCTCACATCAAATTGAGGGATGATTTCTTAAAGTAGACGAAGTTTAGGGACTAAATTGCTATTTTTGCCCGTTATTTTGCGCATTTATTGATGATTACTCGTGTGTAACTTGGTTATATTTACTTCGTGATCGTGTTGAACTCCCATCTATATTTCATGCATTTATTGTAGAGACTCGTACTCAATTTTCTACTTGCGTCATAGTTATTCGAACTGATAATGCACATGAGTATACCAGACGAACCTTCTCAAATCTGTACACCGAGTTTGGTATTATCCATCAGACTTCGTGTGCCTATACTCCTCAAAAGAACAGCGTGTCCTAGCGGAAAAATCAGCATCTTCTCGATGTCACTAGATATCTCCTGTTTCAAATGCAGGTACCACCACTATAATGGAACTTTGTCATTTATACTGTCTGTCATCTCATCAATCGCATGTCACCGTCCATCCTCGACCTCGTGACTCCATTCACCCTCCTTTTCCCTTCAACAACTCTGTTATCTCTCCTACCCTGCATTTTTGGATGTACGTATGTCCATAACCTCGGTCCACACACTGACAAGTTTGCTCTACGTGCTACCAAATTTATGTTTGTTGGCTATTCTCGCACCCAAAAGTGGTATGTTTGCTATTCTCCTACAGACGGTAAAATGGTTGTTTCTGCTGATGTCATCTTTCGGGAAGACCTACCGTTTTTCACCATCCCTACAGATCCTCTTCTACCTCCTCCACCTCAGCCCGCGGTTCCAGTCACGTCTCCCCTTCCACCTCTCCTTCCGGCACCATTCCAATCCAAACCACCTCCCTTTCGTGTTTACACTCGTCTCTCTCTCAAATCTGATGCCATGCAGTAGTCTCCTTCTACCGGTGTGATCTCGCGGCCTGTCGATCAGACATCAACCTCTACGGCTCATCCTTTGGTAAATTACGTCTCCTTACATCGCCTCTCCCCACCTCTTCTTAAATTTGCACTCGCTTTCCACTCCATTTCTATACCTAACTCTTTACCGGAGGCTCTTAAACATTCATGGTGGCGTGCGGGCATGGATGAAGAAATGACTGCTCTTTGGGCCAGTCAGACTTGAGATCTTTTACCTCTTCCTCCTGGACAGAGTTGTGTTGGTTGTAAGTAGGTCTTTGCAATCAAACATGCTGTAGATGGGACAGTTGAACGTCTGAAAGCTCGGCTTGTGGCTCGGGGGTTCACTCAACAACAAGGACTTGATTATGATGAGACTTTATCCCTGGTTGCCAAGTTAAACTCTGTTCGGGTTCTGATCTTCTTAGTAGTTCATCGCCAGTGGCCCCTGCATTAGCTGGATATCAAAAATGCTTTTTCTAAATGACGACCTTCTTAAAATTATATACATGCATCAACCGCCCGGGTTTGAGAGCACGAGGGAGTCTCATGTATGTCTGCTCAGGAAATTCATCTATGTTCTCAAACAGTCTCCTCGGGCGTGGTTTGCGAAATTTAGTAAGGCCGTTCGTGAGGTTGGCTTCAAGAGAAGCTCGACAGACTTCTTACTTTTCACTAGTCATCAATCAACTGAGACTGTCATTCTCCTGGTCTATGTGGATGATATTTTGATTACTGGTGATGACTCCACAGGGATACAACAAATTGAACAACACTTAAACTCTATTTTTCAAACTAAGGATCTGAAAAATTTTCGGTACTTCCTTGAACTTTAGGTAGCAAGGCGACCTGTTGGCCTTGTCTTATCACAACGAAAGTATTGTCTTGACCTTCTTCAAAATGCTGGCCTCTCAGGGTGCAAACTTGCGGAAACTCCGATGGATGTCAAGCATAAGTTGTGTGCTCATGGATCTGACTCTGATTCACTGCTTTCAAATTCGGAGTACTATTGACGTCTTGTGGAAAAACTGATATATCTAACAGTTACGAGACCTGATATTTTCTTTTTTGTTGGAATATTCAGCCGTTTTATGCATGCTCCACGGGTCTCTCATCTCCAGACAGTCAAACACATTCTCAGGTATTTGAAGATTGCTCCTGGACAAGGGATCGTGTATAAGCTATCCTCATCTCTATCTCTTATTGCCTTCTTGGTGATTTGAGAGTTAAACTATCATCACCAGTAACTTTGTTTTGTGACAGTCGGCTGACATACATATTGTCAAGAATCTAGTGTTCCATGACCGAACAAAACACATTGAAGTTGACTGTCACTTTGTTCGGGAAAGGTTTAGTTGAAGAAATTGAAATTGGAACATGTACCTGCTTCTGGGCAAGTGGCTGACATTCTTATCAAATCATTACCATGACCATTATATCATCAGTTTTTATCCAACCTTGGTGCCTACGACTTATATGCTCCAGCTTGTGCGGGGGGGGGGGGGGTTAGAAGTGTTAGAAAAGCCTTGTAAATAGACCAATTACTCTGGCCCATATTGTAGCTCATTGTTCTCTTAGATTAATCTCACATCTTAGATTGAGATTCCAGCTTATGCATTGTTTGGCTATATAATTTTACTTAATTTAGTTTAAAATCTTATTTTGGTTACGTTGTTGATATTGCATTTTAGTGATTAAAATTGAGATTTTAGAGATGATTTAAAATCTCGTTTTCTGTCTGTTCTATAAATTGTTTTATTCTTATATGTTTCTATTTTCTTCTTGACAACAGTGAACAAACTCGAGTAGTGCTGACAAGTGCAGCCTTTGTTCACTTGAAGCAAGCAGACTTCTCTAAGTACACACGAAATCTTTCTCCTGCAAGTCGAGCCATTTTGCTTTCAGGCCCCACAGGTAATTTACTTTGAACAGCATGTTTCAGTAACTTTCTTTTCTATCTGCAGTTCTTCCCGAATGCTTGATCCTAACTTGTGAAAATTCCCTATGTAAAGAACTTTATCACCAGATGCTTGCAAAAGCTTTAGCTCACTACTTTGAGGCGAAGCTGTTACTGTTAGATGTATCAGATTTCGCACTGAAGGCAAGTGGATCTATTATTTCTCATCTTGCATATTTAGCACAAACTAATTTTCTTTATATTGTATCAGGTCCAGAGTAAATATGGTCTTGCAAACAAAGAATCGGTAAGCCTTCAAAGGCCTATATGTATCATTCTTACTAATCTTTTATAATGTACTCAGCTTTAAATGTCCTTATTGCTTCAATCGCTCAAAGTTAATACCTGGTATAATTGTAGCGATTAATATATAGATGATGGTAATGCAAAAGAGAAGGAGAGAAAAATACCTAGCCCGTTGGTCGCACTTGACAGAATAGCATCTCCACATTATGTCATTTTTTTCTTTTTACCCTTATCAATCCATTTGAATAGATACCACACTAATATTGGTCCCATTTAGCTTGAGCATTATCTTCAATACCCCATCGCAAGCTAATTTTGCAGAGATCATGAAAACCCAACTTGGTACCATTGCCTTGTAACCCTCTTCCAGATATAGCTCTAGTAAACATATCGACAAGTTGATTTTCAGAAGTCTCAAAGTAAGTAGATATGATTCTGGCTTGATTTTTCTTTCTCAAGAAATTACAATCCACCTCAATATGTTTGACCCTTTCATGGAAAATAGGATTATTGGCAATATGACTAGCAGATTGCTTGTCACTATAGTTCGTATGTGGCAGTGACCATAGCTCTATATTTCGCTTCATCTGATGATCGTGATACAACATTTTGTTTCTTACTTTTCCAAGAAATGAGATTTCCTCCCAAGAACAACTATATCCATTGGTGGACTTTCTGTCATTGTATGATCCAGCCTAGTTCAAGTGCCCTTGATTTTTATACATAATTCCCTTCTCTAGTGATCCTTTCAAGTATTTAACTATCCTCTGAACAACCTCATAATGATGAACTCTTGGCTAATGCATAAACTAACTTGCCATGGATACGACAAACACAATATCATGTCTGGTTATAGTCAAGTAGATCAATTTTCCCACTAATTGTTGAAACTTCCAATTTTTTTCAGAATGAGTCTTGTTTGTGAATGCCATATTTCAAGTTAATAGGACTCTACAATTTTAGCACCATCATATCATGCCTCTTTAAGGAGGTCTAGAACATATTTCTGTTGTGAAATAAAGATCCCCCTCATAGACCGAGGCACCTCTATCCCCCAAAAGTACAGAAGAGCACCAAGATCTTTAATATCAAAGGTGGACGCAAAACATTTTTTAACCTCAAAAATATGACTAGCTCTAGAGCTAGTAAGGATGATATCATCCACATGCACAACAAGGATCTCCGTATGGGAAGCCTGCTTGTGGATAAAGACAAAGTGATCATAAATATTTCTAGAAAAGCCAAGTTGTAAAAGTTTAGTGCTAAATTTCTCAAACCAGGCCCGGCCCGGGGAGATTGCTTAATGCCATAAATATCTTTCTTTAACCCGCATACAAAATTAGATGTGGGTAACGAGAAGCCTGGTGGAGGTGCCATATAAACCTCTTCTTGAACATGTTCTTAGCATACAATTGATGAAGGGGCTGTGATGAGCCACAAAAGAAAGGAAAATATGAACATAAGTTAGTTTGGTAATAAGATCAAATGTTCTTGGTAGTAACACCATCAATATGAGTAAAGAATTTTACCGCCAGTTTGACCTTATACCTTTCCAATGGATCCATTATGATTATGCTTAGCTGCGAACACCCAACAAACCACATGTTTTCCTTAGGGAAGTTCCATTAATTCCGAAGTATTTGTTTCTTAAAAGCCATCATTTCATTCCTCCATAGCCTTGTTCCATGGAGAAATGAGGAGGGTTTCAAAGAAATTGTTAGGAATGGATACAAATGAAACAATTGTAAGTAAAGCACGGAAAGATGGAGATAAAGAATATGAACTTACATAGCTCTCATTGGGATACCGAGTGCGACCATTGAGACACAAGGATGGGTTAGAGTCAAGTACAGGAACTTGAGAAGCAATGTTCGATGACGTGGTAGGAGTGATGTGGGTTTTTTTCTTCTTCATTGATAAACTGGAGTTCTTTTTGTGTGCAAACAATGTCTTTATGATTACCCATCTCCAAAGAAACACCCTTTGGGTAGATTCTACAATATAGGGTGCACATGCGTTGATACTGATGCTGTGATGCATGAGGTAACACAATCTCAGAAGATTGATTGTACTCGTAGTGAGCTGGAACTTGCTAACCTTGATTTGAAAAGAAAGGCATCTCTTCAATTAAGGTAAACGTCCTTGGACACAACCTTCTATGAATTCAAGGGAAATAACACTAAGTAAAATGTATCCTCATGAGGTTTCAGGATCTGAAGGGGGATCTTATTCTCATTGACCCGTGAGGGAATTCTATTAATCAAATACACAGAAGTGAGAAAAACTTTACCCCTCAAAGACTTGGGCACATGCATCTCTTATTACAAAGCTTTGGCATCATTCAACAAATTTCTATGCTTACTTTTTGATACCCCATTCTGTTGGGGAGTATACAAACATGAACTCTGAAAGATTATACCTTTGTTGCTCAAAAACATTTGCATATCCTTAGACACAAATTCCCCACCTAAGTATGACCTTAAGACTTTGATCTTCGCTTTAAATTGTGTTTCAACAAGAGCATAGAAGTTTTGAAATATTTTTAAAACATCATTCGTTCTTCTCAACAAATACACCCCTTTAAATCTTGAAAAATGATCAATAAAGAAAATAAAATACTTAAAGTCATTTGAAGAGATAATGAAAGTAGTTCAAACATCAAAATGAATCCGCGATGCCATAAACTCAAGTCCTCGTGCTTTGTTGAAGTTTTCGCATGCACCGCCTTCTTTGGATCGATCAGATATATTTCCCCTGACTCAGCCCCCCACCAATCGTCTTCCTGCTCACTAAGTCAGTAAGTCCTGAAAAACATAATGAGAGAGAAAAATGTAATACTACAATTAAGTTGTTTGATGACACATATTGATCCAAGAGAAATATCTGATGAAAGACACACAATCCCTTTACTAGTAGGAGGAAATGATCCGTCGACGATTTTCACCTTTCTCATAACAGGACACATAAAGTTAATATGACTCAACTTACTTGCCATATGATCAGAAGCTCCCGAATCAATTATCCACTAGCATAAGCAACCATACCTGATGACTGAGTATGCTCATGTCGCCCAAGAAAGGTTTCAAGAGCCGCCAATTTCTTGCTCATCTCCTGAATGAATAGGTCTTCTTAACTAGTGGAATGATCTCCACTTCCCAGATAAAAAATTCTCGAGTGTGCAGATTGAGGTTTCACCACATACTTGCCTGCAACATTTTTAGTGAAGTGTTTAGGAATAAAGTGTGAAATGGCTTCCAACAATTTTCTCACACATGTTTTCTTGCCTTACAGTGAGAACACACCAACGTGACTTTCTATGACTAGGTCAACTGAAGTTTGCCCATATTAGACCCACTTTTAGGCTCTGTTTGGCGTGGCTACAACCTGCAGCGATTGGAGAAGCAGTGGTTGTAACACTCTAACCAAGTTGACAGGAACCAGCAGTACGGCCGGGTCCGCAATTACAAGTAAAATAGGAGACAATATATAAACTGGCTAGGGTTGATAACGGAGTATCTTCGTGCTAGAAAGTGAAGAGGAAGGGTCGTCGGGGTCTAGGGTGGAAGGAGGAGCGGCCGGTGCCGGATTTCGGCGCGACGGGAGCGGTCGCCAAAGGCCTGTTCGCCGATTTCGTCGTGCGGTTACGGGAGGCGGACTGCGGCTTGCGGGAAAAGAAGGATCGGGTTTCACGGGATTTAGAAGGGGCGCAACTTCTTATTTGGAATAGTTAAGTTGCGGTTTCTTAACCGTGAACCGGATTTTATAAGGAGGAAAACCCATTTTAAGACTTTGGTCTTAATACATAAAGTGAAAATCGTCGCGGCCGCCACGATTACTCGCCATAGAACACTGACTCTTATTTATCTGCTTATCTTGTATAATAATTTAATTAAACATAATAAATTGTTACCTTATAGGCCGTCGACACGATCAATTTTGTTTGTGATCAAGCCCTGAGATTGAATTAAATGTGACATCAAAATCTGGGATATTACCAATCTTCCCTACTAATAAATTTTCGTCCTCGAAAATTGCAAACGTACCTGAATCAAAGAGAAACGCATAATCTTCATTGCCACGAAGTTCGTCCTCTCTTTTCCAAGTATACTCTGGTCGACCGCAATTCATCCAAAGGACTTTAACCATACGGATCTCTCTGGTTCTGAGCTTCTGAATTCTTGACTCTACTATTGTGACTGGTTTAACACTGATGCTAAGATCTGATTTGATGGGTGGCTTTTCGGTACTGATGATCTAATTGAGATCTTTAACTGCTCTCCTCACGTAGGAGACGTGGAATGCATCATGTAGACCACTCATTTCCTCAGGCAAGGCCAACCTATATGCAACCTCACCAATGTGTTCAAGTACCTTGAAGGGACCAACGAATCTGAGACTCAATTTATTTATCATCTTAATACGAGAGACTCCTCTAACTGGTCTGACCTTCAGATAAACGTAATCTCCAACACTGAATTTCACTGACTTGTGCTTCTGGTCATAATACTTGGCTTGTCTGTCCTGAGCAGTCCTCATATGCCCCTGAACGAGTCTGACTCGGTCCGTGGTCTTATCTATCCATGATCCTTCAATGGTAGCTCTCTCTTCGCTTTCTGCCCAACATAAAGGTGTACGACAACGTCTTCCATACAACGCCTCGAACGGTGCCATGTCGATACTCGCCTGGAAACTCTTGTTATAGGAGAATTCTACTAAGGTAACATACTTTTCCCATTTGCCTCCAAAGTCCAAGATACACATGTGAAGCATGTCTTTCATGGTCCTGTTAGTACGCTCTGTCTGACCATCGGTCCGGGGGTGGAAAGCTGTGCTAAACTTCAACTGTGTACCCAGACGCTCGTGAACATACCTCCAGTCCTTGGCGGTGAATCTACCATCTCTATCTGACACTATGGACTTTGACACACCATGAAGTCGGACTATCTCATCCACATACATCTGAGCTAACTTTGGACCCTGGTCGGTCCTCTTATTGGGAATAAAATGGGCCACCTTGGACAACCGATACACGATCACCCAAATCGAGTCATTCCCGCTCTGAGATCTAGGGAGGTCATGCACAAAATCCATAGAGATGTCTTTGAAATTCCACTATGGGATAGGAAGAGGCTGTAGCTTGCCTCCAGGTCTCTGACATTCCGCCTTAACCAACAAGCAAGTCTCGCACCTCTTTACAAAATCTGCGACATCTCCCTTAAGTCCCGGCCACCAAACTGACTTCTTGAGGTCTGCGTGCATCTTTGTACTGCCTGGATGAATAGAGTATCTGTAGTTGTGAGCTTTGTATAGTACGTCCTCCCGAAGATGGCTAACATCCGGGATGCACCCTACCATCAAACAATAGTAAATCCTCCCGAATACTGAATTTCTCCTTTTGACCTGTCTGAGTCAGAGCCCAAATTTCTGACATCTTTGGATCCAGAGGTAGAGTTGTCGGCTGGCCTGATCTTATCCTTGATATCACATGTAATTTATATCCAACCCAAACTTGCAGGCCCAAAGCTAGAGTGTGGCACTATTCGGATCTCTAACCTCTTTAACTCTTGCACCAGCTCCTTCTGCTGAGTAAGGAGAGAGTAACTCGATTCTCTACGACTAAGTGCATCATTCACAACATTCGCCTTTCCAGGGTGGTACTGGATGGTCACATCATAGTCTGTCAAAAACTCGAGCCACCTACACTGTCTCATGTTGAGCGCCTGCTGCTCAAAAATGTACTTGAGGCTCTTATGATCTGTGAAGGCCTCACACCGTACTCCGTAGAGGTAGTGCCTCCAAATCTTCAAAGCGTGTATGATAGCGGCTAACTCCAAGTCGTGCACTGGATAATTTCTCTCGTGAACCTTCAATTGTCTGGACGCAAAAGCTATAACCTTTCCATACTGCATGAGAACACATCCCAGACCTTGTCCTGAAGCATCACTGTAAATCTGAAAGCCATCTACGCCCGAATGAGGACTTAGTAATGATGCATCTGATAACCTGGTCTTCAACTGCTCGAAAGCAGACTCGCACTCCGATGTCCAACTAAAAACTCTCCCCTTCCTGGTGAGCGTAGTTAAAGGAAGGGCTATCCTCAAAAAATCCTGAATAAACCTTCGATAGTAGCCTGCCAAGCCGAGAAAACTTCGGATCTCTGCTACCGACTTCGGCCTTGGCCAATCTCTGATCGCCTCAATCTTATTTGAATCAACCGCAAGTCCCTCCTTACTAATCACATGACCCAAGAATGACACTTCTGGAAGCCAGAACTCGCACTTAGCAAACATAACATATAACTGATTCTGCCTAAGGGTGCCCAAAACTACCCTAAGGTGCGCGACGTGCTCTTCTTTGCTTCTCGAATACACCAGAATATCATCAATGAAGACAATAACAAATCGATCCAAGAACTCCTTGAATACCCTGGTCATCAAATCCATAAATGCAGACGGAGCATTGGTCAATCCAAATGGCATGACCGCAAACTCAAAGTACCCGTATCTGGTGCTAAATGCTGTTTTTTGGATGTCCTGCTCTCGAATTCTCAACTGATGGTATCCCGACCTCAGATCTAACTTGGAATATGTGGAAGACCCCTCGAGTTGATCGAACAAGTCATCTATCCTTGGAAGATGATACTTGTTCTTAATAGTAAGTTTATTCAACTCTCTGTAGTCAATGCACAATCTCAAACTGCCGTCCTTTTTCATCACAAAAAGGACTGGGGCTCTCCATGATGATATACTAGGCCTGATGAATCCCAGATCAAGTAACTCCTGTAACTGAATCTTTAACTCGGCTAACTCTCTGGGAGCCATGCGATAAGGAGCCTTGGCCACTGGTGCAGATCCAGGGATAAGGTCAATCTTAAAATCAATCTCTCTGGAGGGAGGAGCACCAGGTAGCTCCTCTGGGAACACATCTGGAAACTCACAAACCACTGGAACTTCTTGCAAAATGGCTTTGGGTTCCACATGCAATAATACTAAAAAGGCGGGACACCCTTTACTGACATGCCTCCTAGCTTTTACCGAAGTGATGATCAGCTTGGAGACTCCTTTCAAATCTCGGAAGGTAATCAGAGACTAATCAGGTCCTTCTACTTGAATCTTCTTACTTCTGCAATCTATCTTGACATTCACGTCGGTCAGCCAATCCATGTCCAGAATCAGATCAAACTCGGCAATAGGTAAAAGGGACGCCTCCACCACAATTTCTACTTCTCTGAAAAGAACTGGTGCCTTACACTTGCGACTGGTTTGCAGCACTGAACCGTTAGACATCATAACATCTAACGGAATCTGGTCGCTGAGGGCTTGTAGGCCAAGCTTGCGAGCAAAATATTACGCTATGAACGAGTGCGATGCACCCGTATCAAAGAGACCTTAGACGACACACCATTAAATATGAGGATACCTATATGCAAGTGTATAGTATTATCTCATTTTAAGAGTTTCTGGAGAGGAAGAATAGATATTAGGACAAACGATTTACTACAATTCCAAACCCGTGACAACATCCTCCTGCTCCTTGGCCTCCTGTTGGCCAAGACCATAAGCTCGGGGCTGAACTAATCCACGTCCTACATTTGACTTCGGATCAGCCACCACCAAAGCCTTCCCTTTATCGATCCCACTTGAACCACCACGCTCGTAATTCAATTGAAATTCAAGTTACAGTACAAAATTAAAATCTTTCCAAAGAGAAATCCTGAATAAGAGAAAACTATCCAGTGTATGATCATATTACCTGATTATCCGCATACTCTGGGCAATTCCGAGCAATGTGTCCGGCTTTCTGACACTTGAAGCAGACCCCTACAGAAGCCAAACACTCACCGTAGTGGTGGCGATTGCATTTGGAACAAAGGGGATAGTTTCTGGGCTTGCCCCCAGGCTGATTACCCTGCTTGAAATCCGACTTCCGCTTTTTGTTCCAACGGTCCTTTGACTGATTCTTATCCTGCTGTGCCAGTGGTCTTCCTTGAGGCCGCTTGGCGCGAAAACTATCGCGCCTCTGAACACGCTGTTGATCCGCTTCTAACCTTCATGTCGTATCCACCAAACTCCTGTAATCGGCGTTGACCATGGTCATCAACGACTGTCTCAATGAGTCTCGTAGGCCATCCACCAAACGGCTGCACCTCTCAGCCTCATCTCCCTGCATTGCGCCCGCATAGCGAGATAAGTGAGTAAGTTCTCGTTCACACTCAGCCACTGACTTATCCCCTTGGAAGTGCTTGAGATAATTCTCTTGGAGACCTCATCGAGCAGAAGGGGGCACGAACCAGCTCGCAAGAGCCCTAGAAAAATCGCCCCAAGTAAACATATCTGTTGTACGACCTGACAAGGAAAAAGATCACACTATGCCTTACTATAAGTTAAAACTTTCTTATAATGAGGGAATTTAACTTGAAGTCTTACCTGCAGGGTCATCTGCCAGATACTTATCCTACCAAACCTTTGCCTCACCCCGAAGAAGAAAAGTTGCCAGCTGAGCCTTTTTATTTTCTGGACATGCCATGACATTCAGCAAATCTCTGGTGTTCGCGATCCAGTCGTCGGTGTCCATCGGGGTTCCATCTCCACTATAGTTGGAAGGGTGATGGTCTCTAAAATCCCTCAAGTAACGGTCCAGACCGACCTCCACAGCTACAAGTGCAGGGACTGCTGCTGGAGCGGGAACCGGAATCCCTGCAGCCAGCCCTCTCTGGAACTCCAATAATGCAACCGCTACTGCCTTGGCAATCTGGGCTGCCAAATCAGTAGGTTCTACTGCTGCTGGTGCGGGTGGCGTAGGGGGCGCATTAGCATCACCCATGGCTGAATCAAGAGCAGTACTCTGGCGTGAGGGTTCCCCTGGTTCGCTGTCTCGTGGTGCCTAAAGGACAAAGAAGATAAGATTAT
Organism: Platanthera guangdongensis; assembly: GCA_039583875.1. Lineage (NCBI taxonomy): Eukaryota > Viridiplantae > Streptophyta > Magnoliopsida > Asparagales > Orchidaceae > Platanthera > Platanthera guangdongensis. The sequence continues at coordinate 162,523,728 of CM077159.1, forward strand.
TGGTCTTGGATGATACAACAGAAAATTCCATTACCAAAAATATTTTTCACATACTATCAACGCTAAAAGTTTTATAAACTCGATGACGCCTCTATCGAGAGTCTGACTCTAGCGCAAACCTATGACTTTGTGAATATACTGGGTCCAGGGATCCTAAACTTGGCTTTGATACCAAATTGTAACACTCTAACAAAGTTGACAGGAATCAGCAGTCCGGACGGGTCCGCGATTACAAGTAAAATAGGAAACAGTATAAAAACCAGTATAAAGCAGGTAAAAGAAACAAAGATGATGAAAAGAAATATTTACGGTGCAAAAGTGAAGTAAAACTGTGGGTAAAAGTGTACCTTGACAAGCTGCATCCACAGAGCCAACTAATAGAGAATAAATAATACTAAAAAACTAAAATACCAACAACTGAATTAACTGAACCATCACAGTGAGCAAAGTACATCAAATTCAAATGTCTGCAAATAGAAAACAAAGTACAACAACAGTAGTACAACTGAATAAATCGACGACGGAAGACTGAGCCGTCTATCCTAAGCGAATCCACTGACCTGAGCCCCCTGAAAAAAAATTCCAAAAGGGTCAGACCCACTGAAGAGTAAGAAAACTACTTCCTCCAGCAACACTTAATTGAAAAGAAATATTTTTAAGTGATTAATACATGAATTTAGTTACACATCATTCCCTAAAATAAACCTTAGTACTTAAGTTCATGATCTGACATGAAACGGCTTATAGTGTGATATGTCACACTAACCTCTGAATTTTCCAAGTCGTGGTTCCTGAAGATCTGAAATCACGATTTTTATGAGTATCCACTCGATTCAACATTTCCTTGCTAACACTTCTCGCTAAGGGCGACTTGACATCACTAATAACTGTGGTCTAAGGGGCAAACCTGATGGTGCCCTAAACTGAGTGTCCCTCAAGTGAGTCACTAACTCCTATCTGAGGAGTGTTATATCTGTAACAAGGGTCATCTACCCTGAGTTTGCGATTATGTAGTGGCTTACTGGCCCTGAAATATACGGTGGGGTGTACCCACCAGCTACAATGGGTGAACCTTCCTCGCTACTTTCTGCATAGGTTTATAATAGAGTTCACTGAAGTATATACAAAGTAGCGCTCTAATCAAGTATACTGGACTTAGGACCTTTCAAGACATCGCATCGTCTGATCACTCTAAGTGTTAACCTACCCCGCTATCACAGTTCTAACTACAGGAACTTGAAATTTCTATATGCGTACACAAACTTGATTTAACATGAAAAGAGGTCTACAATGCTTAACTAAAAGGAGTCAATTTTCTTACAGTGACATTTCGTTGTTCGTAAACGCGGCGAGGCGCCATGTTTCTCCTTTCCAAAGATCTGATCACCACACACTCCTCCAATCTGAAATCGCAGGAGGGATTAGGGTTCATACACACAATTTTATATATAGAACCCCATAAATTTCTGAAATCGCTCAGGGATTAGGGTTATGTCGCGATTAAGAAATGAAGAAACCCTAGAGTTGAAGGAGGAAGAGTAAAATGCACTCACCGCTACCAAAAATGGTGATTCAGAAGCTTTTCCCCCGGCTAGGGTTGATAATGGAGTATCTCCGCGCTAGAAAGTGAAGAGGAAGGGTCGTCGGGGTCTAGGGTGGAAGGAGGAGCAGCCGGTACCAAATTTGGAGCGGTCGCCAAAGGCCTGTTCGCCGATTTCGTCGTGCGGTTACGGGAGGCGGACTGCGGCTTGCGGGAAAAGAAGGATCGGGTTTCACGGGATTTAGATGGGGCGCGGCTTCTTATTTGGAACAGTTAAGTTGCAGTTTCTTAACCGTGAACCGGATTTTATAAGGAGGAAAACCCATTGTAAGACTTTAGTCTTAATACATAAAGTGAAAATCGTCGCGACCGCTACGATTACTCGCCATAGAACACTGACTCTTATTTATCTGCTTATCTTGTATAATAATTTAATTAAACATAATAAATTGTTACTTTATAGGTCGTCGACACGATCAATTGTGTTTGTGATCAAGCCCTGAGATTGAATTAAATGTGACGTCAAAATCTGGGATGTTACAGTGGTGGGAAGTAGTGGTGGAATAATCAGCTGTTTTGCAGAGTTATGACAAAATCTGTGAAGTTGTTTGGAAGAACAACGTTTACATTCACCAGTGAAAATATAATTAATAAATAGGTTTTCATTTTTCATCAATGACCGACCAAATGACAACTATTCCTTCATGGAGGGCGATTCAAAATCTGAACCGAGGAAACAGATGGCGTGACTTTCCTCCGGTGTCGAATGTAAACAGGAGAATACAGATCGGCTATTTCCTGGTGAAGAAGATGATCCAAAGTAGGTATAGATCTCCTCTCGAGTGAACCGTATGAAGGAGGTAGAAAAATCTGAACCCCTTCACGAAATCTGATAGGCTCTCCCTTGCTCAACGCTGATGTTCTCCTCCAAACGCCAAAATACGGAGAAGGGTTTCCTGGTTTATCACGAAGAAAGAGAAGCAACGCCTCCTTTTGTGAGAGGAGGAAGATCGCGAGAGGTAATTGCGGAAAGCTGCGATGAGTCGTGAAAAATTTCCGTGACTCCGAATCTCGAAATTTCCGCGATTTTACTGCAGTGGCGACTCCAGTCGTGGTCCCTAAAATTCTGTTTGGCGCGGCTTATCAATAAGCTGCGGCGTGCAGCTGGTAAAGTGAGGCTCCAAACAAAGCCTTAGAGTCGTTATTTCATTTTCTTTTATCAGCCATCATCACTGATTTTTCATAGTTTTATGCACCATTGATTTTGTTAATTAAAATCCTATGAGATTTCCCCTTGAGGTAACTAGTCACTGCATCCTGATCCGGAACAACATCTCTTCCAAGCATTTGGACTCATTGAAAGTCAAGTTCTAGAGGCAAGCCAACAAGAAGTTCAAACACTTTTCTTTGACTCAGTTCTCTCTGACTATCCCCACAAGCAAAATAGATGGGAGAGTGCTAAACACCAAATTATTGATCTATCCCCTCCCATTTTTGAGTAAGTCTCTTGTAGTAATCCTCAAAGGAAGTCCAATGGTCCATACATATAACCTTGACATTCAATTGATAGATTCTAGCAAGATTACGTTTTTTTTCGAGTAATTCTTTAAAACCAAATCCCACGCCTGCTTAGTTGTTTCACAAAACATGTATTGACAAGCAGTGGTAGGTTCCATGTCATAACAGTTAGGTTATAAAACCAAATCCCACGCCTGCTTAGTTGTTTGCTTCATAGGATATATTCATGATAGGAGCAGACTAGTTCCGGTTATAAAACCAAGTTTTCTTTACTCGCGATAACCATCTTCATCGAATGTGCCTAAAGTAAGTAATTTATCCCTTTCAGTTTGACATTGGCAACAACCATTATAGAGAAATTAGCACCCTGATTTGAGACATTAGAAATCATTCTTCCTTTTTCTGATGAGATATTTGAATCCATTTAATCCACTGAAATTCGAAAGTCACTAGTGCTTTGGCCGAGACCCCCTCTCGATATACCAGCCTCTGACAGAACTGATTACTTCGATTTATTGGAAGGATGCCGTCGAACAAGCCTCGAACAAGTTAGTATCGATCCTTTTAATTGCAGGAGTAATGGTGAGAATCCCGTCGAACAAGATTGTTGGTGTCACGACCCGTCTCGACAAAAGTCAGAGTGCGCTTCGGGCGGGCGGTGATGCCACAGACATGGGCGGAAAGAAATCCATTCCTGCTAAGGCGGATGCAGAGAATGCTGAATTTTTTTTTAAAATAATTATTCTTAAGTAAAAACAGTTTGATTTTTATGTTGCGGAAGCTTTTAGGGTTTAAAACAGTGATAGTTTTTAAATACACATGCAATTTTTGTAAAAATCATGTTTTTTTATAAGACACTGATACAGTTTTCATGCAATTAAGATCCAACAGAGAGTGCACATGCATTAACATCAAATTCTAGAACATAATATTTAATAGTCCAACAGTTGTCCATGTATTACTGTTCATAATTATCATATAAATAAAACATCTGACAGAAAAAGAAATGAATCAAAAACATCAAACCTGACACGACTAGAAGATCAATCATCGAAAAGCAGAAGCTTGATGCAGATCGGGCTCAGGAACCTGGCGGCGCTGACACGAAAGTTAAGGCAATTCTAAAACACACAAAAAAGCCTCAGAACATTAAAATAAATAGAGTGAGCAGAGTAAAGTATAAAACAGTAACAGAAGCAGAAAAACATGAGTGTACCAGTATTTCATGAAGCAAAACTATTCAATGACCAACAAACAAAAGAGCTAAACCGAACAAGTTAGTTTATTAGACTACTCTAGAGCATAGCCTAAAATTATTCATGTAATATATTGTAAGCCGTGATCGATGAAGGGTGTAGGTGCTATAGCGGGCGCCCATGGTTCACGATCAGATCTGTGTGCAAGTCTTGTCGGAAAAGTAATCCTGCTTGCCGTGACCATGACGGCAGATAGATGCACAGTTAGACGTTACAGTTCAAGGATTTGCTTACAATTACGGATTTGTTTTCGAACTTCATACTTAGGTGTTTTTTTACGGAAACAAAAATACTTAAAGTGAGTGAACAGACCAAGAATATGTTTTACTCGAACAGACATACAAAACCAAATTCGACGACACAAAAAAAACCAAACAGTGAGTTTAAGCCTCGCGGGTTTGAGAGGTCAAGGTCATAATATCAAGAAGATTTATCGAGTAAATTGCAGAGGTAAGTTGACAGGCGTCGGATCGGAGATATCGAGAACTCGCCTAGGTTAAACAAATTCTAGGGCATCGTTATCTTCCAAGAAAAACATGTGTTCACTACCGAGCATGATATAAAAACACAAAAAATATATTTGTTATTCATAATTCGTTACAAGTGTGATCTTCCGATTCACATGTGTGTACGGTACGAGCGTGACATAACCCAACAATCTTTGGATCACTAACCAGGAGCCTTAATAATGATCATTCAAATCTATTAATGCTCGTGCTCAAGCTTACTGTCCTCAAATTATTCATCAAACGAGATGCAAATTCTCAAATTAAATATCCAATTAGCTATCATTCACTAACTCGTCTCCCAATTATTCAAATATCATCATTTACATTCACAACTCATGCTAATCCTATCGCGTGAACCTCAAACTAATAACAAGTCTAATAAAGGATTCGATGTCTAAATTTATCTGACGAAACAAACTATCAAAGGTTGGTTCATATAGACATAAGATCAGACAAAACAATTAAGTTCAATGTTTGTAAGAGAGAAATGATCTCTACTTGCCTGAAGGAAGCTGAAATTGGCGGCGGTGGCTAATCAGCGCAAGCAAGATTTAGAAACCCTAATTGGACATGTTTAAGAACAACAAAAGAGACAACAGAATTCACTACGCCAACACAAGCAATTTATTATCAAATAACCTAAACATGAGAGGGGTCAGAAAATATACCTCCTTCAAGAGTGAGGGGAGAAGAGACGCTACACGGAGGCGAATACTTTGCGATGCTCGGCTAGGGGAAATCCTAAATCGGAGAGGGATTTGGAGGAATTCCATCACTTGAGTCGAGGAGCTGCGCTGGAAATCACAAATACGACGATATTAGACGATTACGAAGGGGGCAAAATTATGAATCACAATGATATTTGAAGCACAAATAATTCAATAAAGATGCAGGAAAATATGAATACGAGAGATTGGAGGAGGAATTTTACCAAAAGGAGTCAAAATCGGGCTCAAGGAGGAGAGGGAACCAAACCCTAGGCATTCCTCGCCGCAAATCTTGGCCAAAAAGGAGAGGAAGCGACTGACGAAGGAAGCGGAGGCGAGATCTGGAGTTGTCGGCCCTAGCAGAGGAGGAGGGGCTGCCACAGGTGGTTGCCGGCCCTAGCAGAGGTGGAGAGGCCACAGGTGGTTGCTGCAGGCCATTGGAGGAAGGGAGAAGAAGAAATCAATGGCGTCAGCCATGGAGGGAGGAGAAGTAGTCAGGAGGGGGAGATTTAGACGCCGTCGACCTGAAGAACAGGAGGCGCAGGAGGCACGAGCTGCGATGGAAGCAGGAGGTAGAGGAATCGGGAGCAGCGATGAAAGCGGGAGAGCAGGATGCGGCTTGCAGTTTGCTGGAGTCGGGGCTGGAGCGGATCGGGAGGAAATAAAAGGTGGGGGGGGGCTGGCCGGTTAGGTTAGATAGAGGGGAAATTAGGTTTAATTTTATTATTATTATTAGCCTTAACACAATAATCGGGTTGTTACAGCTGGTCGCTGTGAAGAATGCTGTCTGGACCAATCCCCTTTGGACACTGTTGGAGCTCTGATCGATCTCCACTGGAATATCACAACGCAAGTAAACCGAACCACGAGCAAGCTCCCCGTCAATCCCAGCACCACCGCCTTTCGTCGATTCCCGTAATCGACCACGAACAAGGCTGAGTTAATCCCAACCGATATCAGATTCGGCCGCCTTGCTCGAATTAGCGTATATCATAGCTGTCGTTCCCACACCGCAGCTCGTCCTCGATTCCAGTAGCCGACAGGGTGTTGAAAAGTTTGGTAACCTAGCTCTGATACCATGCAGAAGAGAAGAACCGAAAAATACCTACAGGCCGGCCGCAGTTTACAGTTGTAGTATCTTCACATTCTATCAGGTTCTTCTTAACCATAATAAGTCCCCTTGAGTAGATTCCACACTAATGCGAGTCCCATTTAGCTTGAGCATTATCTTCAACAGGTAATACTTCTGCAAGCATGGATTTGGATTTTGTATCAGAATGAATCATATCTTAAAACTATTGAACAATGCCTCAACTTGTTATTTGCAATAACAGAGGGAGGAATTCCCCTCATTAGTTTTATTTCATGGCTGATATTTTTTGTTGAATCTCAGGTTCTTAAAAGATCAATTTCTGAGTCAACTCTTGAACGCGTAACCAGTCTATTTGGATCATTTTCTATTTTTTCTCAGGATGAACTAAAAGGTACTTTTTAGGAACATGTTTGTGTATTCTTATATTCTTTACTTGTTTGGTATTCCTGCTGAAAATTTGAATAAAAATATTATTTCATAGATTTTACAGGCTGTTTCTCATACCATATTTATTTTGTTAAATCATAATGTATGTCATGTCAGACAAGCATGGATTATGTGGCTAAGTTTATCTTTGAGTCCATCTTCTTGGTTTATGCCATATTTTATTTGTTTAGAGTCCCAAGTATTCTATATCTGTTTCATACTTTTTTTCCTTTTAATATCACATCTTGGTTGCAGTATTTATTTCATCACATCTCTATGTAAAGGGTGTATTTGGTTGTACTTGAGGATGGTTGAATTACTTTTTAGATGCATTTTTTCTCTTGGGTGACATTCCCCACTCCATACCCTCGTACCCTTATTTTCCCTACAAATTTTGGAGGTTTCAATTCCCTCTCCTCTCCTTAAGCATGTAAAATTTTATCCTCTTTTATCCAAATCTCCACATCATAATTTTTAACCCCACCTCTCTCGTTGTATTAATTTATTAGAATTGTGAAGTTCATGAATTCCTGGAGTTCCATGCCACATCCAATCAAATAAGCAACACCTGATACAAGGATATCACACTCAATCCTTCTGATCAGCGAGGAAAACATTCACTGCGAGGTCATGTTCATTAATGGTCCTATTCCGCTACTTGTTACATGTTTTCAATCCTATTCTCATCTCCTACATTTCGTTACCTTGCGATTTCACATGCATTATTAATCCATCATGGTCTCATTGTTTCACATTGTTTTATCTTGCTTCATTGCCTGCAACCCTAAATTTCGAAATTCATTTCACATGTTCCCTCTCACCATCCAACCTTGGCAAAAAGCAATTTCTTCCCCTAATCGTCTACATACTAGCCTCTCATCACTAATCACTCTCCAATCACCCTCAAACACTCAATGCTCGGCTATTCTTGCGAATCCCATTGCACTTCCTTTGGAAGGTTGCATCCAACACATTGTATTTCTTGCTTTCATTCCACTCTTTTACGCAAATCAGTCTCACATTCTTGAATCCGTTTCAGTTTTCATGCATTATCCCACTTGTGGATTCAATGCTTAAATCTCGCCGTTGTTTTATCACATGCAAAATCTCGTAATGCATGCATTGTTTTCTGAAGCATTGCATTGAATGCTTCCTATCCGTTTCACTCATTATTTTAATGTTAAACTATTTGTTTGGCTTCGTCCCCCACTTCTTTGATTTTTCCTATCTGCTTCATAGGTTATTCACTTATCTTACAAGCAATCCTTGCCCATTCTCGTTGCCTGTCCTTCATGGGCAAGCCTACACCAACAACTTACTAAGTTGTTTGAATACATTCCTTATCAACCGCCTACACGGAGTTCATGCAACCATGATAGTAACAAGAATATTACAAAATGTTATGTTCTATTGGGATCTTTCTTGTCATCTCTTCATTGTCTTACTCATAAGTTGAATTTCTCTATGATTAATATAATCTTGAACATCTCCTTTTTTTCTGAAATAATGGTTACATATTTTCTTTAGTCATTTCGCATTCTCTTAACTTCCAAATTACATTGTAAATATTTGTTAACCAAACCACTAGAATATCCCTTATAACCTCTCAGTAAGTATTTCTTAAAAGTATTGGAAGTTGTAATGGTTTTTGTATTTTCATGTAATACCCTCTACTATAAGTAGACTACTCTCTTTTCCTTTAATCAATAATCAAAGTTTCGACTCCAACATGGTATCAGAGCCATAGCCCGATACCCACTCTTGCAACTCTCACCTTCTGCCAACACTCCATTGATCCCTCTCCTCTCTCCGTCTTTCGATCTCCTCCGCCGAGCCACCGACTCCCGTGCCCAGCTGTGTGTAATGCGTTGATCGACGTACATGACGATTGGCCCGAGTTTGATTTCCTAGATGCCAGGAAACGTCCGATTCCCATGATTTTCTCAAAAAAGTTTCCCTTTGTCCTCTATCACATTCTAAGAGGATCGATCTATTGATTCACTAGCTCTCTCTTAATCATTATTCTAGTGTTCTCCTATTCCAATGGCTTCCATGCCTAAAACTAATTCTACCTCCTTATTCGGTCATCCAATGACTTTGAACCCTAAGGGTTTAATGATCTAGGATCTTGGGCGGTCCTATTGGCGGCGTCCTCAATTTTTTCCGACCCTGACGACTTTTCAACGATTTTTCAGTGGCCTCTTTTGACCTAGTCCCAAATTTCTCAATTTTTTTTGAACTTTCTTGATTTCATTATGTCTGATGTGATTGATTTTCATGATCGCTCTCAACCTGCTAGATCTTTCCAGGTTGGACACTATCATGTCACTCCTCAAATTACCATTATTCGTCTTGATACCACCAACTATTTGTCTTTACATCGCCCTATTGTTCTGGCTCGTAAAAATCGTTGATTGTTTTACTATGTGAATGGAACTATTAAGGAGCCAGTGAAGACTACATCCAGTTATGGACAATGAGAATTAAAGAACTCAATGACTATGTCTTGGTTGATTAGATATATGCAAGAGGCTATCACACAAAACTATATATTCTTAGATAACGCTGCAAAAATTTGGAGCCGTGGTGAATCCACATACTCCCAGAAAGGAAACACAACTCAAATATTTCAGTTACGAAGGAAAAGCTTTCTCCTTCGACCGGACGATCGACCATCATCTACTTATTATTTGGTGTTCACTTAGCTATATTAGGAGTATGATCATTTTGACTTTCTCAACCTTACTTGCTCCACTGATACACCCATTGTCCATGCTCAAGAAGATCAAAGCCGATTGTTTGAGTTCCTCCATAGTTTACACAGGGATTACGTGTAACACCCCTTCCCAGTATTTCAGAAATCAGCCGTCCGGCCGGGTCAGCGATATAAAGAAAACTAGGAAACAGTATTAAAACTAGTAGCAGCAGGTAATAAAAGTCTATACTAAATAGATTTAAGACTTACAGCGGAAGTAAAAAAATTTAAACTAAGGGTAACCATATACCTGATAATTGGATTCACAGAGCCACTAAACAAGAATGGAAATGTAATAACTGTAAATCTGGTAACAATAATAGTCTGATACAAATTATATAACATATTAACCAGATACATTGTCCACATCTATAAGTACATGCTGAAATAGAGTAAACTGAAAGAGAAAAATACTACAAACTGACGCCACCATAACGCTCATCCTAGACGTAGTTTCCCACCCGGGTCACCTGAAAAACATTGCCCACGAAGGGTCAGAGTAAAGAAAAACAATTCCCCTTAGTGACACTAAAATAGATTTACATATGAATGCATGCATGTTTTTAAATCTAGTCTCGTGCACTGAAAACATTTTATGTTATATGTTATGAATGCTTTTCCTATACTTCCTGGTGAACACACTATAGTTCTATATTCATGACTTTCCGTTCATTTACCCAAGTCTTGACGTTCACTAACTAGTGCACTGTCTCACGTCAAGCCTGTATTTGAGTTCTAAGTGGCTTCTAGCCTACATGTTTACTGGGAAGGCTCTAGGCAGAGTAGCTCCTAACGCGCAACTGAAACTGACGACCCGAGACCATCTGACGAACTCAATTGTTCTAGTGCCACGCGGACACGGTCTCGAATCTACTAACTGTCTCAAAGGGGAGTCAACTCCCAAGACTGTAACTCATAGGATACCATATGCCCTATGAGGAAGGTAGTGCGCCTCTACCAAGCACGAAAAGACTGGTGTGCTACTGACCTTTTTGGTCTGACGCTACTCTGCATGGGATATCTTTTCTGGTGTACTACTGAGCGACCCTTGACTTTCTCGTAGTCGACTTGAAGGGATCTTCGCACCCTTGATTGGACAATCTCCAAATTACGTACACGTGTGAAGTTTCGTACTTAACTAACTGTTCATGACTTTACTAACGTGGTTATGGAAGGAGGCGTTATCACACGCGTTTCCACGATTATTTTCCTACTGCCACACTTTTCTATGCATGGTTATAATGCTTGTACGAAACCTACTCATGCGTACAACTATAATTACTTGATATGTCTAACTAAAAGAAATTAAGATTTCCTTACCGAGGTGCTGCGATGCTCGTATACTCGGCGCGACGACATGTTCTCTTTCAAAAGTAATTCTACTGCTGGGGACCTTCAAAAAGCTGCCCCGACCCCGCCAAAATCCTGCAATTTACCGTATCCCTAATTTCAGAATTTTCCCCTCTACGATAATCCCATGGAAAAATATATATATAACTAGGGTTACAACATTCATGAGTTAAACTTCAGCTATTACCTTTAAGTATAGCGATTGAGGCTCCCAATGCGTTCCACACAAAATCTGTGGTGAACTACGAACACCAAAACCTGGAATAGGGCAATCAAAACGAAAACCTAGGTTAAACTAGTTTCCAAATCAAAGAAAATCCAAGCAGAAATTGAGAAAAAGGAAGAGATCGTACTCACCGAAACCAAAACGTTCACTTCCACCGGTTAGGGTTGAATCCGGCACTTCCACGGCTAAGGAAGGAAAAGGAATGCCCACCGATGCCAGCAGAGGAGGGAGGAGAAGTCAGAGATGGAATCCAGAGGAGGATTGGCCGGCGGAAGGCCCGCGGGATGCGTCGGCAGGGCGTCGTCGGGTTTGCGGAAACTGAACAGTCGGGCTGCGATAATCCTCTTCTCCCGTGAGCAAATGGATGTGCGTGATTTATTTAAGCCTTGCGGTTTTGATAACCGCATGAGAAGAGGGGGGGGGGAATTTCTATTGGCACCCCAAGGCTATGAATTTTTGGCTATACACAACCCACTCCACACCAAACAAACACCCTTGCACTAAGCGATTTCTCGTCGCGCTACGTTACTATCATTAAAATGTGTCTCGCTAATATGACTAACTTAAATCACCAGCTAATGAACGCGAGCAGCAACAATAGAAGCATTGTACCTTGACGTTGCGGTGACTCGATCAAAAACCGTCGCGACTTGCCCCTACACATTTTAAATAATTTTTTTCACGTCAGATTTTCGGATGTTACATTACGATCAGATCATTGTTCAGATCCTTGACCGCACTTCCACCCCTTCTTTAAAAGAGGCTTATAACATTGCCTAGCAGGAATATGATCACAGATAGTCTTGGAGTTCATATGTCGCCTCTGATGGTTTTGCACTTCTTACTTCTCATCTTTCTGGAGGTATTAATACTCACGACTTTAAACTTTGGCCTGCAGACAAAGTCCATTTGCTGCGTGACTACTGTGGCAGAAGTTGACATACTCGTAATACTTGCTTCAAATTATATGGGTTTCCCTCATCTCGTCGTGGCATGGTACCTCATGGAGGACGTGGCCATATTAGATCTTGCTTTACCTCTCCTCGCTCTGGTCACTTGACTGAGTTCGTTGATGGTAGTTCTTCTGGTGGCCAGATATTTGTGCTTCCTCTTCTACCTGATTTTTTCTCCATTGACGAGATGATGACCCTTTGGCACATCATGATGGGATTATCCTCTGATCCCACTCCTGGTCCATCCTCATCATTTTCTCATTCAGGTACTTCAGGTGCTCATTCAGCCGTTGTCTTCTACCAATGATTGGATCATTGACTCTGGGGCCAATAACCATATAGTTAGGTCCTCATCGGGTTTTGTTTCCTATTCTTCATTGCCAGACAAAGACAAGGTAAGCATTGTTGAGTGAACACTTACTTCTATTGCAGGAAAGTGATCCATCAATTGCTCTTCTCTTACCTTGACTTTTGCTCTGCACGTTCCTTCTTTTACTTACAATCTCTTATCTTTTAACCATATAACAGATTCTATGAACTGCTTCATCACTTTCGTTTCTTCTTACTGTGTCTTTTAGGACTTGCAAATGAAGAAGGTGATTCGTTCTGGTAGGATACGAGATGGATTGTACGTGTTTGATATTATTACTCACGAGGCTCTTTATACTCACCAAGCTTCTTATGTCATCCCTCTGCTACTACTATGTAGCTATTATTTTGTAGTTTTTCATCTTCTGTGTTTTAAACTTTTATGTGTGATGTCTGTGAACTTCTTAAACATAAGCGTGTTTTGTCGGGCCCGTGACATACTTCTGTGTCTTGTCCTGTTCCTTTTTATATTATTCATACTGATGTGGCGCGCTCGTGTCTGATTGCTTCTATCTCTGGTTATCATTGAATGTAATAGTTATTCTCGTACTACTTGGGTTTATTTGATGTGTCATAAAAGTGAAGTTTTTTCAATCTTTCAAAAAGTTTCACTAAATGATTTTTACTCAATTTGATGCAACCATTAAAACTCTTTGCGATGATAATGATCATGAATATATTGATTCCAAATTTGAAAGTTATCTAACTGATCTTGGAATTGTTCATCAAACTACTTGCATCCATTTTCCTACACAAAGTGGTGTTGCTGACCGGAAAATCATCTTCTTCTTTAAATGACGAGATGCTTATTATTTACCATGTCTCTACCTAAATACTATTGGGGTGATGTCCTTCTTACTGCTGCATATCTCATTAACCACATGCCTTCCCATCTTCTTGACAATATCGCACCTTTACATACCTTGGGTATTCCTCCCACAACTCTTTCCTCTAGAGTTTTTGATTGTTTATGTTTTATTCACATCCATAACATCGTCTGAACAAAACTTGATCCTCATGCCTTACGGTGTGTCTTCAGTGGATACTATCTCACCCAAAAAAGAGTACAAATACTATCATTCTTCTAGCAAGAAGATCTTTATCTCTTTGAATGCCACTTTTCATGAAACTACATCGTATTAATGTCCTCACTTTAGGGGAGCTCTATATCACACTTGGAAGTGACTCCTTTGTCTATTCCACCTCTATACAACCCCATGAGTACCATTAATCAAAGGGAGAGTGTCGACATTCCTAAAGAAAAGGAGTTCAAGTGTACACTAAGAGAAGAAAAGAATCAAACGTTCAGTCTCATCCCATAATACCGGAACCAAGACTGGATTCGTTCTCAGTACACGTTGAATAACCTATTACTCTCAAAAAAAGTATTCGCCCATCCACTCAGCATCATTTATCTAATTACATTTCATATGCCTCTGTAACCCCATCCCACAAATACTGTCACTTCTTTTTTAAGACCCTCCTCAAAATTAAGCACCAACGAGGGGATCTTATCGCACACCCCGCCAATCCGCAACAATTATATTTGTATGTGAGTAAAACAATAATATGAAACAATGAGAGTACCAGTATATAAATGGAATCAATTTTATTTCTTTAAATTCATAACGAGATAATATTGAGGACATCAATATAACAGTATCAATATAATTAGGCCCGACCCCTTAGGATCAACGACTCCCAAGTCAGTATGTTCATCATGCGTTAATGTTTTTCTGCTGACTGTTTTGGTTGTCGAAATAATTTAGTTCATTCTTTGCCCCTTCGACCTTTATCATGCATCGATGCATGCGTAGTTTATTATTGTATATTTGTAAAGAGAAAAGTAAGAGTTAATTATTAATCCCCTCAGATTATAATCGCTTCTTTGATTCTTCTGTAATGTTGCCATCTTTTAGCGATTTATAGTTTATCAGTGATATGAAATCATGGGTGCACATACATGAAGTTATGTACTAAAAATATGATAAATAACATGTAAATTAAAGAAGTAATCCTCACCTGCATAAATTCCTTCGATTTATCTGTAATTAGGCATTGCTTATTAGGCAACTCTTTTTATCGCGGTTGTATCTTTATTTAGAGGCGACATTGACTCTATCAAAAGATTTTAGACTTGTGAGGAGTGGTGTTAAGTTAGAAAAAATTTAGGTGATCTCTCAAAAAATATTTAGAATGATAAACCCATAAATATTGGGAAATAAGTCACCCCTCAAGCTAAAGACATTACGAACAAATAAAGAAGAAGAGATTTATGCTGAAATTTCCCCACAACGTTAAGTTCACAACTTCAAAGCTTGAGAAGCTAGAAGTGAGCGATCAATTCTCCTTCTCGCATTGAGATGATTGCATAATGGACCACTATTATAGTACCAAAATTCAATTTCAGAAATAGAGAGATGGGGAGGAGAAAAATTGGTAGAGGAAGAAACCTTAAATACATTAGCTGAACCCAATTTTCTTCCTGATAGTCATAATAAAATTAATTTATGCATGATCATATTAAATACTTGATCCCAACTTGCTAACAGCCGACTAACAAGAGGAAATCCTCCTCATTATCACCATCAATCCCACTTTCCAGCAAGAGGAAATCCCTGTATTATAACAGCCGAGCAGCAAGAAGTTCTAAACTATAGTAAATTTTTGAACTTAAAAGAACTTACAGAGGGGGAGAATCTGAGGAAGTGGGAGGAGCTGAGCCACACTGCAATACACAATCAATATCTAAACCAACCGTACCTTTATCACAAGTAATATTAAGAGGAGGTCGTGTGAAGGAGACGAGATCCCATCGGGCTTTATATGGCCAGTTCTAGGTTGGCAACCTAGGCGGCAAAATAACACATTCCTCTAGATAAGAGCTCGGGAGGACACGATTCAATGGTAAGTGGCATCGAGAGGAAGGGGAAGAACATCACGTGTCGGCAAAGGACGTATGAGCCTCTCCAATCGATGTCATCTCATCGTCCTCCGTCTGCACTGGAGGAACCCGCATAACTGGAGGAGGCGCGTGCGGCTAATAAGCCAAACTTATCGCTATCGACGGGAGATATTAGCTATCGCCTGGGCGTTATCGTCGGTAGCCGCTTTGACCCCAGTCAACACCGCCCTTCGGCCGCTTTCCGGCCATCCGACACATGTAAAACTGTGACGTGGCACTATCGCCAGCGATAGTCATTATCGCCACGCGATAGTCTACTCAACGATTCATTGAAAGCGTTGAGTGCGTCGAGTGGTATCGCCAGCGATAGTCACTATCGCCCGGCGATAGCTACCCTTAAGCTTTGTTTTCCAATTTTTGGGGTGTTACAAACCTCCCCTCCTTAAAGAAATTTCGTCCCGAAATTTTATTCATTTAGAGGAAAACAGTATAAAATTTTACAACACTACTTTACAAAAACAACTTGAGAAACTCATCTCGCATGGTTTGCTCACGCTCTCATGTCAGTTCTTCATGACCACAGTTGTCCCAACAGACTTTGATCATCCCCGATTGCTTTGTTTCGTAGCTGCCTGATCTCCGTGTACTCGATACGAATGAGTCTAACTTTCGTCATCAGCCCACTATCGACCGACACCTGATCGTCAGCAATCACTTGCGTAGGCTCTTACAAAGCTTTCTGCGGCACCGATATGTGAAACACATCGTGCAAACCACTTAGCTCCGCCGAAAGAGCTAACCGATAGGCGGCTTCACCAACCCGCTCAACCACTTCTAACGAACCAAGGTACCTCGGACTCTGCTTTTTCAAGCGTCGAATCCGGGACACGCCCTTGAATGACTTTATCTTTAGATATACCCAATCGTCAACTGCAAACTCCACATTTCGGTGTTTGGCGTTGTAGTACTTCGCTTGCATATCCAGAGCCACCAACAATCGCTCACGAATAGAGCATATAGTCGAATTTGCATCTTCGACCTCTTTACGTTTTTATAGCTTCGATTCGCTTGTTTCTGCTCAAGCTAAAGAAGTACGACACTTCCTACCGTATAAAGCTTCGAAGGGCGTCATCTGAATGCTAGCTTGATAGCTATTATTATAGGCAAACTCGATCATATAGAGATGATCCTCCCACCTCTTCCCTAAATCCAAGGTGCACAGACGGAGCATATCCTCCATTGTCCTGTTGGTCCTCTCGGTTTGACCATCCGTTTGCGGATGAAAGGTTGTACTGAACTTTAGTTTAGTACCCAAAAGGGTTGGTAAGGTGTTAGGTTTATAATATAAGTTTATTTATAACCCAATATATCATAATATGTAACAATATTATATATGTATCACTTCCAAATACAATCTTCAGTAAACATATGTATCAAAAAATTTCGCAAATCTTGATGGCACATTTCAATACTAACATGTATTTTCATCATCAGGTATATTTAATATATAAATGCACAACTAAATTACGTTATTTCGTTATAATATCTCAGGTATTATATTAGAAGTATTAATGGCTTTTGTATTTCCATGTAATACACTCTAATATAAAAAGAGTGTGCTCTGTTTTCTTTTAATCAATAATCAAATTTTTGACGATGCAAGTCTTATCTGTATGCATCTTCAAAGCTAACGCCACTTCACTTTTTCAATCTATAATATATCTCGTTATTTTTTGACATCATGGTCTTCCAAAATATTTTCTTCCTTGAAGATCTCATTTAAAAATTTCTGAAAGTATTATATTCATCTATCCTTGATGTCTTTAACTTAAGTTAAAATTATTTTATATTCACTTTTTAACTTTTAATGCATCTAACATTCTAACTTAGGCTCTGTTTGGCACAGTGGTGGCGTTCATGAACATGGGGGTTAACTTGTCATTTGTTAACGCCCACCTAAGGAACTTCATCCACTTTTATTTTCAAACGAATGATGTTTGTTTGTTGATCCTTAACAAATGACGGTTTAACCCATGCGTTTACGATTGCCACCACCGTGCCAAACATAGCCTTAATCAAAGTCTTAAGATCTCATGTTTCTTGTCTTAGCTATTATATATCTTATTTTCTCCTTTCTCAAAGAAGAATATCTTGGTTGGATAAAAGGTTAATCAATAACAATATATTTTCTTTTTTCTATTGTCTTATTTTGGTGCAGTGTAATTTAAAAAATAATGAGGAAATTTTGGTGTATTAGTTGAGAATAAAACCGAGTTAACATTATGAGCTCCCTTTACTCATATATATAGAGGAAGAGAGAAAAATCATACAAAGTCCCAAAATACCCTTATGCGGGTAAAGACCAAAAAACATTACATAACACGACTTGATTTCAACTCTTCCCCTCAAGTCGAATGATAAATATCTGTCATTCCGAGTCTTTGGATATCATCAATAAAGACATCACACCCTAAGCTCTTGGTGAAGATGTCGGCCAACTGGTCTCTGGAGTGAACGAAAGGTGTAACTAAGTTTCCTTTTTCAAGATGATCTTTGATGAAGTGACGATCAACCTCGACATGCTTAGTTATGTCATGCTGGACCAGATTGTGAGCTATACTGATAGTAGCTTTGGTGCCACAGAACAGGGAAATGAGAGCATCCTCCTGGAGGTCCAGGTCTTACAATAAAGTGCGCAACCATAGACCTTCACAGAGGCCTTGAGATATAGACCGGTACCTGACTTCAACACTAGATCTGACCACCACATTCTGTTTCTTGCCACGCCACGTGACCATATTTCCACCAACGAAGGTGCAATATCCCGTTGTTGATTTCCTATCATCACGGTTTCCGGCCCTATCCGCGTCAGTAAATACATCAATTTTTAAATGGTTGTTCTTTGAGAACATCAGCCCCCGACCCGGAGCCTTCTTTTAGTACCGTAGGACGCGATATGCATCATCCTGATGTCTGATCCTTGGGGCATGCATATACCTACTCAATATTCCAACAACATATGTGATGTCAGGACGAGTGTGTGAGAGGTATAAAAACTTTCCAACCAATCTCTGATAGCTTGAAGCATATGTGCGATCTCCGTCGCTGTCTTCATCAATCCTATAATTCTCCTCCATAGGGGTGTTCGCAGGAACACAACCCAACATCACCGTCTCTGTTAACAAATCTAAAACATACTTGCACTGCGAGACGAAGATACCTCGATCAGAACGGCTCACTTCAATACCTAGGAAGTAGCGAAGCCTTCCCAAATCTTTAACTTGAAACTTTGCTGACAAAAGAGTCTTCAGGTTTGAGATCTCCTCTAAGTCATCTCCGGTGATCACAATGTCATCAACGTAAACAATAAGGACAACTTTTCCCTCATTCTTCCTGACAAACAAAATATGATCGGAATGACCCTGTTTGTAGCCAAACTTGATCATGGCTTTGTGGAATTTGCCAAACCAAGCCCTGAGCGACTGCTTGAGCCCGTACAACGACTTCCTTTGTCGACAGACCAGTCCTTCTTGTCCCTTTTTCACAAAACCTGGGGGAAGGTCATGTACACCTCTTCATCGAGATCACCGTGCAGGAACACAATTTTGACATCCAGCTGATGTAGATCCCAGTCCAAACACGCCGCACAAGACAGGATCACACGAACAGAGTCCATTTTTGCTATCGGGGCAAAGGTCTCCCGGTAGTCGACCCCCTGAGTCTGGGCATAACCACGAGCCACAAGATGAGCTTTATATCACTCAACTTTACCATCCTGATTTTGCTTAACGGAGAAGACACACCTAGAACCGATGGTTTTCTTGTCAGGAGGAAGAGAAGAGACATCCTATGTGTGATTCTTATCAAAGGCGGACATTTCCTCATGCATTGCTTGAGTCCATGCCGGAATGCAAACCGTCTCCTGCCACGTCTTTGGGATAGTAATGACGGACATGGAAGATATAAAACCTTGATGAAGCTGAGAGAGATGATCATAAGCAACATGATTAGAGATAGGGTGTTCAGTACACACAGCCTTTCCTCTTAGCACCACAATGGGAACATGCAGATCAACATCAGAATCTGAGTTCGAAGACGACATTGGCAGCGGCGGAACAACGAATGACTGTTTACCTGTTTCACGACGATGATATATATGAGGAAACGGCGAGATGAGAGACGGATGGTGATATATGAGAGAAGGCAACATAGATGTAGGTGAGGTAGGTGTAGGTGAGGTAGGTGTAGATGCAGAAGGGGGTGTTGTAGGTGCAGAAGCTACAGTGGAAGACATGATAGGTGTATAAGTGATCAGAGGGAGAGACACTGACACGATGACATCATTCTCCCCCTGACGAGTGGAGTGAGTCGAATCCAAGTAGTAAGATTCCTCCTACCGGAAGGTCACGTCCAAGGTACAGAAAAAACGTCTGGGAGGGGGCTGGTAACACCGATACCCTTTTGTAGTGGTAGAGTAGCCAAGGAAAACACACCGGAGAGCCTAAGGATCAAGCTTATCACGATGAGGCAGATGAATGTGAACAAAACATACGCACCCAAAGATGCGTGGTGGAAGATGAGAGGTATAAACCTCAGAAGTAGAGGAAAGACGGACGAGAGGAGTAGTATAGTTAAGAGCCCATGAGGGAAGATGATTGATAAGATGAGTAGCGATTAGAATGACGTCACCCCAATATGATTTTGAGAGATGCATGGTAGTGAGAAGGCACCGGGCAACATCAATGAGATGCCAGTTTTTTTGTTCAACAACACCATTTTGGGTGGAAGTGTAAATGCAAGTGGTTTGATGAATGATTCCATGATTAGCGAGGTAGGAGCCAAATGCTCCACAATCATCGTATTCCCCCTCATTATCACTACAGAGAACACATATATTACCATTGAACTGTGTTTGCACCATTTTATGAAAGGTTTGAAAAACAAGAAACACCTCATTTTTTTTTCTTTAAAGAGATATACCCAAGCAGTACAAGAAAAACAATCGATAAAAGTAACAGACCAACGATAACCAGTTAAAGATACAACAGGGGAAGGACCCCAAATATCAGAATGTATGGGAGCAAAAGAAGTAGTACTAGGGGAAGATAAATGCGACGAAAGATGTCTAACATGTTTAGATTTTTCACAAACATCACATTTTAAAGCTTTCACAAAAGGAGATAAAGTAGGAAATACTTTCTGAAGATAGACTGGAGACGGATGACCGAGACGCAAGTGCCAGAGTCGAGCATCAACAACAGTAATAGCGGTAGAAGAGAGAGCAAGAGTCGATGAGGTAGTATCCAGATAGTACATGCCACCACGATTCCTACCACTGCCAATGATCCGCTTCGTACCCAGTTCCTGAAAAACACAAGAATCAGGAAAAAAGGTTACCGAACAATTAAGTGACCAATGCCCCTTCAGTGTTTATGGACCTGATGAACAGGGTATTTCGGGAGTACTTGGATCATTTTGTCATCATTTTCATAGATGACATCTTGGTGTTCTCTAAGAGTGCAAAAGATCATGCAGCACACTTCAGGATTGTTTTGAGCACACTCAGGAAGAACCAGTTGTTTGTCAAGTTTTCAAAGTGTGAGTTTTAGCTTTCAGAGATTGCATTCTTAGGCCACATCATCAGTCAGAAAGGGGTTAGTGTTGATCCGAAGAAGATAGAGGACATTAAGAATTGGCCAAGGCCGACGACCGTTTCAGAGGTTCGCAGCTTTTTTGGTCTTGCTGGATACTACAGGAGATTCATCAGGGATTTCTCAAAGATAGCCTTACCACTGACTTCCCTTACTAGGAAGGGTAAGGGCTTGGATTGGACGGTGGAGTGTGAGTTGGCTTTTGGGGACTTGAAGGACAGGTTGATGACCGCACTGATTTTGAGTTTACCTTCAGGGCCTGACGGGTTTCAAATCTACAGCGATGCATCAGATCAGTGTCCCAGATTAGCGCAGTTATATTTGGACGAGATAGTTCGGCTTCACGGTGTTTCCAGGACTATAGTTTCAGACCGAGACGACAGATTCACCTCCAGAGTGTGGCGATACGTACAGGAGCGGTTGGGTATCAGGTTACACTTCAGCACCGCTTTCCATCCCCAGACAGATGGACAGACTGGGCGCACAAATAGGACTTTGGAGGATTTGCTACGGATGTGCATTTTGGACTTTGGAGGAAAGTGGGAGAAATATGTCACCCTTGTAGAGTTCTCCTACAACAACAGTTTTCAGACGAGTATTGGGATGACACCGTTCGAGGCTCTCTATGGCAGACGTTGTCGGACACCGTTATGTTGGGCTGAAAGTGAGGAAAGATCTACTATCAGGGAGTCATGAATTGATAAGACCACTGACAGGATCAAGCTCATTCAGGAGCGTATGAAGACAGCTCAGGATCGCCAGACCAAGTATCATGATCAGAAGCACAGGTCAGTAGAATTCAGAGTTGAAGACTATGTTTATCTGAAGGTCAGACCAGTCAGAGGAGTCTCTAGAATAAAGCGGATGAAAAAGCTGAGCCCCAGATTTGTTGGTCCTTTTGAGGTGCTGGAAAGAATTGGTGAGGTTGCTTACAGATTGGCCTTACTTGAGGAAATGAGTGGTGTATATGATGTATTCCACGTCTCCTATATGAGAAGAGCAGTCAGAGATTCCAGTCAGATCATCAGTACCGAGAAAGCACCAATCGAGACGGATCTTAGTATTGGGGTTAGACCAGTCAGAATAGTGGATTCAAGGATACAGAAGCTCAGAAATAGAGAGATTCGCATGGCCAAAGTCCTTTGGATGAATTGTGGTCGTCCAGAGTATACTTGGGAGCGAGAGGATGAGCTTAAGAGCAATGCAGACTATTCTTTTCTCTTCGATTCAGGTATGGTTACAATTTTCGAGAACGAAAATTTTTGTTAGGAGGGGAGATTTGTAACATCCGAAATTTGACGCAAAAAATTATTTGATTTGTAGGGGCAAGTCGCGACGGATTTTGATCGAGGCAGCGCGTCGTTAAGGTATAATGTTATTTTCCCTTATGTTAGCGACCGTTAGTTCGTTAAGTACGTTAAAAATAGTGCGTGACGCATTTTAATTTAATGGCGTAGGCGCGACAAATTGCCATGACACATAGGAGTACACATGAATTGGCTCATTATGGGGTGCCAATAACAGGTCACAATTCCCCCCTCACTTCATACGGTTGTCAAAACCGTATAGCCCATCATATAAATCCAGCACACCCCCCATTTCTTACGGGAATAAGCCGCAAACCGCAACCCGTCATTTTCCGTTTCGCAAGCAGACGCACGAGCGCGTCCGTCTGCCGCCACCGACGAGCCCGACGCCCCTCCCAGTGCTTTCCGCTGGCCTATCCTCCTCCAGAGCGCCTCTCCGACCACTCCTTCCTCTACGAGCGTCGGTGGACATTCCTTTTCTTTCTTTGGCCGTGGAAGTGTCAGATTCAACCCTAGCCGGTGGTAGTGGAAACGATTTCGTTTCCGGTGAGTTTATTTCTCTTGTATCTCTATTCCTTTGTGGAAATTCCTCGATTTAGAAGTTAGTCTAACCTAGGTTTTGTCCATAATGCCCTAATTAGGTTTTGGAGTTCGTGATTCCCCGCAGAGTTTGGTTTGGGCTCATTGGGAGCCTCAATCACTCCACGTAAAGGTAAAGTCTGAAGTTTAGCGCTTGAAATTTTGTAACCCTAGCTGTATAGAAATTTTTCACGGAAAATCGTAAAGGGGAAAAAATTATGAATTCAGGGCTATTGTAAATTTCAGGATTTTTGGTGGGGTCGGGGCAGCATTTTTGAAGTCCACAGCAGTAGGATTGCCTTCGGAAGAGAAGATGTCGCCGCGCCGAGTGTACGAACGCCGCAGCACCACTGTAAGGAAACTTAATTTCTGTTAGTTAGACATAACAAATAATATACTTTATATACGCATGTGTAGGGTTTTGTACAAATATCATGACCATGCATAGAAAGGTGTGGTGATAGGAAAACGGTCGCGGAAAATGTGTAGGATGACACCCTTCTCCAAGACCCAAGTAGTCAGATCAGGATTGGTAATGTTAGGTACGAAACCTATACCTGTGTACGTAAGTTTGGAATTTGTCCAACGAAGGGCGTGAATGTCCCTTCTAGTCAACCATAAGAAAGTTAAGGGTCGCTCAGTAGTACACCAAAAGAATATCCCAAGCAGAGTAGCATTTGACCAAAAGGTCAGTAGCACACTTCAGTCTTTTCGTGCTTGGTAGAGGCGCACTACCTTTCTCATGGGGCATATGGTATCCTATGAGCAGCAGAGTCTTGGGAGTTGACTCCATTGAGACAGTTAGTAGATTCGAGACCGTGTCCGCGTGACACTAGAACAATTGAGTTCGTCAGATGCTCTCGGGTCGTCAGTTTCAGATTTTGCGCGTTAGGAGCTACTCTGCATAGAGCCTTCCTATTAGAGGTGCAAACTAGAGGTCACCTAGAACTCAAGTATAGACCTGACGTGAGACAGTATACCGGTAGTGAACGCCGGGACTTGGGTAAGTGAACTGAAAGTCACGAACATAGAACATGTAGATGTTTTGACCAGATAGTGTTCTGAAGGCATGCATAACACACAACATAATTTTTTTTTAATGCACAAAATCATTTTTAAAGGCATGCATTCATCATATGAGAAAAGTTTTTAGTGTCACTAGGAGGAATTATTTTTCTTTACTCTGACCCCTCGTGGGCATCGTTTTCACAGGTGACCCAGGTGGAAAACTACGTATAGGATGAGCGTTATGGTAGCGTCAATTTGTAGTACTTTTCTCATTCAGTTTACTCTATTTCAGCATGTACTTGTAGATGTGGACAATGTACCTGGTTAATATTTTATATAACTTGTATCAGACTATTATTGTTACCATATTTTCAGTTATTACAATTTCATTCTTGTTTAGTGGCTCTATGAATCCAGATATCAGGTATGTGATTACACTTAGTTTATTTTTTTTTACTTCTGCTGTAAGTATTAAATCTGTTTAGTATGGACTTTTATTACCTGCTGCTACTAGTTTTAATACTGTTTTCTAGTTTTCTTTATATCGCTGACCCGACCGGACGGCTGATTTCTGAAATACTGTGAAAGAGTGTTACAACGCAAGTGCCAGCGTCGAGCATCAACAACAGTAATAGCGGTAGAAGAGAGAGCAAAAGTCGATGAGGTAGTATCCAGATAGTGCATGCCACCACGATTCCTATCACTGCCAATGATCCGCTTTGTACCCAGTTCCTGAAAAACACAAGAATCAAGAAAAAAGGTTACTGAACAATTAAGTGACCGAGTGAGATTGTTAATTGAAAGAAGACTGCATGAAAATGAAAGGACTTGCAAAACATAAGAAAAAGAAAGAGACGAGGAGTAGGAAATATTGCCCTTACCCGCAATGGGGGACAAGGTACCATTTGCAGAGATAACCTTATCATTACCAGACAAGGGAGAGTAGGGAGTGAAACCTGAGGAGGAGCCGGTCATGTGATCGGTAGCTCCCGAGTCATTGATCCACTCAGACGAGGGAGTAGTAGCAATATTGACGCTAGGTATAGTAGCAGTAGCAAAGGAAGTGGAGGTACTGCTCTGAGTAGTGGCAGACTGAGAGTGCAGGAGGCGGCGGAGAGTATCCAATTCTGAGGTAGTAAAATGTCCTGGGGGAGGACCATGTGTGTCGTCGTGAACCTCAGTGGAGTAAGCAGCATGATAAAGACCGCAACCATGTCCTCGTCCCGGGCCGCGACCACGTCCACGACCACGGCTGGATCCAGGTGGAGCAAGGTGAGGATGGAACTTGAAGCACACGTCCCTAGTGTGTCCCCGACGACCACAGTAATGACAAGTAGGAATCGTGTTGGTAGGGTTGTAGCCACCTCGGCCAACACTAGTAAGGGAAGAGCGATCAGAGTGAGCAGGAGCAACCGTAATAAGAGATCTTCGACAGTCTTCATCACCAAGGACCATGCTAAAGGCCTCCCGAAGAGATAGAAGAGGAGATCGGTGTAGAATATTTGTTCGAACCAAATCCATTTTCATGTTCAAGCACATCAGGAACACATGAAGACGAAATCGTTCGTCCTTTTTCTGTAACAACACTGCATCAGCCGTACAGACGAGAGTAAATTGCTCAAAATAATCCAATTCCTGAGAGATACGCTCAAACTCAGAGAAGTAAGACAACACTGTCATGGTTCCCTGACGTAACTCCAGCATCTGATGCGTCAGCTCATAAATCTGAGTGAAGTTACTGATCTGAGAATACGTCTCACATGCCCGAGTTCAGATCTCATAGGCAGAATCCATCAACACGTAGCTTCGGTACACCTTCGGGGACATGGAATGTAGGAGCCAAGATACTACCAGAGAATTTTCAGAATCCCATCTTTTCAGAGAAGGATCACCCGGAGGAGGCGCCACAATGGTCCCATCAATATATCCAAATAGCTGATGACTGCAGATGACATGTTGTGCTGCCCGAGACTACTCAAGGTAATTTGTCCCATCTAAGGGCACCGTGGTGATCTTCAGGGAGCCAGCGTGACCCGAAGACCGCGGAGGGTCACCCATCCGGGGTGTCACAACACTCGGCGATGTAGATTCAACGTCCGCCGAAGAATCGTCCATGAGAAAAAAACAAACAAGGTCAAATAATATCAACCTTAACAATACAGACACTGGGCAGACATCAGATCTGACACCGGAACATCACTATGCAGATCTGAAAGCAGACAAATCAGAGGCAGCGACACTGGAACTGACTCCATCCATAAGAGAAATCAGGGGCTGGATCTTGAGACGCTGCTGGCAAAGAAACCAACGGCAGATGGCAACGACAACAAAAGAAGGTCGGCGCATGTCAGAAGACGGGTCTGGAAGAAGAATCCTGCGGCAAGTCCGATTGTCTCCGGATCTGGAAGCAGCGGGGAAGATTGGCGGCAAGTCAGAATACGCCAGCGTATCTGGAAGCAGCAGCAGGGAAGATGGTCGGCGCAGCAGAGAGATCGATGCAGCAGGGAATATGGCCGACACACTAGTCGATCGCAGAGAGAAAACAGAAAAGCAACGTTAACACGACGCGAATCATGGGGAGAGGCGGCGGTCTCCTTCAGCGCGCACCACCGCCGGCGAGAGGGCCGCGGTTCATCATGGAGACGACGTCAAACCAGCGGAGAGAAGGAGGAACGAGTGCGAGGCGGGCGAGCAGTGATGGGAAGAGGCGAGCGGCGGAAGTGAAACACGGGATTATGTTAAATCCCTCTGATACCAAGTTGAGAATAAAACGAGTTAACATTATGAGCTCCCTTTACTCATATATATAGCGGAAGGGAGAAAAACCATACAAAATCCCAAAATACCCTTATGCGGGTAAAGACCATAAAACATTACATAACACGACTTGATTTCAACTGTATTCAGGTATCCCTCTGAAACTTCAGATGTATCAAAATTTAATGTACATTTATTGTGCTGTAATTTTGAAGTTGTACCATGGTTTTTTGTAACGTTTCAAGTACTTTGTCTTGTAACTTTTTGCTCTGTTTCAGGATCTCTGCGCAGGCAAAGCAGCGGACAGGATTTGAGATCAAGGTATAATAATAATAAGCTTTTTTACTAAAGACTCCTTGGTTAGTTGCTTCTGTTTATTAATCCTCGCTTTTTTTTCGTTGGGGTTGTTATAGGGGGCAAGAGGGAAATGTAAGTATGTCAAAACATCGTAGAAATGCATCTGCCTCGGCTGATATGGGTCTCTTGGCGCAAGAGACCACTTCTATGAATCAAGGTGATAATGCTGTTATATTTTGATATTTTTGTGATTTGTTAGAAGGGCAATCGCATGCCATATTGATTCATGACTAGTGCTTCAGGAAGTTTTACCCAAAGCAGCATATTAAGCAATATAGAAATTATAATATGCAATTCTGTTTTAATTTTGATGAGTATGATTACTTGGAAGTAATACAGATTTTGTTACTATTAATTATTAACCAGCAATATCAAATTTTAGAGAATGCACTTGGAAGAACTCTTCTGTTCTTAATCATGAATATCATCATCTTATTCTTCGTTATATGTGGCCTTATGTTGACTATTTATGTTTGAACTAAAGTGTTATCAGTCTTTATTTTTTCATATCTAGTGTTTCATGAGGTGTTATACCTAATTTATTTAAATATTGGTGCACTAGTTTTCATTCGTGTTATCATTCATCAACCCTTATCTTCCAGATCCTAGGAATAGCATCGTTCTCATCTTTTTAGTGTATATTTACCCTTTTATGTACATTTTTACACCTCTTAAAGTCTATTTCTATTAATTTAACTTCAATAGGTGTTAGTCTCATTGTCCATTTGATCTTGTTATTTCCACTGCACATCGATTTTAACACCGTCATTCCTATCAGTTTGATCTTGGATACTAAGGACATCTTTACAAGAAGTCTTTTGTATAGTATATTCAAGATACTTGTCTTAAAACACCTAGTTATCGCTATCTTATGGTAATATTGGTCGACACTCCATTTATCAAATTCACTATCTTATTGAGTTCTTCTTGGCATCGCTACTTTAACCATCTCCTTGTATAACCATCAAATGGTATTCAGACACCAAGAAATCAATCTCAGTTCAAGTTTGAACGATGTAGATTTTGTCATTGATGTCCCTGCCCCATGAAGTTTTGATTTGGGTGTAAGTTGCAACTTCCTTTCCCTTTTTGTTGTAATGCAAATGTTAATTTCTTTTTGTGAGTATTGTGCAATGACTTGTCCCAGTTTTAAGTTGTAACATCCTTCTGTGAATATTGAGCTAGATGGCGGTGATGTTTTGATTTGGTATAAAACATAACTTTCTCTTTTTTCAATCTAGGAGCTTTTCACAAAGATCTTTGGATGTGATAAAAGTTTCACGAACATGAACAACCACCTTCAATCTTTGAACACGTCACCAATACTGTTTAGAATGTGTGATACGAAATCTCTGACACTTAAAATGATGAACAACCATGGTTAAGTTATCCACAGTGCTCTTTAGTTTGTTCATATGTTCAACAATCATGTCCTCTTTCTTTAGAATCAATAGGAGAGAAAGATGTGAGGGTGTTTGTTACACATGCACGCGTATTATTATTATCATTATTATGGTATTTTCTATTTTAAATTATATGATTTAGGGATTTGACATGCAAGCTCCCCCTCCCTTTATAAGGAGGTGGATTGCGAGTTAGACAGAGCTTTTATCATTTACGGTTTTGAGATCTCCACTTGGAGAGGGACTTCTAGAAGGAACCAGCCTCCTGAAGTTAGGCATGAGCAACGCCATACCGGTTTGGGTGTTGCAGTGTTATGATAAATTTGATCAAAACAGTGTAGAGCTCGATATGGTGTTGCCCGATAATTGAAGCAATGGACGGCCCCCAAAAGTGATCGTATGCAAGTCGAGCGAGGTGGGCCGAACCGAAAGGGTGTCATAGTAGTAAGTGTGCGACAGGTGGGCCAGGGCCTCGGTCAGATCTGAAACAAGTGAAAAGATGTCAGAAGAGACTTGTTGGAAAAAATAATGGTTGGGGCGCCAAGAAACATGATGAGCTGGCGCCCACACGAGGGATTATCCGTGGTAGCCACACTAGGTGGACGGTGCCTGGGAAAGAGCAAGAGGAGTGGGGGGATCAACAGTAATTAATAGGTGGGCCTGCTACTGCTACTGGGCGTAGGGCGGTGCATGGACATGGAAGAGGCGGGGTGTATGTGCACAAGAAAAGGGGGTAAGATAAGCATGAAAAGGAATGTGTAGTTTCGCGTGGTGGTAAAAGGTGAAAAATAGAGACCGAGGAGTGGGCCAGGCGTGAAAACAGGCATGGACGGCGGGGTTCTCGATGTGTTGGGGCTAAAGATAAGAGCGTGTGACTTGGAGGTCGTTAGAGAAGAGAGGAGCGAGGGAAATGTGATGATTAAGGAAGTCGACAAAAAGAAAAAAATTGGGTGTGAGGGAGCTGACGAAGATAGATGTGTACATGGGAGTGCTGTGGTTGGGGGAGAGATAGTGTTCAACGCAGGTCGCGCTCCCAGGCGAAGGGAATCATCGATATCATACAGGGCATGGGTCGTGGAGATAGGGGAGCGGCGTGGAGAGATCGTTAGTAAAGGTTAGCGCCATGAGGGCAAGGCCATCGACATGTGTGACGCGAGTGGAAGCTGGAGAGATGCAGACGACAACACTATAGTAAGGGGAAGTTGATATTGGAGGAAGTGGGAGAAACTGGTGACAAATCTTATGCGTCAAGGTGCGGATTTCGGCCAGGGAAGCGTCGATCCAAGCATAGTAAGCGAGGAGTTCCGAAGGAGGGCCATGTCAGAAGTGCAATTTAAGATTCACAAAGAAACCCTAAATGTAGGTCAAACCTATTGATAAGTAGATGTTGCGCTGCATCAAGAACTAGAACAAGAACGATGAAATCGCTTCATACGAAGATAATAAATACAACTCGGTAAACTAAGGCTCAGTTTGGCGCTGCTTTTTTGCTCCAGTGACTTTGGATAAAAAAGCCACCATTATAGATTGTATGTGATGGGGATCGGCCGCATGATCGTGTTCGATGGAGATCGGGCCACCACTCGGTGAGACCTATTTTTGCATATTTGACAGAGATGCGTTGATTCCATCAGCGATCTGAGACCGCGAGCGCGTCCGGAGCATCTCCTTTCATTATATATATATTTTATTTTATTTTATTGGTGTGTATTTGGTGTTTTAGGACACCGGGCGTAACAGACGATTGTAGTCGTTCACGCCGGGTGCCCAACCACCACCTCTCGTTATAAATAAGGGATGATGTTCAGATTTTTAGTGATTGCTGATTTTGTGAGAGATTCCAGAATTCCGACAATCTTCGTGGTGCGACCCCACGAGCCCCGGGGTGCGACGTTCCAACTAATTTCAATTATTCCTTTGTTTTTTTTAATTTTCCCGTAAACTTCTCCCATAAACCAACCACTCTTCCGATCCCTAAACCGTTGATAACTCTGTCATTCCCACAATCCCCTGCTATCTGAAGGAGAAAACTGACGAACACTCTGCGGTTCATCTTCCTCTTCTTCTCGCCAGTAACCACAGCCAGTGTCCCGAGTCATTGCTAGTGCCTCCTTTCAGCATCGCTCCCCCCAGTTCATCTTATCCCAGCATGATCCACACGACTCCATCGTCTCCACTGTGTTTCCAGAGCCACGCACCCTGCAACTCACTCTTTTGATCCCGCCATCTCCACTGTTCTTCTTTCTGCCTGGAATCGCAGCAAACCGCACGACTGTCTCTATCAATCTCGTCGACTGATAGCCACGTTTTCTAGTCGCTTGTCGCTTTCTTCACGGGAGTCGCAGTTCACCATCTTCCGTCGAAGCCACAAAACTATCATCTTCTTCCCTCTTCATTTCCCCTACCGCAAACCTACCAGCTATCATTTTGTATACAGTTGTTCAACCTCCTTCCCTATTACATTCATACTAGCTAGCCACTTAATCTTTGCTGATCCCCATCCTCATGTGGATCTTCCTTCTTCCCCTCCCTCATATCCACCACCCTTAATAGCCCTTGTCGTGGAGTCACTCCTCTTTTCTTTTAATTTTCTGCTCTCAAATTATCATCACCCGTCCACGTCGTCGCCAAGTCCCACCTCCAAGATCGCCACCTTCCGCTGTCATTTGTTGTTGTCGGATCTCCATTGCTATGCGAGTATAATTGTACTGTGTTTAATTTCTCATTGTTAAATGTTGGATGATTATCTTATAAATGTTTTGGGATGCATTGATTTGTTGGAAACCTTGTTACATTTTCTTGTGATCCTATAAATTCATTCGTGGACATTGTAGTTGAGCATCTCATTTGCGAAAACGGGCTTGAGTGGCTTGTGAGACGAAGATCCTATTTCACATTGTGTTGACTTGCTATTTATATAGTTACAATTGCTGATTTTAATTTCCGGGTTAAAAATTAAAAAAAACAATCACGCATCATTTAGGTTGGGTTTGATCGCATTCGTTCCGCACATTCACTTAGTTTTGCATTAGCGTGTCAGCGCAATCATTTTCGCATCAGGCCATCCTGCTTCAGTATGTTTGGCATGACAATGGTTACGACGGTCACCAAGGAAAAAAATTAGTTTTGAATATAAAAGTGAATGAAATTCCTTAGGTGAGGTCGGGCAGTCACGAACGACTTCATAACCACCGTGTCACGACCTCCACCACCGTTCCAAATGGAGCCTAACCCCCGCCTAGCACTCCCCTCTCTCCAAGAGAGCCTAAGAGACTAAACACTCCAAGATGATATGATTCACACCTCTAAGGCTCCTTATATAGATGAAGTCTTACACTACAAGATAAAATACATAAAGACATACATAATTAATTACAAATAAGATAATTTGCAATGGTCTCCGTGTCTTTTCTTGCCAGGCATATGCGTATCAAACCATTAGTTTAAGCTTTGCCAATAGTGGAGGGAAAACCGTGTTGTTAAAATTTTCTAACTAGGATTATTGCTTTGCTGTCTTTACTTGGATGAGCCATTTTTTCTTGTTGTAGGTGTTCTTATGTCTTTCTAATTTATACGGGCGCCTTCTAAGATTGTTGAAAAAAGGAGACTACTTTTTCATATCTCTCTTTTTCTTTTTGTATGATTCCATGACTCTAGCTCCTATCCCTCTCAAGCGCACTGGAAGTTGGTCTTTTGATGACAAACTGCTTATACAAGCACTTTACAAGGTACATGGTGTTTTCTACGTGTTGTTTCCCTCTAGTTAGAGCAATTCCAAGTGTTATTTTTCGAAAAAAAAACATGAATTCTTATGTTTGTTTGAGAAACATGGCGATATTGGCAATTATATGCAGGTTCTAGTTTTTGTTTCAAAAAATAATCCTATTGTCCTTTACATAAGGGATGTTGAGGGCCTTGTCTTCCGATCCCAAAGGATATTTTCCATGTTCCAAAAACTGTTGAGAAGGTTATCTGGACCGGTTTTGATACTTGGTTCGAGAATTATCGATTCTGATAGTGATTATGGAGAGGTGGATGAGAGACTCTCTGTTTTGTTTCCTTATAACATAGAGATTAAACCTCCAAAAGAAGAAAGTCATCTTGTAAATTGGAAGTCACAGTTGGAAGAAGACATGAAATTGATGCAGTATCAGGATAACAAAAACCACATTGGCGAGGTGCTTGCAGCAAATGATCTTGACTGTGATGACTTTGGTTCTATATGCTTAGCAGATGCAATGGTAATTGGCAATTATATAGAAGAAATTGTAGTTTCTGCCGTCTCTTATCATTTGTTGCATAACAAGGACCATGAATACAGAAATGGAAAGCTTGTTATTTCCTCAAAGAGGTTAGATAATTTATGCTTATCGCCTCAAATTTTGTCTTCATTCATATTTTCTATTCTTTTACTAAATTTTTCCATGCAACAGCTTGTCCCATGGATTAAGTGTATTCCAAGAGAATAAACTAGGTGATAAAGATTCTCTAAAGCTGGAGGCAAATACTGATGCAGCTAAGGTGTGTTTTTACTGTACTTTCTCACATTAAAAAAAATAAAAGCATGATGGTTTCTTCTTCTTCATTTAAGAAAAAGAAAACTTAATTTCTTCTTACTCATCAGGACGATAAGTTAGAAAGTGAGAACCCCAGAAAACCTGAGACGAAATCTGAAGATTCAGCAGCTGAGAACAAGAGTGAATCTGAGAAATCGGGAAATGCTAAAAGTGATGCGGGCTTACCTCCAAAAACACCTGTGAGTTATCTTCAGCATTTTTAGCATCACAATCATTGTTAGCATCATCAAAATTGTTAGCTTTGTGCCCCTTATCCTATCTATTGGATTTCCTGTATGAATTATCGTTCTTTCTTTCTGAAAATGTGCTGCATGCTTTTTTTAATGATATTCTCTGTACAGCTTTTATTGATGTTACTTCTAGTATATCTATTTTTCTCATATGAATCTTATGCTCATGTCTTGTTGTTTCTTCTTTTGCCTTTGAGTTTCTACGTGGAAAATCATCAATCATTCATTTCACTGACATATAGATATATATATACATATATATATACACATACATATATATATATATATACATATATATACATACATATCTATATATACATACATATATATACATACATATATATACATACATATATATACATACATATATATATATATATACATATATATATATACATATATATATATATACATATATATATAGACATATATATATAGACATATACATATATACATATATATATATATATACATATATATATATACATATATATATAGACATATATATATATAGACATATACATATATATAGACATATATATATAGACATATACATATATATAGACATATATATATAGACATATATATATAGATATATATATATATATATAGATATATATATAGATATATATATATATATATATATATATATATATATATATATATATATACATATATATATATATACGAGTGACAGTGCACAGGGCCCCCCGTGCCCCGCGCGACAGTACCCGGCCTGCAGCGGCGGGCTTTGCCCGCCCCCGACATGCTTATTTTAAATCATTGATATTAATTAAACAATAAAGTGATAAACTATTACTTTAAAGTATTAATTTAAAGTATTTTTTGCCAAATTTTAAAACGATAGCAAAATTATCTTCGTATCACGTGCAATTCTATATCACTTGCATTCATTAAAGAGCATCGCCTTTCCCGTCCCTTGCTGCTGCCCACTTCTCTCCCCCGGTCGCGCGCAGCTAAATTTTTTTATTTTTATTTGTTTTTTTGTCCCACATCGTGGGCTTCAAACTTTCAATCAGGTTTAAATAATAGGAAAGGGATTCAATATTTGAAATTTGACACAGATTGGGTGGGTAATGCAGAGCGGACGGGCTTTACAGAGTGGGCGGGCTGCGGGCTAGAGCGGGCAGGCTTTGCTTGAGTTGAATGATTGGATTTTTTAATAATCTGAAGGGTAAAATGGTAATTTTATATTGTAGGAGTCCTACAAAAAATATAGGTTTAGGAGAGCTACAAATATGTGAAGAGAGAGGGAGCAGGTTTATTGAGATAGATCCGACGGTGGTTGGATTATTGAGATAAATTTGACGGCCTATATTATTTTCACGAATTTTAAACTCATTGCTAATGGCAGGCTTCCATATTTCCTTATATATGGTATATATATATATAGCTTGCATAATTACAGCTTGCAGCCCTCTTAGTTTCAAAATTACAATTACTCTCGTCAATGTTTATATTTCACAACATTCATGCACAAAAAGCCCCCCCCCCCCAAATTTACCTCAAAGGGGGTACTTTTGTGCATGGATGTTATGAATTGTAAACATTGAGGGGAGGTTAGTTAAAGTGGTGCATGTCTTCTAGTATATCAATTTTTCTCATATGAATCTTATGCTCATGTCTTGTTGTTTCATCTCTTACCTATGCTCTACGTGGAAAATCATCAATCATTCATTTCACTAACTTATATTGTTGGATATTGCATATAATCTTTGTATTGATTACGTTATTTGTTTCCTAAATAGATCGATTCCTATTTAGGAAATATGAGAGCACACGGATCAGTGACGTGTCATATCGTTGTATTTGTATAAATACCCCCATGTGGATGAATAAACTCAATTAACTTTTCTCCTCCAACATGGTATCAGAGCCTTAGGGCTAAAATACCTCTACCGTACGTTTTTCTTCTTTCTCCCGCACGAACAACCCGCCGACCTCCGCCCGCAACTCCGCCGACCTCCGCGAGCAACTCCCGACCCGCTGGCTCCGGCGGCCCCTAGCCCCACCTAGCCACGACCGATTCCCACTCCCTCTCCTCCGCCGCACCCCGCAACCGCCTCTAGACGTTGTACGCACGCCGCGCCTCCCGCGCCAGCGCCTGTCGGACTTCGGCCCTCTTCCAGCGGCCCCTCGGCCACCGCCAGCACCTCTGGCCCCTGTCCTGCGTCGTCTCCTTGATACCGCACATGCGGTGCTCCTCCTAATGTCCTTTCCGGTGCATACACCATTTTTTTTGGTTCCTTCCTCTTTCTATGAGGCCGACCTAGTTTCTATCTAGGCTGCTCTTTGCTCTCCCGGGGGATCTTGCTTTGTATGCTTGCTCACCATGGTCGGGACCAATGGCTCCCCTACCGAATCTTCCACCACCAGTACACCCCCAACTACCGTGACGTCCAGCGGCTTCCCTCGCCCGGGACATGACCACAATATGCCTCAAATCACAACGATTCATCTGGATGGTACCAAATATCTCCCGTGGTCTCGGGCTATTACTCTTGCTTTGAAGAGCAGGAGGCTGTTTGGATATGTCATGGGCACTACACCCATACCTCGTTCAGATTCCCCAGATTGGGTGCAATGGGAATCAGAGAACTCCCTCGTCATGTCCTGGCTGACTAACTCCATGGTCGAATCCATCGCTCGCAACTATCTCTTTCTGGATACGGCTGCGGACATTTGGCGAAGGGCGGAAACTACCTACTCCTGTCGCGGCAACGCGGACCAGATCTTTCAGCTACGCCGCAAGATCTTCCTTCTTCGCCAAGGAGATCGCCCTCCGTCTGCCTACTACCTCGAGTTCACCCAGCTATATCAAGAGTACGATCACTTTGACTTCATTACTTTGGCATCGCCTGAGGATGAGCTCCTTGTTAGCGCACGGGAAGATCGCAACCGAGTTTTCGAGTTCCTTCATGGGCTACATAGGGACTTTGACCAAATCAGTGTGCAGATACTTGGCCGCTCACCCTTACCCTCTCTTCCAGAGGTTTTCAGTCTCGTTCAGCAGGAATTTGATCGGAGGCAAACTTGGACTCCTGAGCCTCCTCCAGATGGTTCGGCCTTGACGGCCCCGGTTGGGCTACGAGCGGCTCGTGATTCTCGGCCGAAGTCAACTGACAAGGATCACCTCCTCTGTGACTATTGCGGGAAGAACCGTCATACACGGGAGACTTGCTTTCGGCTTCATGGGTTCCCTACACCCCGTAGTGGATCTTCCTCTCGTGGCGGTCGCGGTCCTGGTCGCACTTCGGGTCGCTCTACCCAGCCTCGCTCCGCGCACCTGTCTGATGTTTTCGACGAGCCACAACTTCCGACAACTCCCACATTGACTCTGACGCCTGATGAGGTCCTTGCTTTCCGACGCCTGATGCAGGGCCCATCACCAGAGCCACATGCCTCTTCGTCCTCATATGCCCATCAGGGGCCTTCCGGTGCTCATGTTGCCTCCACCCGTCCCTCTACTCACTGGATCATTGATTCTGGAGCAACAGATCATATGACCGGCTCCTCCTCAGGTTTTGTGTCCTACCTTCCGTTGTTTGGTCGGGACAAAGTGAGCATCGCAGATGGTTCCCTCTCTCCCATTGCCGGAAAAGGCTCCATCCCGTGCTCCTCCCTAACTCTTTCCTCTGTTCTTCATGTTCCGAACTTTACCCGCAATCTCCTTTCTATTAGTCATATAACCAATTCTATGCACTGCTCAGTGACTTTCTTTCCTTCTTCTTGCATTTTTCAGGACCTGAAGACGGGAACGGTGATTGGAACTGGTAGTCTGGTGGACGGGCTATATGTGTTCGATTCTTCCACCCCGGCCTCTCCTCCCCGAGCTCTCCATGTGGATCGGACAACTACTTTGGAGTCCTGGCACTATCGGCTGGGACATCCGTCTATCCATTCTATGAAACGTTTATTTCCTAATTTCCCGTCTGGGTTAGTTGATAAATTTCGTTGTGATGTATGTGATCGTGATAAAAATCATCGTACCTCTTTTAATCATATTTCTTCTCCAAGTCCTGCTCCTTTCCATTTGATACATAGTGATGTTTGGGGACCTTGTCGGGTTGCATCTATTTCAGGTTGTTTTTGGTTTGTAACTTTTATCGACTGTTTTTCACGTACCACCTAGGTTTACCTTATGAAAGCCAAAAATAAGGTCTTTCCCTTGTTCCAGCGATTCTACAACATGGTCTCTACACAGTTTTCGACCCCCATCAAGATTCTCCGCACTGATAATGGTCGTGAATTCATTGATTTCACTTTCGAGCAGTTCCTCGCCAATCGGGGGATTATCCATTAGACATCCTGCGCCTACTCCCCGGCTCAAAATGGGGTGGCTGAACGTAAGAACCGCCACCTATTGGAAGTTGCTCGGTGTCTCCTCCTCCACATGCAACTCCCTAAATACTACTGGGGGGATGGTGTACTCACTGCAGCGTACCTTATAAACCGTATGTCATCCCGTGTTCTCGGTTTCAAAACTCCCCTCACCACACTTGGGGTTCCACCTACCACTCTCCCACCACGTGTTTTTGGGTGTGTTTGTTTCGTCCATATCCACCACCGCCCGAAACTTGATGCTCGTGCGCACAAGTGCGTATTCATTGGCTACTCCCCTACTCAGAAGGGATATAAATGTTTTGACCCAGTCAACAAGAAGGTTTACGTTACCATGGACGTTACCTTCCGGGAATCTGAAAGCTACTATGGGTCCTCACTTCAGGGGGGGTCTCTTCCCACAACGGAAGTGAGTACCTTACCTTACTCGAACACCCCTCTACATATTCCTCCGGTATATCATCCATCTCAGTCTACACCTCCTACTCCTTGCGCCCCTCCTGTCAAGGTCCCTGTTACTAAACCTCCACAGGTGTACTCTCGTCGACCCAAGGGATCGAACACGCGACCCAACATCTGGATATCAGACCACCCACCTGACCCGTCGCCGGGATCCATCATCCCTACGGAAGGTACCTCCACTCAACATCCATTATCTCAGTTTGTTTCTTAC
Source organism: Platanthera guangdongensis (assembly GCA_039583875.1). Lineage (NCBI taxonomy): Eukaryota > Viridiplantae > Streptophyta > Magnoliopsida > Asparagales > Orchidaceae > Platanthera > Platanthera guangdongensis. Next base: position 162,562,239 of record CM077159.1, read on the forward strand.
TCATCCCTAACAGCTTCCCATGGAGCATTTGTTTCCTCTTTGTCCTCTGTCTCCATCCCCACTTCATGGCAGGATGCCCTTTCCAACGACAGGTGGAAGTTAGCAATGCTCGAAGAAATGAGTGCCCTGGAAAAAAACGGCACATGGGACCTGGTACAACTGCCACCAGGAAAAAAGGCTGTTGGATGCAAATGGGTATTCATCGTCAAACAGAACTCCTCGGGCATTGTAGAAAGATACAAGGCACGACTCGTGGCAAGAGGCTATACTCAGACAGAGGGCATAGACTACCAGGAGACCTTTGCTCCTGTTGCAAAAATGAATTCGATCAGAATCCTCATATCTTGTGCTGCCTGCAAGGATTGACAACTCTGCCAATTGGATGTGAAGAATGCTTATCTTCATGGCGACCTGGAAGAAGAGATCTACACGGCTCTCCCTCCGGGACTCAGCCCTAGCGGATCAAAAGGGAAAGTGTGCAGATTACGGAGGCCACTCTATGGCCTGAAACAATCAGCCAGGGCCTGGTTTGGAAGATTCCACAAAACCATGAACAGGTTTGGATACCGTCAGAGCAATGCCGACCACACCCTCTTTATCAGAATCAACAAGGGGAAGTTAACCGTCCTGATTGTCTACGTGGATGATATCATAATCACTGGGGATGACAAGGAGGAGATTCAAGCACTGAAGGAGAAATTGGCAAAAGAATTTGAAGTGAAAGATTTGGGAAATCTCAAATACTTTCTCGGCATTGAAGTTGCAAGATCAAAGCATGACATTTTCCTATCACAAAGGAAGTATGTGCTCGACCTTCTTGAAGCCACTGGGATGAGCGGGTGTCGACCTGCCGACACCCCAATCGAAGCCAATCACAAGCTAGGCAGAGAAGATGACGAAGTGATCGATGACATTCCCAGTTACCAGAGGCTGGTAGGGAAATTAATCTACTTATCTCACACTCGACCAGATATCTCTTATGCTGTGGGAGTTCTCAGCCAGTTTATGCACTCTCCAAAGGCCCGTCATATTGATGTCGCGCATCGTGTCCTCCGATACCTCAAGTCCTCACCAGGGAAGGGCATCCTGTTCTCACTAAATAAGGGGTTGATTATTGAAGTTTACACTGACGCGGACTGGGCTGGAGCGCCCACCGATAGGCGCTCCACAACCGGATATTGTTCCATGATTGGTGGGAATTTGGTCAGCTGGAGAAGCAAGAAGCAACATGTTGTTGCTAGGTCCAGTGCTGAGACCGAGTTTAGAGCAATCGCACATGACATTTGTGAAGGATTATGAGTCTCCACTATCCTGAAGAAACTTGGGCTTAAAGGAAGTGAGCCCATCAGATTGTATTGTGACAACAAAGCTGCAATCTCCATTGCCCACAATCCGGTACAACATGATCGTACGAAACACATTGAGATTGACAAACATTTCATCAAGGAAAATATCGACCGAGGAACCGTTGTTATCTCATTCATACCATCTGACCAACAGTTGGCCGATGTTCTCACAAAGGGTCTAAGTTCCAGTATGTTCGCAGATCTTATTGGCAAGTTCGGCATGGCTGACATCACACGCCCAACTTGAGGGGGGGGTGTTGGATATTGCATATAATCTTTGTATTGATTACGTTATTTGTTTCCTAAATAGATCGATTCCTATTTAGAAAATATGAGAACACACAGATCAGTGACGTGTCATATCGTTGTATTTGTATAAATACCCTCATGTGGATGAATAAACTCAATTAACTTTTCTCCTCCAACATATATATATGTATATATATAGTATTTTTTACCATGAATTTTAACAGGGTATCAACACCGTAGGCCCTGTGTAGTGCAACACTGACAATCTTTAGGAGGTGTCGATGCCCCCATTTGCCATCTCCCTCGCCTCTGATGAATCCTTTGCCAGACATGTAAGTCCCGTCATGATCCCGCCTAGCCCTGACGCCACCCATCCAGGTTTCCCTTCCAGGCACTCGATCCTCTTCCCACCCCCTTCCAGCCATCGAATCCCTTTCCCACCCTTCTTCTAGCCACCAGATTTCCTTCCCACCCACCAGATTCTCCTCCCCACAGCCCACCACCCACCACCTTGCAGACCTCCCATTCCCTTCACAACCACGTCCAACCCCTTCTACACCCCTCCAAACCCCCTCTAGCCACCCTGCAACCCACCGGCCACCACCTTGCAGCCCCTCACACCACCCCCAACTAAATAGTCCTTCCACTACTACCCACAGTCTAGGACCTCTTTGATCATGTTCGAGAAATCCATCATCATCCTTCCAAATTACCACCAATGCTCCTACAATCACCGGACCTCCAATCATACACCAACTACCCCTTATTTGGTGGGACCAACATTTATTTTTGTGTCTTTTTATATTTGTGTGGTTACTCTATGATTTTTAGCATATCACGCTTAATTAATTTAACTTTTTTTTTTCTCGTAAGTGTATGTTCTCATTGTCCCACACTAATTCTTAGTATTTTCAATTAGTTGCAATTGTTACTTGTAACCTAACTAAAGTTTTTGCGATTATTTGTGATAAAATGTTTGAGATTTAAATTTTCCTTGTTTAAATAACTATGTGTTGGAATTAATTGCGTGATTGAAGAGTTACATCACATTAGGGTTTATGTTCCACAGTCATTAGTCCATTGAGCCGCGTGCTTGCATTCTCCCGCATCTTCATTTTAGGGTTTGTCATCGGTCCTTTGCATTTTATGACTGTGTGCATTCATCTGGGGTCAGGGCATCCCATGTCTGTTAGCTATAGACTCATCTTGTATCACTAGGTTCGTTGTTGCTCTAACGTAATCTAAATTGCTCTACTCGTGAAACTATCATGAGCCGCACAGAAAGGACTCGTGGTGAGAAAGGCATGATGAAAACGACACACTCAAATAGGAACATCTTGTCACGATATCCCTGTGAGCACCTAATTGTGAGATTTGGAGAATTTCTTAGCAACAAACTTCTGCTTCTAGGAAGTTTTAAATGTGAACTTGAGATGTCATGCTCAATATCACACTCTCACACAATGATCTCTCTTATGGCAGCGATCTTCCGCGGTGACCTTCCATGAGATCTAGTTTCTACAAGTTTTACCTTATCTCTCAAAATGATCTCTCTCACGACATCTACAAGCTCTAGCTTCGGAGAACTCATACCTCGTAGCATGCTCCCACATCTTTCTGCTAGCCACGCCATATTCACAGTCGTTCGTCTCTTATCCTAATTCTCTTTGTGTATCCTCTAGACATTGATTTATTCATCCAAAATCCATGCACCAAAGTTTTCTCAACAGTGTCAGGCGCTCATTTTTTGTTAATCTCTCTCGGAATATGCGAATGTTGAGAGAACTATTCTTTCGACTGACATTCTTGTATCTCTCATTATTGTGCTACTTATTCCGTGAGTAGAGTGTTCATATTATTATGGGAACACCCGAGCCCCCTCTTACAACCATTGTCCCCGCACCTGCACCCTTTCACATTACCTCTAGAAAACTTGGTACAACTTCCAAGTTAACCAACCAACTACGTTGATTAGAGTGCCTCCTTCTCCCTGTAAGATCTCAATAGAAGCGGCGCCATCTTATATATCCTTCACCCGACAATACATCTCCCTCCTATGATGATTAGGACATGGGTGATGCCTTAGTTTGTACTTGGCATGTGAATATCTTATCAAATGAATGGTGTGCAACCCGTATTCGTCGAGTGCAAACAACGACATAGATCGAAGGTCAATGTAGCCAGACAATAGGATAGAGAATGCAAACCAGTGACGACCCTAAGTTCATCCTACCCAACTCACTGGGAACTTGCGACAAACTCAATGAGGACATCCCTTGTAGATCGTCAGGCAGGAAGTCAACTCACATCAAATCGCCAATCATAGGATCAAACCTGCACGTGGTAGTGGGGTTGACCATTGCCGCCAGACCCCCTAGTCTCAGTTGTCTATAAATACAACCTGCCATCGAGGGGAAAGACAGTGCCATCGACTCACGTGGGACTTCCCAAAGGACCTGCAAGCTCGCCAGTGTGTCTAGCTAACCTGCCTCTCACCCTAACCTCACACATCATTTGGTTTGAAAGGTGGAGTTCATATACACTCTTGGGTGTGAGGCGGGACCTCCAAGCTATGACTGATCTTTTCTTCAATTTGCTATACTTTGTTATTGACTGCTACTTCGGTGGGCTAGTAACCTGGCGCTTGCCAGCAAACCGAGGGAAGGTCATGTCACCTCAAGGAGATGCAGTACCGCCATCGCGCGAGCTGATTTCAAGTCACACAAGAAAAAAGAAAAAAATGTCAACATGATATTACGTTGTCGTAGCGGTCATTCACTTAAAGGGCAACATTCCGCACCCGATATTACGCCATTGAAACAGATTGACCTTTGGTAGCAGCGGCTGGGCATGATGAACTCGTATGAACTCATCTTCTCATCGTGTTCCCCGTCAATCTTAACACATCAACGGCTAACCTCAAGCTCGCACTCAGATAATTCCCATCGGAAAAACATTAACGGACGTGTCACTGCGTAATAATCGACTAGCGAAATTGTGAGAATGCCACTGCTTAACAAATCCACATTAACTAAGTGGGACATGCTCACGCAAACTTCTCAAATGTGCCGGAATAAAATCCGTAAAATTTCCACTTAAAGTAAAATGTTGATTAAAGCGTAAAAATTAACTATAAAGAGTATATATACCTCGATCAGACAATGACGCCGACATAGTTAATCAGGATCGGACTCCGAAATTAAAATCATTAAAGTACTTATAGTTTCAGATGTACAACACTCCTCAATCTTTTGAAATTACAAACGCTCCAGGGTATTTTTGTGCATTCATGTTGTAAACTTGCATGGGAGCTTTTTGTAATTTCAGAAGATAGATGGGTGCAACCTATAGTTTAGCAAACTTCTCACCTAACTATGATTCAGATTTTCTGCCAGACTTCAGGTTCCTTTTCTCCGGCAGCTATTGAAATGAAGGAAGTTGGTGAAATATACGAACGATTTCAGCTATTAGGGCACTAAAAGAGGCATTCGTCTTTACTCTTTACTATATGATGCCATACTTTCTTCCTGGGTTTCTGTCAATTTCGGGGACTCTGCCTTTTCATTTTTTTTGTTGAAGACTCCGAGGTTTTAGAGAATTCTTCGTCCCTGCTTTTTTTCCTTTTCCTCGACTTGACAGATGTCGTACCTATTCAATCTATTGTTCCTAGGACTAGGGGTTAGATAGTCTATAGAATTCCTATTTACTCTCTTTGGAACTTCCGAGGACTTACATAAGAGGTTTGGGTAATTCATAGAAAATATTTTGTAATTTCTATTATGTTTGCCTTCCCTCATATATATATATATATATATATATATATATATATATATATATATATATACGGGGAGATATGAGGTGCGGGCGGAATAGGCGTGCGGGCATCAAGCGGGAGCCGTCCGATCGTTCTTATTACTCGCGTGCACATTATGATTAATCATACTGTGCACGCCGGCGATTATGCCTGCAGGACCGCATGTTACCCAGCGGCGGCCGGCGAGCCAGCAGCCGCCGGCCGCCGCTGGGTAAAAAAAATTTTCCTGCGGGCAAATTTTTTTACAGGGGCGGTGGCCGGCGAGCCCGCAGCCGCCGGCCACCGCCCATGTAAAAAAATTTCCACCGTTGAGGGAGGTAGGAGGTGGATCCTGTACGAGCTTGCATCGTTGAGGGAGGGAGGAGGAGCTTGCCCTCACGCAAATTTTTTTTACCCAGTGGCAGCCGGCGGCTGCGGTCTCGCCAACCACCGGCCGCCACTGGGTAATAGCCACCCGATTTAATCAATCGCCGGCCACCGTGATTGATTAATCGGGCGGCTGCTTAATTACTCCCGTACGCCCGTATTTAAGTATGCCCGTATATCATATATTCTCATATATATTTATTATAAAAAGAAAAACTTCTTTGCACATTTGAAGCCTAGGTTAGAACCACAAGGTTAATCACAGCCGTCCAATCAAGCTTTGGAGGTATGCAAATAGTGAAATATCCTAAAACAACCACTCCCGAACCTGCAAAAATCCCGTTAAGTTTTTTCAGCCCACGCCAGCTTCCACGGGATGCCACGACGCCGGCGGCGGAGCCGTCGACGACCTGCCCAGAGTCCACCGGCGTTGTCCGACGGCGAGCGGGCAGGGCCACCGCCGGTGGTGGCCCTGCCTGTGAGACCTAGATTAGGGTTTCACGGGCAGGGCCAGGCCCTGCCCGCTTGCCGCCGGACAACCTCCGACGGGTTTGTCGAAGTCCGGCGAACCTGCCTGTGGGCGCGGGTCAGGCTGTCGGGGCAGCGGTCGGCGGCGGCAGCAATAGAAAAAAATCGTTGGGCGGTGCGGGGCGGGATCGACGTTTATTTATTTTTTTCTTAATAAAATTAAGATTTAAGGAGTATATGTTTATAAAAATTATAAGATTTAAGTTTTTTATTTGATTATAAATAATTAAGGAGTATATGTTTATTTAAGATTTTTTAAAAAACATATGTTTATAAAAAATATATATAGTTTATTTGATTATAAATAATTTATATATATGTATATATATTAGCAACCGCCTGCCTGGGGGTGGGCGAAGCCCGCCGCCGCGGGCCGAGTACTGTCGCGCGGGGCTCGAGGGGGTCTCCATGCACTGTCACTCGTGTGTGTGTGTATATATACATATACTGGGGAGGGATAGAGTATTTGAGCTTCTTTTGAATTATAAAGATTTTGGGTCTCTTTGAGAGGAGCTCTTCGGAGGACCCAACCTCCGAGAGTTCTGGATTGTTATCTTATAGGTTCTTTAAGGTTTTAATGCAAGTTCTGTTTGAGCTCTCTCATTCACTTTGAATTTCCTTGAATCGCACTCGCACGAGATTCATGATCATAGCAGGAGCGATCACCTTTCTGGTACTAAATATATATACACCAATGCATGCGTTTGAGTAGACAAGTGCTCTCTCCTCCTGCATATGTTTACTTTCCTGATTAATTTGACATTATAAATTAAGATTGATTAACTTAAATGTTACCCATTCTTGTTCATAGGAAGCTTCTCCAGACAATGAGTTTGAGAAGCGCATCAGACCCGAAGTGATCCCAGCAAGCGAAATTGGAGTAACCTTTGATGATATAGGTGCTTTGGATGATATTAAAGAGTCCCTTCAGGAGCTTGTCATGCTTCCTCTTCGTAGGCCAGACCTATTCAAAGGAGGTCTTCTTAAGCCTTGTAGAGGAATACTACTTTTTGGGCCACCTGGAACTGGAAAGACTATGCTGGCAAAGGCCATTGCCAATGAAGCTGGAGCAAGTTTCATAAATGTTTCCATGTCCACCATCACTTCTAAATGGTTTGGCGAAGATGAAAAAAATGTCAGAGCTTTGTTCACACTTGCTGCGAAGGTCTCTCCCACTATCATATTTGTGGACGAGGTTGATAGCATGCTTGGTCAAAGAACAAGGGTTGGTGAGCATGAGGCAATGCGGAAGATCAAGAACGAGTTCATGGCTCATTGGGATGGGCTCTTGACGAAGCCTGGGGAGAGAATTCTCGTTCTTGCAGCAACAAATAGACCATTTGATCTTGATGAAGCAATAATTAGGAGGTTCGAGCGCAGGTTGGTTTCATTTAATTAGAATATATTTTACTTTTTTCCTTTTTAGGTCATACATTTAATATTTATCTATGATTCACAGAATAATGGTGGGTTTGCCATCTTTGGAGAGCAGAGAATTAATTTTGAAATCACTTTTATCAAAGGAGAAGGTTATTGAGGGACTTGAATATAAGGAGCTTGCAGCCATCACGGATGGATACAGCGGCAGTGATCTCAAGGTTTGTATATTTCTGTGTTGTGCCTTATTAGAGAGTTTTAGTTTTAAGTAAGCAACCACTACTAAAGGAATCTGTGTGCAGAATCTTTGCACTACGGCAGCATATCGTCCTGTTAGGGAGTTGATTCAGCAAGAAAGGCGGAGGGAACTGGTATGGCTGTGCCTCATTACTTATCTCAAACATAGTTTTTGTAATTTCTCAAACCTTTAATTTTAATTTTCCATGTACAATCATTGTTTCATCTACAACCTCTGATAGAATTAGTTGGTTGCTCCCTTTTCGCAAGTTATTAGAAATAATATAATGTGAACTTTGTTTGGTAACTCTTAGAGTTCAGTGTACCTGTATTTGACTATGTATGTATGTATGTATGTATATATATATATATATATATACAAGCAGTCGTGCACGGGGGACCCTGTGCGGGGCGACAACATTGGTCGTGGGAGCGACATTGGTCGTGGGAGCGACATTGGTCGTGGGAGCGACATTGGTCGTGGGAGCGACATTGGTCGTGAGAGCTACATTGGTCATGAGAGCAACATTGGTTATGAGAGCGACATTAGTCATGGGCGGAGACATTGGTCGGGAGCGGCAGCCTTGGTCAGGGGTGGACGGGCGGTGACATTGGTCGTGGACAGCGATATTGGTCGTGGACGTCGACATTGGTCGGTGTCGGTGACATTTGTTGGGGCAGCGACATTTGTCGGGAGTGACAACATTGGTCGGGGGCGGCGACATTGGAGGGGGGTGGCGACATAGGAGGGGGGCGGCGACATTGGTCGGGGTGGCGACATTGGTGACATTGGTCGTTGGCGGCAACATTGGTGACATTGGTCGTTGGCGGCAACATTTGTCGTGGGGCGACATTGGTCGATAATGGGGGCAACATTGGTCATAAGGGGCAACATTGTTCATGAGCGGCAATAATCAGCGAGACGGGTGACAATCGGCGGGGCAGTTGGAGGGATGAGGGTGACATTCGGCGGAAGCGGTGACATTACATATAAATTCATCAAATACATAAAATAGGAGAAATAATACAATCCATGAATATTAAACATATAACATAAAGCTTCAACATTCATCAAACAGGTAATATAAAACATGACCGAGTATTCTCAATCCCATATTTGCAAAAGTTGTGTAGTCGGTCCTCCACAAAGAGCACATGACATCCAAAAAGCACAAAAAACACATTATGCAGCAAAAAACACAGGCTCCACAAAAGCTGCATGATTAACTACTCTGATAAACGTTTTCTGCGCATAATCTGGTTGTAAATGGAAAAAATCCACAAAATCTCCTGAAATCCAAAAAATACTATTCTAAAATCCAGATGATATGAGAAAAAATTACCCAAGATAAGGTGCTTGCTGCATCAAAGCTAGAGAAACTGAGCTGCAGCAAAGCCCAGAGAAACCTTCGTTGATATGTGATATCCTGCACACATCCCAAAAATCTGAACCATTAAAACATAGAATCATACTGCTGTAAAACTCATAAAAAAAAATTTATTTGCAAATAACTCCTATTCGCTTTGAGCTCTTCAGTTCTCAAACACATCAGTAAGAGCTAAATGAGAAGGGAATTACCACGGGCTCAAAATGCTGAATGGAAGGCCTTGTGCAATTGGCATCCTTTATTTCTCTTTCTCCATAAGCATTTCTGTCACCTACTTAACAAATATTTACTCCTTAATCTTCCCACTTTGTTGTAATGAAAGAAGACATTAATTAAAGAAGGGATAACAAAATATCTGTTCCTTGATACCAAACAAAATACCAATAATAATTGAAGCTGCAGTTCTTATAGAACTTCTTGGCAATTCTTAATTCACATTGCCCCCGAGAATAGATTAGTAAATTTCCTATTTTGACTGCGATGAGATTCAGTCAATAGGAAAAGTAGACTTCTTACGGCTCTTTAAGACCAGCTCTCTGCTCATTCAGTGTTGACAGAACCACTTGAAAGAACACAAAAAAATTCAATACCATCAAAAGCTATCCTAGTCCAAGGTGTTGAAAACCCAACTGAAGAACTCACTTATACAAAAGAGGGAACATAAATAAATGGACACATGGGGCATACTCTGCGAAGTGCCTGAGGTGAAAAAGTAGGAGGATCTTCTACAGTAGTTTGCCTTACCTGGAGAGATGGGGCATACTCTACGAAGTTCGGGAGTGAATGAGCAGAGAGCTTGGGATGGAGAAGGCATTTCCTTGCGGAGCTTGGGATGGAGAAGCCATCTGAATGGAGTAGGCGTTTCCTTGCGGAGCTTGGGATGGAGAAGCCATCAGAATGCTGAGTGGCAGAACTGTAGAGAAGAAGGTAGGAGTTAGCCGAATGATGGAATGCAAAAGTAGAAGTGGTTGTGTAGGGTGGTTTGGTAAGGAATGTGAATACCTAGAGAGATGAGGCAAACTTTGCAGAGATCGGGAGTTTACTTTTTCATGGTGGGGATTCTCCGATGAAGAATGGGGGAGCGTCGTTCGTTCGTTCGTTCAGGATGTTCGATGCATCGACAATGTAAGAATGAGGAAGGAGTTTACTTGCGGAGGTCGTGATGGATACTCTGTCAGAATGTTGAGTGTCGTATGAAGGATGAGCGTGGTAGCAACAAATGAAGAATGTTGTTGAGATCAGATTTCTGGGGCAGGCGAGGAGATCAAGGATTCAACACCTTCGTGAGCACAGAGTCTTGGTAATTCCTGTTTCTACCTTCGAAGAACCAAAAGGAAGATGACGACGATCTCAAATTGGTTTTTCGCGATCTTGAGGAATTCTGCTTTGTTGAGCGATCAAAGAGGGAGAAGCGAGATTGATGAGGCTATATGGAGGAATCTTGCAAAATACCTGATTCTTTCGGCGGGGGCTTTGTCCAGGGGAGGTAGGGGTGCTTTCGGTGGGTGACGGGACTTGCCGTGCAGGAATGGATGAAAGGAGGGGCGGGGCAAAAGGTGCAGGCGGGAAATGACCAACAAATCTGGAATGTGAATTGTAGGAGAAGATTTTTTGAGGGTATTTTTGGATTAAAATATTACACCATATAATGTTTTGCTCTTCCCTTATATAATAAAGATATATACATACGAGTGACAGGCACGGGCCTCCGGCCCTCGTGCCCCGCGCGACAGTACCCAGTCACCCCCGGAGGGTTCGCCGGAGTCCGGCGAACCCGTCGGTGGGCGTCGGTCAGGCCGTCGGCGGCTCCTACGCCGGCGGCATTGGAAAGAGGGGGGAGGGTAGGGCTGGGGAAAAATCGCGATTTTTTTTGGGTTGGGCTCGGGATTCAGGAGAGAGGAGGGATTTTTTGGGAGAAGTTTATTTGCAGTCCAGATCTGATCGATCCGATGGCCCAAATTTTTTGAATGAATTTTTAATTTGTGGTTATTTGCAGAGCTCAATATTTCTTTTTGAAATAGTATATATATATATATTATAGTAGTAAATATATATATATATATATATATATATATATATATATATATATATATATATATATATATATATATATATATGCACTAAAGTAATGCTCTAAAAAAGAACAGAAAATATTATTTGTTAGATAATATTGACACCTCATTTAACTTTGATGTAGAGCTGAAGAGGTAACGTAGTGCCATGGTATTTTTGTTTTCCAAATTTCTCTTGATAAATTCATATTTTCTAGAAATGCCCTACTTGTATTCTATTTTGTCGTTAGAACTGATATGGCTCTCTGCTTCATATGCTTTTATATCGGCACAATCGTAAGGCCATACTTATTAAAAGTTTACTTGATTTATACAGTCAAATTTATATATAAAAAAAGTACCAAATGGAAATTTATTGCTATCTGGCAAGACTGGACTTTTACTATAATTTGACTAGATGTTGCAGTGGAAAAGGATTCTTTTTTAATTTTATAATTTCATACACTCATACATATATACTCATTTAAATATTAACACTCCTCAAGATGGACGAAAAATATCAACTAAGTCCATCTTGTAACATAATCTGGACAAATCAAGCCAGTTGAGTCCCTTGGGGAGACAGTCAGTCATTTGTTCTTTAGTAACTACATGCCCCAACTCCAGTACGCCATTATTCAGCTTTTCTTTGATGAAGAACCTATCCTTCTCCACATGCTTGGTTCTGTCATGTTGAACGAGGTTGTTTACAATGCTAATAACCGACTTGTTGTCGCACCATATTGTCATTTTCCTGCCTTGGTCCATTGTTAGCTTTATCAATAGGACTTTTAACCATAACATCTCTTCTACGCCTAAGACCATGACCCTGTACTGTACTTCGGCTGTGGATCTCGCAACTACATTTTGCTTCTTTCTCTTCCAGGAGACTAGATTGCCCCCAACAAACATGAAGTATCTAGACGTGAACCTCATGTTATCACGCAACTAGCCCAATCTGAATCACAATGACCCTTGATGCTCAAAATGCTCATTCTTCTGAAAGATCAACCCCTTCCTTGGTGCACTTTGCAACTATCTTGGAATCTGACACACAACATCCATATGACTCTCCCTAGGATCATGCATATAGCGGGCCACCACACTCACAACAAAGGATATGTCGGAATGAGTGTGACTCAGATAGATCAAGCGGCCTACCAACCTCTGGTACCTCTCTCTGTCGATTGACTCTTCTACCTAAGCACTAAACTTAGACTTCTTATCAGTAAGAGAAACAACATGCCTGCACCCCGCATACATGGCTATGTCAGCAAGTCTAGCACATATTTATGTTAAAATAAAATAATACCCTTTGCACATAGCATACCTGTCTCTGTCAGCAAGTCTAACACATATTTCCATTAAAATAGAACAATACCCTCAACACCACGAACTATCTCAATCCCAAGAAATACATTAGTTGTCCCAAGTCTTTTACTTCAAATTCCTTTCTCAATCTTGTCTTCAGTTGAGCAATTTCACTTCACTCTCATCACCACGAGTGATAATCATGTCATCCACATACATGACAAACGTGGTAGTGTGAACTCCGCATCGCCTAAAGAACGCTATATGATCAGTATTGGTCTGTCGATATTCCATACCTATCATAGCTCTCCTAAACCTGTCAAACCTGGTTCGAGGAGATTATTTCAGCCCATAAAGAGACTTCTTGAGTCTACACACCTTACCAGTCGTTTGTTTTGTGCCAAAACATGGTGGTACCTCCATGCATACTTCAACAAATCACCATAAAGAAATACATTCTTCACGTCAAGCTAGTGTAGTTTTCATCCCTTATTTGCTACTAAGGATTCCAGTGTACGTGTTGTATTCATTCTCCATGGGTGTAAAGGTCTCATGGTAGTCAATGTTATAAGTTTGATCGTACCCCTTTGCTGCCAATCGGGCCTTGTAGAGCTCGACCCGATCGTCTGGGTTTTGTTTCACAGCGAAGACCCGCTTGCACCCAACTGCCTTCTACCTGGTGGTAGTGATACAAACTCCTAGGTTATGTTCTTTTCCAGAGCCCCAAGTTCCTATAACATTGCATCTTTCCACTTTGGATCCTTTTTAGCAACCTGTCAACACTTGAGAATAGAGACAATGTCCAAAGATGTAATGAATGCTCCATGCATAGGGGATATGTGGGAGTAGGAAACGAACTGGGCAATATCATGAGAAGTCATATTGATCAGTTGAGACTCCTGCATTGTTGTGGGAATTCCTCCTCTTAGCGGTAGGGGAATGAGAGTAGAGAATCATAACACCTGTGTATTTTGAATTTGAGATGGATGGTGTAGATGTCTCAGGAGTCGGAGTAGGTAGGGGCAAAGGACTTGGCACAAGTGCGATGTAGGCACTGTAGACATGGTTTCTTCATTCCGCTTTCTTCTCCTCATATACTCTCCCAGCTCTACCTGAGTCGCTGACTCCATATTCGACACAAGAGGACAAGGGATACTCACTGTCTTCCTCTCACCATTACTGCTATCCTCCCCCTCTCGCCTCATACTGCCTGTGATGTGTGATTCCTCAAAGGGCGAATCAACCTGAGAAGAGTAGTATGACTCAAGCTCTCTAAATATAACATCCATACTAACGAACAACCTCCTCTCAGTCGGACTCCAACATACATACCCATTTTGAGTTGTCGAGTACCCACCAAAAACACATTTCACGGCTCTTGGATCCAACTTACCCACCTTCGATCTATTGTCTTGCACGAAACACACAAAAACAATGTTTTGATAGGAAGAATAATTCTATTCTTACCTCTCAGCATCTCAATCAGAGACTTTCAATCCAATACCCGTGAGGGCATTCTATTGATCAAATAGTCTGCGGTCAGAACTGCTTGCCCCCACAAGTAATTTGACACTTTCGTCGATATCATCATACTCCGAGTCAAAACAAGAAGATGTTTGTTCTTTCGTTCGGCTGCCCCATTCTGCTCTGACATGTATGGATAAGTGTTGATGTTAGATTCCATGTGATGGCAAGTGCTCCTCAAATACCATGTTGGTGTACTTTATCCCATTATCTGACCTCAACACCTTCACCATTGCATCATATTTTTGATTACCGTTGAAAAATTTTTGAAGCAGGCAAACACATCACTCTTGTTTTTCATCAAGTAAAGTCAAGTCACACGATAGAAGAAGTCAATGAAAGACACAAATATCAAAATCCATTCATAGTAGGTGTGGGCCACGGTCCCCAAACATTAGAATGCACTAAGCCAAAAGGATAAGAAATCCTACTATCAGAACTGTAATATAAGTTTCTGGTATGTTTTTCCAATTCACATGAATTACATACAAGTTTTTCTTGATTAATTTTTTCAAACAAAAGAGGATATAACCGACTCAAAACAACAAAAAAAGGATGACCCAGAGCTGATGATGAAAAAGGATCCTTCACGCTCCTCCCAACTCCTCTAGCACCCTCTACAATGGATGAAAAAACTGAGTCCATACTTTCCCTAACCAGGTACCACAAGCCATTCTTCCATATGTCTGTCCCAAGTCTCCTGCTAGCCCCCTTCTCCTGGAAGATCGCCTTTAAAAATTAAAAAACAATACATTTTAGTTTGTGATATAATGATACTAATAAATAAGAGGTTCACCTTAAAGGAAGAAACATGCAAAACATTGGACAGAGTCAAAGTGTTGGTACAGTGCACAGTACCCTTACTAACCACTGACTGAGTTGTACCATTGACAGTCTGAATGCACTCTATGACTGCTAGTTTTGTATAAGAAAAGAACTCCCCAGCATCCCTACTGACATGCCGAGAAGCACAAGAATTGACTATCCAATCTGGTGATCTAGTAGTGGATATAGATGCTGAGTGAGCCAAAGAGGCAACCTTACTCCTGAATGAAGTGGAGGTAAATGCGTCATCATGCACACCCTTTTAATTTTTCCTCATCAGCAGGGAGTAAGCATCCAAGATTGTTTGTTCCTCCTCAGTGACTCGCATCAGCTATACCCCATTCTGCCTCATCCTCTATTATCATCAGATTTGCCTGATAGCCTCCTCGACTACCGCCTCTACGATCCCCGTGGCCGCGACCACGACTCCTGAACTGTCCTTGTCCACCTGCATCCCGCTCCTTGGGTGGCTTAGGACAAGCCTGCCTGATATGACCAACATCACCGCATTTGAAACACTATTATGTCTCACTCATGTATCCAGTGTGACCCAGATTGGTGACCAATAGTGCTGACTTCACCACTAGAAGGCCAGTTGTACCAAACTAGAGCCTAATCATGCTCTTCTCCTGCATCATGGCTGAATCGTCTCATCCAGGGAGGGAATCTTCGGTTGAGCTAGCAACAGTGCACACATTTGCTCAAAGGCCGGATTCAACCACCTCATAAAGTGCAAGTCCTCCATTGAGGATCTTGCTTCCCAAATTTTGGCAGGGAAGCGACTGCGGAGGTTGTTGCGGAGGGAGGTCTGTGGCCGGAAACGGGTTGAGGAACGTAGTTGAGAGGTGTTTCCTGGAGTAGATGAGCAGATATCTGAGCGGAAGCGAGCAACGGTGCACGGTTAGGGCGAGGAACGCGTCTAGCCTCTGATACCAAGTGGAAGAGGATTCTTTTTTAATTTTATTTTTTCATACATTCTTACATATGTACACATTTAAATATCAACAGTTGCATAATTCAATGACATGTTACACAGTTTTATGAAATGCTTGACAATTCAATGGCATGCTACCCAGTTTTATGAAATGCCTGACAATTCAATGGCATGCTACACAGTTTTATGAAATGCTTGACAATTACATGCCATGATGCACAAGTTATTTATGATACGGTGAAATTATATATGCATAAATATATTTATTGTGAGGTACAATAAAAGTAATATTATTTAGTTTTATAAAATTTTTAAGCATTGACGGGATCCCCATGAAATTTCCGAGCCGAGACGGTTCAAGTAAAAGTGAGCCCAACCGGTCCAGCGTCACGTAGAGAACCGTAAGCACCCGGGACACCAAACGAACGCGTCAGGCCCGTGAGCGCCCCGCGTGCGGCCCCCGGGCGGCCGCGCCGGAGGACCCCGCCGCCGCCGACCTTGCCACCTCCGGCGATCTCCGCCACCTCCGACCGTCGCCGCCGCCTCCGGGCACCTTGCCCAGGCCACCCGAACTGCCGGGGGGAAGGGGGCACCACTGCATTTTGGCAAAAATGGTGATCCCCGTGATCGAAACGGAGCGACGCTATTCGCCAACACAAATCACTACTCGGCGCAATTACTGACGCGTCCCTCCAGAAAACTATAAATAGGCCCCAAGCCTTCATTTCAAGCCAAGCAACTCCGGAGGCAAGAGAGAGTTCTGAGATTTTCCGGCGAGATCGTGGATTTAGGTCGATTCTCTGCTCAAGAATTCGCTCCGCGAGAGCGCTCTCATCTAGGCTTTGCATCAACAAGAGCGCTACCTCCAGACTTCTCCTTGCGCTACGGTTCCCTCACGGCTCAAGTGACGTCAATCGCCTCCGCAAGAGTGCTCCCATCTAGGCTCCGCATCAACGAGAGCGCTACCTCCTGACTTCTCCTTGCGCTATGGTTCCCTCACACCTCAAGTGACGTCAACCGCCTCCGCGAGAGCGCTCTCATCTAGGCTCCGCATCAACGAGAGCGCTACCTCAAGACTTATCCTTGCGCTACGGTTCCCTCACGCCTCAAGTGACGTCAACCACCTCCGCGAGAGCACTCTCATTTAGGCTCCACATCAACGAGAGCGCTACCTCCGGACTTCTCCTTGCGCTACGGTTCCCTCACGCCTCAATAGACGTCAACCGCCTCCGCGAGAGCGCTCCCATCTAGGCTCTGCATCAACGAGAGCGCTACCCCCAGACTTCTCCTTCCGCTACGGTTCCCTCATGCCTCAAGTGACGTCAACCGCCTCTGCGAGAGCGCTCTCATCTAGGCTCCGCATCAACGAGAGCGCTACCTCCAGACTTCTCCTTGCGTTTCGGTTCCCTCACGCCTCAAGTGACGTCAATCGCCTCCGCGAGAGCGCTCCCATCTATGCTACGCATCAACGAGAGCGCTACCTCCAAACTTCTTCTTGCGCTACGGTTCCTTCACGCCTCAAGTGACGTCAACTGGCTCCGCGAGAGCGCTCCCATCCAGGTTCCGCGTCAACGAGAGTGCAACCGTCAAAAGCTTCGTGGACTTAGAATATTTTCCAGCCGGAACGCTCCCACCAAGTTTCTGCGAGCTCAGTGTCGTCTCAAGACAGTAACACTTCCTTCGAGGCTCCGGAGTCTTTGTTGTTTTTCCTCATTTACCGTACTTGTAACGAAGTAGAGACCTGCCGCCCTCCGAGATCAAACCAATCTTTGTAACACTCCAACAAGCTGGTAGATTTTGACTCGATACAGTTCCAGTCACGTGATTTTTCACCCTTTCCAGGTTTTCCACATTAAAAACGTCTCTTGACCATTGTTGCGGTTTTCTTTAACTGATTGCGCGTCCGGCTCCACTCCAAGCTAAGGCGGTCCGATTCTCCGGACCGGGAAAAAAGCCGGGTGACCCGCAACAGTTTGACGTCGTCTGTGGGAAAGTGTTCCCAGAAGCTCTAACAAGAGTCAACGTTTCCCATGCAACAACAATGGAAAGGAGTGTGCGCACCACCAGCGGCGCAACCCTCAAAGAACGCCCCGAAACGGGCATGACCGACTCACTCACGGGCAACGGTCCGCTACCCAATGGAACGACCGCCGCCGTCATTCCCATCGGTGCGGTAGAAGAACGCGTTCGGCTGATGGAGGAGCGCCAGACTGAAATACTCACCCTTTTGCAAAGGATGGAAGTGTCCAACCCTCCCCGCGCAGGAAACGCGCGCCCGGGGGCAGCACCAGAGCACGTCCCTCATCAGTCTGCGGCTCGCCCGTAGGATCTCCCCGCCGAAGAACTCTCCGACGAGGCAAGCTCTATGCATGTCGCTCAAAGACCAGAGCCCCAAGCCAGTACTCAGCCCGATCTTCGACCGATGGAGATAAATGCTCAAGGCAACTACAGACTCACCCGCCTGGAGATCAGAGACATGATCGAGGAGTACTCCCAGGAGCGGCGTTGTCCGTAAACGCACGACGCCCCTTCCATTATGGGTCCCCACTCGCCCACCAAGTCTTGACGCACCCCGTCCCGCACGGGTTCAAGCTACCACATTTCGAGGCCTTCGATGGATGAGAGGACCCGTTTGAGCATGTGAATCATTTTGAAACAATCATGCGCCTCTTCAGCACGCCAGACCAACTGATGTGTCAAGTCTTCCCCACGAATCTGAAGGGGCAAGCACGCACCTGGTTCCACTCCCTGCGAGAGGGGGCAATCCACAACTTTGGGGAGCTCACCCGCCTCTTCGTCGACCAGTTCATAGTCAACCAAAGGATCGTCAGGGACCCCTCGCATCTCTCTAGCATCTGTCTGAACGAGGGGAAATCGCTCAAGGATTTTTTTCGCCGTTTCACCACCGAGACACGACAAATCCCAGGAGTCGACCCAGAGCTTCTCCGCGACGTCTTCTTCGGAGGACTCCGCCCCAGCGGATTCTACTCTGCCCTGATGAGTGAGATGGTCCCCAGCTACGCCGACCTCATTCGCCGGGTCGAAGCACAAATCGCGGTTGTCGAAGCCCACCGCCAGCAATTTGAAGGGTCTTTCAAGCGAAAGAGAGAGTCAGAACCCGCACCTCTAGCACACCGTCGGAACGACAACCGCCGCGACACTTCACGCCAGGACCAAGGCCCCCACCGGCACCGGGAATTTACCCCGTTGAATACCTCCCGGGCCCAAGTACTCATGGTCATCCAAGACTCCGACATGCTCCGACGCCTGAAGACGTTGCCTCCGAACTGAGAAGACCAAACTCAATACTGCGAGTTTCACCGCGGGAATGAGCACAACACGGAAGACTACACCCGGCTAAAGGAGGAGATAGAGGTCTCATCCGATAAGGGCATCTCAGAGATACTTGTACAATAGAGTACCCAATCAGCCCCCACCGCACCAACCGGCGTGAGAACAGCCCCCGCCGCTCCAAGGCGCGTAAGGAGGCAGACAAATGGTCAGGGAGGTCGGGAACATCGCCGACTCGCCCTTTTGAATCCTCTCCGCCACTCAGCACGAGAGGAGCCCAGAGGACTCGAAGCCGCAAGAAGATGATGTCATCGTCTTTAGGAACAAGGACATGAAAGGTAAGCGCACGATACACCAAGACCCCCTCGTCATCAACGCAAGAATCGGTGACCCATGCTTCTGGGTCAAGCAAATATTGATCGATAGTGGGAGCTCGGTGGACATCTTGTTCGAATTCACACTACTCAGCATGAGGATCCCGCGAGAACGCCTCGAGCTGGCAACCGGGCCACTGTACAGATTCGACAACACGTTCGTCCCGTGCGGGGAACGATCACTCTCCCCGTCACTCTAGGGGATTTCCGTAGGCAAGCAACCCGGGACGTCAAGTTCGTGGTAGTCGACTCCAGTTTCGCGTACAACGCGATTTTCGGACGACCACTCCAAATGATTTTCGAGGCAATACCCTCCATTCCGCACCTGACATTAAAGTTCGTCACCCCGTGCGGGATAGGTGTCGCACGAGGCGATCAGGAGGTAGCACAACTTTGCTATCTTCAGCAAGCGCACCCCGAACACGTCCAGGGGCCAGGAAGTCTGAACAAGGCCTAGGCCGACGCACCCCTACTGTTTACTGTTTTCCCTATTTTTGTTCTGAAGAATAAGTCGCAAAGGTAGACTCGTGAGCACCTGTATCTTTCTTTTCAGTAATGCATCATCTGTTTCTCTTCCACTGCAGACATGTCATCACAAGGCGAGACTAGCGAAAGCCTTTCTGCACCTCCCAGGCGAGACTGGCGAAAGCCTTTCTGCACCCCCCGGATGGACCCCGGTCCTCCCAGGCGAGATGGACAAAGGTCTGTCTGCACCTCCCAAACGAGATGAACAAAGGTTCATCTACACCTTCACTTGGACGAACCCCGGTTCTCCTGAGGCGCGAACGAACGAAGGTTCTTCGTGACTTCCACACGGACGGACCCCGGTCCTCCCAGGAGAGATGAACAAAGGTTTATCTGCACCTTCACTTAGACGAACTCTGGTTCTCCTGAGGCGCATACTGATAAAAGTTCTTCGCCACCTCCACTTGAACGGACCCCGGTCCTCCTAGGCGAGATGGACAAAGGTTTATTTGCACCTTCACTTGGACGAACTCTGGTTCTCCTGAGGTGTGAACGGACAAAGGTTATTCGACACCTCCACCCGGACTGACCCTGTGTCACGACCCGTCTCGACAAAAGTCAGAGTGCGATTCGGGCGGGCCGTGATGCCACAGACATGGGCGGAAAGAAAGTCATGTCTGCTAAGGCGGATACAGAGAATACTTAAAATAGTTTTAAAAATAGTTACTGTTCAGTAGAAACAGGTTGATTTTATATGCGGAAGCTTTTAGAACATGATAGTGGAAAATTTGAATGCACAAGTATCTTATAAAATTCATGTTTTTACAGGGTACTACTATATATTTCATGCAATTATGATTCAAAGTATGATGCACATGCATTAACATCAAATTCTAGTACATAGTATTTAATAGACTAGCAGTTGTCAATGTATTACTGTTCATAATTATCACATAAAGAAAAAACATCTGACAGTAAAAGAAATGAATCAAACACATCAAACCTGACACGGCTAGAAGATCAATCATCGAAAAGTAGAAGCTTGATGCAAATCTGGCTCAGTAACCTGGCGGCGCTGACACGAAAGCTAAGGCAATTCCAAAACACAAAAGAAAAGCCTCAGAACATTGAAATAAACAGGGTGCGCAGAGTAAAGTATAGAACAGTAACAGAAGCAGAAAAACATGAGTGTATCAGTTTCTCATGAAGCAAAACTATTCAATGACCAGCAAACAAAAGAGCTAAATAGAACAAGTTAGTATATTAGATTACTCCAGAGCATAGCCTAACATCATTCATGTAATATGTTGTAAGCCGTGATCGATGAAGGGTGTAGGTGCTATAGCGGGCGCCTATGGTTCACGATCAGATCTGTGTGCAAGTGTTGTTGGAAAAGTAATCCTGCTTGTCGTGACCATGACGGCAAACAGATGCCCAATTAGACACTACAGTTCAAGGACTTGCTTACAACTACAGATTTGTTTTCGAACTTCATACGTAGGTGATTTTTAACGAAAACGTAAATACTTAAAGTAAGCGATCAGACCAAGAATATGTTTTACTCAAACAGACATACGAAACCAGATTCGACGACACAGAAAGAACCAAACAGTGAGTTTAAGCCTCGCGGGTTCGAGAGGTCAATGTCAAAATATCAAGAAGATTTATCGAGTAAATTACAGAGGTAAGTTGACAGGTGTCAGATTGGAGATATCGAGAACTCGCCTAGGTTAAACAAATTTTAGGACACAACTATCTTCTAAGAAAAACGTGTGTTCACTACCGAGCATGATATTGAAACACCAAACATATATTTGTTATTCATAATTCGTTACAAGTATTATCATGACAGTTGTTGCTCGTGCTCAATATTTTATCATTTTTCTCATTATTCATCAAAATAGATCAAATCATTTGCGCTAGTAAATATCCAACCAAAATCCTTCATTTAAGTTTATATCAATATAAGACTTGCTCATAATCACAAATTCAAGTAATTCCAAACATATTGTAGCCTAAGGCTTCATTTGGTTCGACGGTGGTGGGTCGATCCGGCGGGTGGAAACGGAGTGTTCGAAACAGAGGGGGGAGGTGGCTGCTCCAAACAGAGCTTTTTGGGGCGTTTCTCAAGACGGGCGGGAGGAAACAGAGCAAACGCCGCCGGAGGTTCATTTGTTTACCCTCCTTCCAGCGGCATTTGCCCAAAACGGAGCAGCGAAACGCCCAAACAAATAAAGCCTAAATTATTAACTTATCAGACTGGGTATTCAAGATCTAAACTTATTGACCAACCAAACGTTCCAGGGTGAAATCAAAGAATCGTAAGAACGGACAAAACAGTTAGGATACAAATCCGTTAACAGATCAACATATACCGAAATGCAGTCATGAAACAAACCACAGAGGCATTAAATTACATACAATGGTTGCAAGAGAGAGAGGTCTCTACTTGCCTGAAGGAGGCTGAATTTGACGGAGGCGGCTAAGCGACGCAAGCAGGATTTAGAAACCCTAATCGGACCTGTATATGAACAATGAAAGAGACAAAGTAGGATTCATTACGTTAACACAGGCATGATTCGATACATAGCTAAATTAATAACGGCTAAGAAATTTACCTCCCTCAAAGGTGAGGGGAGAAGAGATTCTCACGCGGACACAGAGACTTGGCGGCGCTCGGCTAGGGGAAAACCCTAATTCGGAGAGGACTTTCTTCACGAACCGTCAAAGGGTGCGACGAACGATGCCAGAGAACACATCTACAATGAGAATTAACTGATTATTATGGGACAAAATTATGAAACACAAGTTATACGCAAATTGGGGCACAAAAATTATTTATGAAATCAAGAAAAATCTGAATAAGGATGGAGGAGGAAGATTCTTACCATAAGGAAGACAACTCCGGGCTCAAGGAGGGGAGGGAAGAAACCCTAGCCGTTATTCTTGCAAAACTGGCCCAATCGGAGAGGAAGAGGCCTGCCGGAGGAAGGAAAAAGGAGTCGATCTTGGCTGGAGACAAGCGACTGGCTCTTGCAGAGGAGAAAGAACCCCCGACCCTAAGAAAGGAGGCTGCTGACCCTAGAACCGTCAGATCTTGCAGCTGCCGGTCAGAGGAAAGAAGAGGAGGACAGTCGGCCGAAGGAGAGAAGGCTGTCGGACACGGGAAGGAGGAACGGGGTCGGCTGAGGGTGCCGGAGGAGACAGAAACGGGAGCAGGAGTAGCGGCGGAAGCGGGAGTCGACAGGATGTGGGAGAGCGTGATGCGGCTGGAGCAGAAAATAAAGAAACGCAGTGGGGCGGGGGGCTCGGGTTTAAGTTAGGTTTATAAGAGGGGGAAAAATCAGGGGTTTTTATTTAATTTCTTATTGTTATTATAATCATTATCACATATAATAAACCGGGTTGTTACACCCTGATCCTCCCAGGCGAGATGAACAAAGGTCTATCTGCACCTTCACTTGGGCGAACCCCGGTTCTCCTGAGGCGTGAACGAACAAAGATTCTTCACCGCCTCCACCAGGACGGACCCCGGTCCTCCCAGGCGAGATGAACAACGATTCATTTGCACCTTCATTTGGACGAACCCCAATTCTCCTGAGCCGTGAAAGGACAAAGGTTTTTCGCCAACTCCACCCGGACGGACCCCGGTCCTCCCAGGCGAGATGGACAAAGGTTAATCTGCACTTTCACTTGGACGAACCCCGGTTCTCCCGCTAACAAACAAAAGTTTCCTCGTCGTCACCTCTGGGGCAAACCCCGGTTCTCCAAGGGCACGAGCAAACAAGGGTTCATCGTCACCCCTACTCGAACGAATCTCGGTTCTTCAGGAGCACAAGCAAGCAAAAGCCCATCGCCTAGAAATCTCAAACATCCACGGCCCTCCCGACAACGCGAGTAAGCAAACACTGCTCAAGTAAAGCGCAACTCTACCCAGAAGAATATGCGCTCCAAAAACACAGTCAGAGTAAACAAATCCAAAAGTAAAAAGAGTCTCCACTCCAACAAAAAGACTCCCCAGGGATACATCATCATAAAAAGAAAAAAACATGCAACGACGCAGAAGTACGCCTACAAAAAAAAAACAAATGAATCAAAACAAACTAGGGGAATCAGAAGTCCCCAGGGTCACTCCTCCGGGGCAGCGTCAGCCTCGTCGCCCGAAGCATCCTCAACACCCATAGCGTCGAGCTCCCAAAACTTCCGAGCGGCTCGAAACCTCTTATCGAAGCATAGGCAGTACGCGGCTTCGCGCTCATCCTCCACGAGTGGGCCGACCTCCGTCGCCGTCATCTCGGAGCACGCCTCCTCCGCGATACGAGACCGCTCCACCTCAAAATTGTGAGAAGCTCTGCACTCGGCCACCGCAATCGCGCGCACGGTCTCGACCTCCTCCCGCTCAGAAATCAGCCGAGCGTTCTCTTTCTTCAGCCGCTCGATATCCGCCTCTTGCAGGCGCATCGCGGCATCAATCGTATCAGTACGTGGGACCGCCTCCATGAGAGTCACCTCCGCAGAAGCTAACCTCCCGCAAAGAGTCCCGATCTCAGAATCAGCGGCGCTCAACTTGGTCCGAAGAGGCTCCACCTCCGACCGAGAAAAAGACAGTTGGGACTGTGTTTACCAACCAAGAAGTAACCTCCTCCTTCTTCCTCCGGGCCTCTGCCAGTGACTCTTCAGACGCGACCAGCTTCGCCCGCAAAGAAAGAAAATCATCCTTCGTGGACACGTAGGTGTCATTCCACGAGAGTGCGATATCACGAGCCTCATCAAGTTGCAAGCGCATAACACAAATTGTTGTCATGCACAACGCAAGACAAAAGATGGAAAATACTGGGGGCAACCAACATACCTTACGAAAAAGCGTCTGGTAAGCAGATCACTCTCGCTACTTCCCCCTCTCCGTCTCCGATGGCGGCTCCGGGACCGCTCGAGAAGCCGGCGCGATCGCATGAACCTCTGGTACCTCCTCAGTCTCCACTGGTGGCATATCGGCCATCAGGCCATCTAGGCAGTCGTCAACAACATCAATGATGACCTCGGGGAAGACTAAGGCGATTAGCCTTCTCCCCGCTGCTGCGAAAAGTCCAGCTTCCTCTTCTTGCTTCGTCCCAGTTGAGCGGCGCAGATACGCTCTATGTCATTCGAAAGGCCCGCCAGAACAAGACGCTTCTCGACAACGAACGCGCTGATCTTGAAAAGAACCGCATCAAACTCATGTGGATCCTCGAAGCCAAATTACGGAGTAAAGGCATTCGCCTCTCCCTTCAAGCAACGGCAGCGGTCAGCAGGGTCATTCCAGACCTCTGGCAGCTCCCACTTGTTCCTAACCCCATACAACGACCCACCATGGCGATGATCAGTCTTGTCCTCGAACGACAACCACCTTTTATTGCTCTGGACTTCGACACGGTCACCTGGGCCAAGGCGGACCTCGCACCACTCGCGAAAGAGGCGGACCGATATCCGAGAACCGTGCTCCCGGAAAAAGCAAAGAAGACCCATGATCCTTGTCAGCCCCACAAGGGAAAATTACGTCACAGGAACGCCGCAGAATCGGAAAACGGCGATTGCCTCCTCGGCAGGAGGGATCCAGAAGCCCGTATTTAAGGACCCCTCCGTAATCGCGAGATAGCCCGAGGGAGGGCGCTAAACGAGCTCTAGCGGGGATGGGATACAACCTCCACGTCCTCGAAAATGCCAAAGCACTTCCTCCAACTGCTCACGCGAGCAAAGTTCAAAGTTGACGGAAGATGCATCGACTGCCGCAGAACAGCATCCTTCGACACCTACAAGGAAAAACGGGCCGAAACTCCGAAATCTCTATAACAGCATGAAAAAGAAATAAGTGGCCCTCTCTGATTTATAGTCTTCAAAGCGAGACTTATAATGGAAGGTGTCCAGATTTGCAGGATATTTTTTGCCAGATTTACTTGTCTCGAAACAGACAGTGAATAAGTCTCAATCTCTAACCAACATCTCGCAGAATATGTCAGATGATCTTCTGACTACTGGAACGTGCCGGGGGATACTAGAAATTTTCACGCTCATCGCTTCGCGGACCATGATTTGCGAAAATTTCGGGACATTTGATGGAGTCCCCATGAAATTTCTGAGTCGAGACGATTCAAGTAAAAGTTAGCCCAACCGGTCCAGCGGCACACAAAGAACCGTAAGCACCCGCGAAGACCAAGTGAACGCGCCAGGCCTGAGCCTGGGCATGCACGGCCAGCACGCCCACCCGCGCAGCCCCCAGGCCGCGCACCGTGTGGCCGCGCGCCGCCAGCATGCCCCGTCGCCGCCGCCTCCGGGCACCTTGCCCGGGCCGCCCAAACTGCCCGGGGGTAAGGGGGCACTACAGTCATTTTGGCAAAAATGGTGATCCGCGTGATCGAAACAGAGCGACGTCATTCGTTAGCACAAATCACTCCCCAACTCAATTACTGATGCGCCCCTCCAGAAAACTATAAATATACCCCTAGACCTTCATTTGAACTCAAGCAACTCCGGAGTCAAGAGAGTGCTCTGAGATTTTCGGCGAGATCGTGGACTTAGGCTGATTCTCCGCTCAGGAATTTGTCCATGAGAGCACTCTCATCTGGACTCCTCATCAACGAGAGCGCTACCTCCAGACTTCTCCATGCGTCACAGACTCCTCACGCCCCAAGTGACGTCAATCGCCTCCGTGAGAGCACTCTCATCTAGGCTCTGCATCAACGAGAACGCTACCTCCAGACTTCTCATGGCGCTACGGTTCCCTCACGCCTCAAGTGACGTCAATTGCCTTTGCGCGAGCGCTCCCATCTAGGCTCTGCATCAACGAGAGCTCTACCTCAAGACTTCTCCTTGCGCTACGGTTCCCTCACACCTCAAGTGACATCAAGCGCCTCCGCAAGTGCGCTCTCATCTAGGCTCCGGATCAACGAGAACGCTACCTCCAGACTTCTCATTACGCTACGTTTCCCTTACGCCTCAAGTGATGTCAATCGCCTCCGCGAGAGCGCTCCCATCTAGGCTTCGCATGAACGACAGCGTTACCTCCAAACTTCTCCTTGCGCTACAGTTCTCTCACGCCTCAAGTGGCATCAACCGCCTAAGCGAGAGCGCTCCCATATAGGCTCCGCATCAATGAGAGCGCTACCTCCAGACTTATCCTTACGCTACGGTTCCCTCACGTCTCAAGTGACGTCAACCGCCTCCGCAAGAGCACTCCCATCTAGGTTATGCATCAACGAGAGCGTTACCTCCAGACTTCTCCTTGCACTACGGTTCCCTCACGCCTCAAGTGACGTCAACCGACTCCGCGAGAGCGCTCCCATCTAGGCTCTGCATCAACGAGAGCGCTCCCTCCAGACTTCTCCATGCGTCGCGTACTCCTCGCGCCTCAATTGACGTCAACCGCCTCCGCGAGAGCGCTCCCATCTAAGCTCCGCATCAACGAGAGCGCTACCTCCAAATTTCTCCTTGCGCTACGGTTCCCTCACGCCTCAACTGACGTCAACCGTCTCCGCGAGAGCGTTCCCATCTAGGCTCCGCGTCAACGAGAGTGCAACCGTCAGAAGCTCCGTGGACTTAGAATATTTTCCAGCCGGAACACTCTCACCAAGGTTTCGCGAGCTCAGTGTCATCTCAAGACCGGAGCGCTTCCATCGAGGCTCCGGAGACTTAGTTGTTTTTCCTCATTTATCATACCTATAACGGAGTAGCGGCCTGTCGCTCTCCGAGATCAAACCAATCTTTGTAACACTCCAAGAAGGTAGTGGATTTTGGCTCGGCATAGTTCCAGCCACATGGTTTTTCACCCTTTCTGGGTTTTCCAAGTCAAAAACGTTTCTTGTCCATTGCTGCGTTTTCTTTAACTGATTGCCCGCCCGGCTCGGCTCCGAGTTAAGGCGGTCTGATTCTCGGAACCAGGGAAAAAGCCGGGTGACCCGCAACAAACATATTAGATTATTTTTTTAATTGTCATATATATTGTTTTTTTCCATATTTTTGGTCGCATTATATTGTTTTCTTGTATGATGCAATGTAGTATTGTGGAGGGTGGAGGTATTGAAGTACCATGTTTTTTTTTTTCAATTTTCAGTTGTGATGTTTTGAAATACATTATTGTGAACTTAATAAACAACCATGATTTCCTTCAAGTTGTTCATGGTCATTTTCAGGAAAAAAAAGAACAGGCTGAGTGTGCCGAAAACTCATTGGATACTTCTGAAAAGGAGGAAAAATGTGGAGAATCAACAATCGTACTTAGACCCTTGAACATGGAAGACATGCGGCAAGCAAAGAATCAGGTCAGAAAATGTTTTTTATATGCATTTGATTTTGAAGTTCTTGTGTTTAATGACATGAAGTTATTCTTCATGCGTGATGTCAGCACACTACTATTTTTATTTTGTGAAGCCTCGTGTTATCCTAAATATATTTAAGACTTTGTCAGGTCCATGATTATGAACTGCAGCTGCAGTGATGTTGGGGTTGTCAGTCAAGCAGCTTAAGGATACATGATTTAGTATATAATAGCTACGATCTTACTTGATCGGGATTTAGTATATAATAGCTGTTAACTAAGAGAATAGGGGAGAATAATATCTATATTAAATTGATATTATTGTTAATTCAAATAATAGAAAACTAGAGGGGACACGAAAGGAAAAGTAGATATCAAATAGTCTATTAATCTATAATGACTGAGTATGAAAAATGCATAAATACACAAAATGTAAGTAAACTAATTCATGTGAAGGGAAATCCGAAGAGGTTATTGGAGGACTGTAGTCACCGAACACTACTAACTTTGTTACGGGTTGAAAAATGCAGCAGGTGGCCATTAGTGGAGCATCACTTTCCTCATCCATGTGGAACCTCCCTTCCATCTTGACATGATTATAAAACAATGTTCCTGTTCTTGAATGGAGTTCCCTCCCTGCGGTTGGAATCATGCATAAAATAGTGTTTGGTGTTATAGAGAACTACTGAAGTGAGAAAATAATGCAAAGTTTTATTAATATTTCTCAAATCTTTTACATCATAAACTCACAAAAAATGGAATACTTGTACATTTTATATATGAGAAGAGAAAGAGGAGGAATTTTATCCTAAGATGTGGGACTAAACATGCAACCAAGATTGGCCTCAAGATGGGCCAATCTTTGGGCTTTTAAATATATTCTCTAACACTCCCCCGCAAGCTGGAGCATACAAATCATAAGCACCAAGCTTGGACAAAAACTGGTAGTATAGCGGACGAGCTAAGGCCTTGGTGAGAATATCAGCAACTTGTCCAGCAACAAGAACATGTTGTAAATCTATCTTCTTCAATTGAACCTTCTCCCGAATGAAGTGACAATCAACTTCAATGTGTTTCGTCCGTTCATGGAAAACGAGATTCTTGACAATGTGTATGACAGCTTGACTGTCACAAAATAGAGTAGCCGGTGAGAAAAACTTGACCCCTAAATCACCCAGAAGACCTTCAAGCCATGTAAGCTCAGACACAACAATTGTCATCGAATGAAACTCGGCTTCAACAGATAAAAGAGCTGCTACAGACTGTTTCTTGCTGCGCTAGGTAATGAGATGTCCTCCAAAATAAGTGTGGTATCCACTTGTGGGTCGACTATCATTTAATGAACTGGTATAGTCAGCGTCAGAATATGCAATCAGAGATAAGAGAGACGAATATGATTTGTATACAAGTCCTTGTTCAGGGGCAATCTTCAAGTACTTAAGAATACGCTCAACTGCCTAGAGATGAGAGAAACACGACTCATGCATAAATCGACTGACGACTCCGACAACAAATAATATATCAGGTTTTGTAACAGTGAGATAGATCAGTTTTCCCACAAGATGACAGTAATAATCTGGGTTCGGAAGGAGAAGATCAGAGTCTGGGGCATGAGCACAGAGCTTGTGATTGATATCCATGGGAGTGTCGGCAGGCTTGCATCCAGAGTATCCTGCATCATGAAGCAAGTCAAGACAATACTTTCTTTGGGATAAAACAAGCTCATCAGGTCGCCGAGCCACCTCGAGACCCAAAAAATATCGTAGGTTTCCTAGGTCCTTTATTTGAAACACGGTCGCCAGATGTACGATCGTCTCCCATAATCAAAATATAATCAACATACACCAAGAAAATTATTGTGCATGTTGGATGATGACGAGTGAATAAAGAGAAGTCGGCTGAACTCCAAGTGAACCCAACTGCACTATCATCTGACTGAACTTGTCAAATCATGCCCGAGTAGACTGTTTGAGACCATAAAGTGATTTCTTTAGACGACATACGAGAGACTCCCCCATAGTCTCAAACTCGAGAGGTTGTTGCATATAGACGACATCCTGCAAATCTTCATTGAGAAAAACATTTTTGACATCCAATTGATTCAACGTCCAGTGTTGATGAACAACGAGTAAGATCAAAACACGAGCAATGTTAAGTTTAGCGACTGGAGAAAAGGTCTCATCATAATCTAGACCTTGTTGTTGAGTAAAACCACGAGCCACAATGCGAGCCTTCAGGCGTTGAACTGTCTCATCTGGACCATGTTTGATGACAAACGCCCACTTACAACTCACATAAGGCTAGGCAAAAGGAAGAGGGACAAGATCCTAAGTGTGGTTTGCCCAAAGAGCAGACATTTCCTCGTCCATATCTGTCTGTCAGTCCAGATGTTGGAGAGCCTCCTGCAAAGAGGTAGGGGTGGTAATAGAGGATAGAGAAAGAGCATAATGTTGGAGTTCCGGAGAGAGTAAGGAGACAATTCACCAGAGGGTGAGCAGTAGAGGTGGTTGTCGGATTTGCAGGTCGCAAAATATCATCAGTGGAGGGAAGCTCTCGAAGAATTAAGACGAAGGGGGGCGACAAGTATACACCTGAAGCAGAGGTAGTTTTGGTGGGAGTGGTGTGGGAGGGGGTCTTGGTAGGATAGGCGTGGGAAGGAGAGGTGGGAGCGGAGAAGTAATAGGGATAGCAGGCCGCGGAAGGAGAGGCGTAATTGGAGACTCAGTTGGTTGGGAATGATAAGACTGGTGTTTGAGAAAGGTGACATCAGCAGAAGTAACAACCTCATGATCCTTAGGAGAGAAGCGTGCATAGCGCTTCTGAGTATGAGAGTAACCAACACACATATATTTCGTGGCACGTGGAGCAAGCTTGCCAGTGGAAGAACTGTGATTATGAACATAGCACACACAGCCAAATGTATGAGGTGGGACGGAAAATGGGTTTGTGGAAGGAAACATGAGACTAAAAGGAGAGACAAAATTGAGAGCGGGGGAGGGCATGCAGTTAATAAGTTAGCAGACTGTAGAGACCGCAAAATTCTAATAGAGTTGGGGACATTCATTTGAAACATAATGGTGCATGCAATGTCAAGGAGATGACGATTCTTGC
The DNA here is from genome assembly GCA_039583875.1 of Platanthera guangdongensis. Lineage (NCBI taxonomy): Eukaryota > Viridiplantae > Streptophyta > Magnoliopsida > Asparagales > Orchidaceae > Platanthera > Platanthera guangdongensis. The sequence continues at coordinate 162,593,720 of CM077159.1, forward strand.
GTTCAGTAACACCATTTTATTGGGGGGGGGGGGGTATAAGCACAAGAGGTTTGATGGATGATCTCGAACTCAGCACACAAGTCAGAAACCCCATAACTTGTATACTCACGTGCATTGTCAATCTGAAGAGTTTTAATTGCAGTGGAGAACTTATTTCGAGTCTCAATAATAAATGCACGAGAATCCGAGTCTGGTCAGAGCGATCATGAAGTAAATATAATCATGTCATGTGTGAGTAACAACACTCAAGCCTTTATCCCACTATAGTGGGGTCGGCTATATAGATCCTTTGTCATCATTGTGAGAGTAATCATCAATAAACGTGATGAAGTAACGATAAACAGAATTACTTGCGGTTTTATAGAGTCCCCAAATATCTGACTGAACAAGATCAAAAGGAGCAGCGCTCCGGGTATACGAAGGTGAGAAAGTAGCACGGTGTTGCTTACCGTAGATACAAGACTCGCATGTGAAGTCATGGAGGGACTGTTCAGGGAGAGCTTTCCGGAGTATATGGAGAGGAGCTTGCCCAAGACGTCGTTGTCATTCGACAGAGCTAATAGAGGAAAGAGTCGTGGGGGAAGAAGTGTCCAGGATATAGAGCCCATTCGATGGTTGCCCTTTTCCAACGATATTGTGTTTGTCGATCCTGCACAACAACAGAGGTAGGAGAGACTGTTATGTAGCAATCATGGTCTTGAGTGAGTCGGCTAATAGAGAGGAGATTGAAAGGGGAGCCCGGAACATGAAGGACAGAGCGAAGAGTGATGAAGGGAATGATGTTGACGTCTGTCGAGCCAGAGACATGAGTGGTGTCACCATTAGCAACAGTAATGAACTTGGAATGCACAGAGTCCAAGTATTTTGAAGGTGTCCGTGGGGTAATGTGGTGTGAGGCCCCAGAATCCAAAATCCAGAATAAGTTATGGGTGAGACAGGAGAGACCGCTGTCAGAAACAGACACAACAGAGCCAGGAGAATGGCCTATCATCACTTTAAGTTGCAGGAGTTGGGTGCTTAAGACATCAAGGTCAGCTTGAATGTTGTTTGGAGTGTACTTATGTCGACCGGCATCATGAGAAGGGATGCGACCGCCAGGAGAGGAAGGCGGTGGGTTATCATGTGCATCCATTGAATATCCACCAACAGCAGGGACCGGCCAAAAAGAAGAGGCGGCGGACTAAGGAGAACATCGGCCAAACAGGAAGCGACGGCTAGAGGCTATGGCTAGAAGGCAGCGGGCTGAGCATCAGTGTCCTGGATTGCAGCTTGGAGAGCAGCAGAGCGTCAATACAAGGGAAGAAGACCAACAGTTATCCGCGCGGCCAGAGAAGCAGGAGAGAAACACCTGCGACAAGGATCAACATTAGCTTCCAGGAGCAACACCAGTAGCCCGAGGGGAAGAGCAGAGAAGACATTGTGGCCTGGGATCAACACCAACGGCCAGGAGCAACACTTGCGGCAAGGAGCAACACCCGCGGCCTGAGGGGAAGAGTAGAGAGCAGAGAAGACACGACGGCCTGGGTAGCGGTGGTGAGGAAGTGCTGCGGCAAGACAGGAAGGCTGCGGCGGCTAGACAAGGAGGTGAGCCGGCTGGTCGTGCGGCTTGACTCGCGGCGACCTGCGGCTAAAAAAATGCGGCGAGAAGAGCAGTGGCAGAAGAGACTGCGGCGATCAGCGAAAAATGTTGTGGCAAACACCTGCGGAAAACACCAGCGGGAAGATGCTGTGGAGAGAAGAGACCGGATTGACACTGGCGGAAAACACCTGCGACAAACACCAACGGAAAAGACCTACAAGAGACCGCTGCGGGTAGACCTACAAGAGACCACTGCGGGTAGACCTGCAAGAGACCACTGCGGGTAGACCTGCAAGAGACCGCTGTGAGTAGACCGGCAAGAGACTGCTGTGGGTAGACCTGCAAGAGAGTGCAAGGTTTTGCGGCTAAGGGAAAAAAGGGCGAAAGGAAAAAAAGGCAGAGGGGCCCACTGTTGGAGAGAAAAGCTATAAAAGAGGGAGAGAGTGAAAGAGAGGTTGGGAGGTGAAGTCACGGGAGGCAGAGAAGAGGCGGGTTGTCAGACCGCAGAAGTGCTTAAGGGGGGCTGTGGTTAGAACATTTTTAACCGACCGGCTGCACGGAAAAAAACTGTGAGAAACGAACGCCTCTGATACCATGTAGAGAACTACTAAAGTGAGAAAATATTGCAAAGTTTTATTAATATTTCTCAAATCTTTTACATCATCAACTCACATATAATGGTATACTTATACATTTATATAAGAGAAGAGAAAGTGGAGGAATTCTATCATAAGATGTGAGACTAAACAAACAACCAAGATGGGCCTCAAAACGGGCCAATTTTTGGGCTTTTACATATATTCTGTAACAGGGGTGATTGGTGGTTCCAAATAGAGACTATCCAAACGGTCAAAAAAATAATGGTTGTGTTTTCTAAAAAAACAACAAAAGACACGCCCAATCAAACGGAGCCTGAGAGTGGATCGCGGGGTGGAAATAGCTTTTATGCAGTGGTCTTTGGTGAGTGGCTATGGGGATAGAATTCTTCGGAATGAGAGGGCCTTGAAGATAGGGTATCAAGAGAGAGAGTTTGTCAGAGGGATGTGGCAGAGGCTATGGAAGTGAGATGCAGGAGAGATACAATTGTGGGGGGACTAATCGGTTAAATAGTGGTTTGCAGCTATAGGAGAAGTGGTCGGCTGGGGCTATAGGAGGGATGGTTGAGTGTAGGAAGGATTGCAACAGTAGGAATGCAGGCCACCAATGAGAGCCTTATGTTGGTAATTGACGTGTGTTTAGCACCAATTGGTGTGCGTTTAGCACCCCCTCCTTTTTTGTATTTAGTCACACATCTCCAATCATGTATTTAGTTCCCCTCTTGTGTGTATATATAGGGGTGCAATATAACCAACTTGAAGATAAGAAGAATAACATTTTATTCTATTTCTACGTGGTCTCAGAGCAAAACCGGTCCAATAAAATCCCGCTTTTGTGTCCGCAACTGCACGCTGCAGGAGGAACATACGACAGATTCGACACGCGCGATAGTCGCTGGAGGTTTAGTTTTGCGGCAGTCGCTGAAGGCCTAGTTATGCGACAGTCGCTAGAAGCTTGGTTTGCGCGCGAATGTCGGAGGAACGCATGACAGATTCGGCGCGCGCGGCAATCGTTGGAGGCTTGGGTGTGCGACAGTCGCTAGAGGCTTGGGTTGTGCGCGGCAGTCGGAGGAGCGCATAACATAATCTGTGTGCGCGGCAGTCGCTACCTCGTTTGTGGTTTGGGTGTGCGACAGTCGCTGGAGGCTTTGGGTGCGCGGCAGTCGATGGAGGCTTGGGTTGCGCGCGATAGTTGGAGTAGCGTGCGGCAAATTCGGAGTGTGTGGCAAGTGTCGGAGGCTTGGGTGTGCGCTGCTAGGGTTGCAGCGGGAGTGCGTCAGTAGGAGGAGCGCGCGACACTCAAGTTGTTTTTGCGGAAACACAATAAAAAAATTAGAGTGGCTCAAATTAGCGGTGTGTGCCTTTCAAATCATGTTACGACTCGGAAATCGATCAAGAGTGTGAGCACGTGCTCACGGAGAAATTTGTTTCCAAGTGGGAGGAGGTGGGCCTAAAAGTAATTTTTGAGTTCTTACAGATGTCCAAAGGCGAGAGATCGGCGCCTTCGGAAAAATTGGATCCCCCCCCCCCCCGAGGAACTGAAACTCGATGGATCAACTACATACTTAAGCTGGTTGTGTCCGGTGAAGAGGTCATTCTCCGGGAGGAACCTGGAGGGCTACCTGATTATTGAGAAGGGGGAGCCAAAGAAGGACTCGGATGTGTACAATGAGTGGAAGACTACGCATAGCCTGCTACACACTTGACTCCTAAACTCGTTGGTCGCATCTATTGCTATCACGATGGATGACGTAGAGACTGTGAGTGATGTTTGGGGTAAGTTGCAGAGGATCTATGCAGGACTCGACAACAACATGAGGGTGTTTCAAATTGAAAGGGAGATGGAGACGGTAACACATGGAGATCGATTGATCCAAGAGTATGCCACGGATTTCGAGTGAATGTGGGCAGATTATGATCATTTCTCACCAACTACATGTTGCAAAGAAACCGAGTGCACGAATGGGGAGCAAGACACTCAGAGATGGACTATGCACTTTATGAGGGGGTTGAATCCGACATTTGAGCCAAGGTGTGCAATGCTGCTTGCTCAGCCAAAAATTCCGTCCTTGGATGAGAATCTCAGCTATAATGCAAGATGGGAGTCTGATTAGGCTTCAGTATGGTGTAGCTGCACTTTCAAGGGTGAAATCTGCACTAGTGGTCTCCAATTCAGGACACACTGGATACAAGGGTGAGACAAGACAGTGTTTTAATTGTTGTGAGATCGGTCATCTACATGCTTTCCTCAAAACACCAAGGGAGTGGGATGCAGGTAGATGAGGAAAGTTCGGGAGTTGTGGTCGCGTCCGTTGCGGTCGCAGTGGTGATGTAAGAGGAGCCTACCAGGTAAATCTGATGATAGCAGAGGGAAAATAGAGTATGGCTGATGTGGAGGAGCAGGTGATTTTGGACGCTTACTCCTAGCTGATGCGGAGAAAACAAAAGGGTATGATTGATGACGCACTCACTCCAGCTTCATCAAGGGGTAACTTTGCTTCTTTTGCTCACTCAACTATAGGTACTACTTGTGCGGATTCAGAGGAAATAACATTTTATTCTATTTCTACTCTTTCATGGAGAACTAGTATGCACAATCTCTTAAGTGTGTGTAACACTACACGCAAATGGCCAATATGATTCTCTTTAATTGCTCCTGGAGTAGTCAATATGACTTCAATGTATACAGTGATTAATTTATCTAAGAATGGTCTCAATGCTGTTCATGATGTCCTTGAATGTTACTTGGGCATTAGTCCGCTCGACTGAAATTACCACAAATTGAGGGACCCCGTGCACGATTGCTTGCTAGTATCTATAAACTTTATGGCTTAGTTTGGCGCGGCTTATTTACTCCTGTGAGTTTGATGAAAAAAACGCCATTATCATGGATGTTGGAAAGGCCCACTTAAACTAGGCCCATTTGTATAGCATTTATTGTTTTTCTCTCCTCTCTTTAGTCCCACATTGTGTATAGGACTTTCCTCTCTCTCTCTCTCTCATCTCATCTATATATATGTACTCATTCTTTGTATTTGTACCAAGTGGACATATATACAAGATTGGCTTTCTCCATTTCTACATGGTATCAGAGACAGGTTTCGGTCTCCTGCGGACTCCATTTCTATCCGCCTAGCAGCCTGCGGACTCCTGCGGACTCCCATTTCTATCCGCCCAGCAGCCTGCGGACTCTTGCGGACTCCCATTCCTATCCGCCCAGCGGCCTGCGGTTTCTGCGGACTGCGTGTGTGTGTCCGCGCCTCCTAGTCGCCTTACCCCTGCGGCCTGCTTTTGTCCAAACCGCTTCCTCTTCTCCCGTGGAGCCACTCCTCTTCCCTCCTCTTCTGGCCCTCCTTTATAGCCCTCTCTCTGATCCTGTGGGGTCCACTGCTTCCCATAGTCCGCTGCGGCCTCTTCTTGTCCGGCGCGACCTCGGCGAACTCGCTCCCTAGCTCTGCGGTCTCCTTCTGTCCGCTGCGAGCTCGGTATTCGCCTCCTCTTCTTGCTCTCTTTCGTCCGCCGTGAGCACGGCGGCCTCCTTCTGTCCGCTCTTCTCTCCTGCCTGCGGCTGCTCGCCTTCTTTTTCCTGACCGCCGGGCTCGCCTCTCTACATTTTCTTTCGGCTTGCGGACTGGTCCAGCCCGCTGCGACGTGCCGAGCTTCCCCGGCTTGCCCTCTCTTCTAGGCCCGCTCCAGTCCGCCGCGGTCTGATCCAGTCCGCCTCGGCCTATTCAATCCGCCGCGGCCTCTCATAGCCCGCTCCTTGCTGAGCGTGTCTGTCCTCACCGCGACCTCCTCCAGTCCGCCGCGGCCTCCTCCAGTCCGCCGCGGCCTCCTCCAGCTCGCAGCGGCCTCATCCAGTCCGCTGTCTCTGACCACTTCCTCTCCTCCAGGTCCCCCCCCCCATGTCTACATCTGCGGACTCTGTTGGCACGGCGGTTCCTCCTGAACGCCCGGCCTCTCTCCAGGAGGGGTCCGCGACGAGCTTCGGATTACTACAATTTCTCTAACTGGCAAGAAGAACTTTGTGGAATGGGCACACTCCGTTCGCCGTGTCCTGCAGTCAAAGGGGTTCCTTCATCACTTGACTCAGGCCGTTATCGGTAACCCTACTGAGGAATGGTTACGCAATGATGGTCGTGTGCAGGCTTGGCTTCTCAACTCTCTTGATGGCGAATCTTATCGCCTAGCCATGTACCATGAGACGGCCAAAGGCATGTGGGACGAGCTTCACACCCTCTACTCTGGCAAGGATAGTCTCCACCATCTGTATGACATCATCACTGCTCTCCAGGCCCTTGATAGCAGTGGCGCGACCCACCTGACGTCCTTTGTTGCTCAGGCTCGGTCTCTGGTTGAGGCTTGGATCCACCATCAGCCTCTTACTTTAGATCTTGCTGCTCAACGTACCCAAAAGGAAGCTGTGGGTATCGCCATGATGATGGCCCGGGTACCGCCTCATCTTCACAGTGTCCGGGCTCACATCCTCTCCTCTACCGTTACACCATCTTTTTCCGATGTGTGCTCGATGCTTCTCAAAGTCTCCCCGCCTCCGGATGTGCCCGAACTTCCTTCTCCGGCCCTTGTTCAACAGACACCAGCTCCCTTATTGCCTCTCCCCTTTTCTGCCCGTGGCGGCCGCTCTGCTTCTCGCGGCCGGGGTCGGGGTGGCCGGTCTAGACCTACGTGCTCGTTCTGCGGTAAAGATGGACATCTTGAAGCCACATGCTATCGCAAACATGGGCGACCTCCTCGTCCGCAGGCCTTTGCAGCTACTACCGACTATGCTTCCTCTCGTACTGATCTCGAAGAGGTTCGTCTTCAGCTCCAGCATCTTCATGGCCTGCTTAACCGCCCGCCTGCCTCAGTTGCCTCTGCTGCCTCCATCTCCAATGAAGGTATCGCCTGCCTATCCTCTGGCCCGCGCTGGATCCTTGATTCTGGTGTCACTCATCATATCACCTCTGTTAGGCCGCCTCAGTACTTGTCTTCACCTCACCCGAAGTACATTACTGTCGCTAATGGGGCCTCGGTTCCCGTCTCTGGATGTGCTGATATTTCCCCCACCTCTTCTCTCCTTCTGCGCTCGGCTCTACATGTTCCGGGCTCTCCTTTCAATTTACTATCTGTTGGTCGCCTTACTACTGATTTTAATTACTCCGTGACATTTACTTTTTCTTCTTTTCTCATACAGGATCAGCAGACGCGGACTATCATTGGTAGAGGACGGCTGCAGAATGGGCTCTATCTTCTTGACGACTCTCCCACTGTCCTCGCCTCTACCTCCTCTTCGGACTGGCATCGCCGTCTCGGACATGCTCCTCTTCCGGTCCTCCGGAAGGCTCTTCCTGATGTTACTCTTCCTGCTTTTCGCTGCGACACATGTATTTTGGGCAAACAGCCCCGTTCATCGTTCCCTCCTCATTGTACTCGGAGCTCCGCTCCTTTTATTTTGGTACACTCCGATATATGGGGTCCGTACAAATTTACTAGTATTTCTGGCTATCGGTATTTTCTTACTTTTATTGATGATTACTCTCGCATGACGTGGTTATATCTCCTTCGGGATCGCTCTGAACTTCCCCGCGTCTTCCGGGCTTTCATACTTGAAACTCGCACTCAGTTCTCTGCGCCTATTCGTACTATTCGTACTGACAATGCGCGGGAGTACACCAGTCATACCTTCGCCACTCTCTGCTCTGAGTTCGGCATTCTTCACCAAACCTCGTGTTCGTACACTCCACAACAGAATGGTGTCGCCGAGCGCAAGAATCGTCACCTTCTTGATGTCGCTCGCTCCCTTATGCTTCAAATGCAGGTTCCCAAACCATACTGGAACTACGCGCTCTCCACGACTTGCTTTCTCATCAACCGCCTCCCGTCTTCCGTCCTCCAGTATGCTACTCCCTTCAGCCTCCTCTTTCCCACAACTCCGCCTTTTCCCGTTCCTCCACGGGTGTTTGGGTGTACCTGCTACGTTCACCACCTTGGTCCCTCCACGGACAAGTTGGCTCCTCGTGCCACCAAGCATATCTTTGTGGGCTACTCGCGCACTCAAAAAGGTTATGTATGTTATTCACCTGCTACCCGCAAGATTACTGTCTCGGCTGACGTGACTTTCCGTGAAGATATTCCATTCTTCCCTGCTCTGGATGTCGCTCTGAGTCCAGATCCCGTCGTTCGCCCTGTCATTCCTGCTCCTCACTCCTCATCCTCTCCGCCTTCCCTACCTCCTGTCCGTCCACCACCACCGGTTATCCGGGTCTATTCTCGTCGCTCTCCTCATCCCGTTGCCCCTCTGCAGTCGGCTTCGCCCTCTGGTGCTCTGCTACCTGCTGCTCCGGCTCCCGCCTCTACCGCTCATCCGATGGCGAGTTACGTCTCTCTCCATCGCCTCTCTCCCTCTCTTCTTCACTTTGCCACCTCATTATCCTCTGTTTCGGTCCCTAACTCTTTGCAGGAGGCGCTTCAACATCCTGGCTGGCGGGCTGCCATGGACGAAGAAATGACGGCCCTCTGGGCCAACCAGACCTGGGTCTTGGTTCCCTTACCTCCCGGTCAGCACCCTGTTGGGTGTAAATGGGTATTCGTCATCAAGCATGCTCCGGATGACATTGTTGCCCGACTGAAGGCCCGTCTTGTGGCCCGTGGCTTCACCCAACAGGAGGGCCTCGACTATGAGGAAACTCTCTCCGGTGGCCAAGCTCAACACTGTCCGCGTTCTTCTCTCCGTCGCGGTGCACCGCCACTGGCCCCTTCATCAGCTCGATATCAAGAACGCCTTTTTGAATGGCGACCTTCAGGAAACCGTGTACATGCGCCAACCGCCCGGGTTTGAGACCACGGGGGAGTCTCGGGTATGTCTTCTCAAAAAGTCCATTTATGGTCTCAAACAGTCCCCTCGGGCGTGGTTTGATAAGTTTAGCAAGGTGGTTCGGGACATGGGGTTCACTCGGAGTTCTGCAGATTTCTCCCTTTTTACCCGACACCGGGCCACTGGCACCGTCCTTCTGTTGGTTTATGTTGATGACATCCTTCTCACTGGGGATGACTCAAAGGGGATTCAAGAGGTCAAACAACATCTGAGCACCGTTTTTCAGACTAAAGACCTGGGGAAACTACGCTACTTCCTTGGTCTCGAGATCGCCCGGCGGCCGGACGGGTTGGTGCTCTCCCAACGAAAGTACTGTCTCGATCTTATCAAAGATGCTGGTCAGTCTGGTTGCAAGCCAGCTTGTACCCCGATGGAGGCAAATCACAAACTGTGCGCTCATGCTTCGGATGACGATTTGCTGCTTCAGAACCCGGAATACTATCGACGCCTTGTGGGAAAGTTGATCTATCTAACAGTCACGAGGCCGGATATATCGTTTGCAGTTGGGGTTGTCAGTCGGTTCATGCATGCCCCCCAGGCTTCTCATCTCCAGGCGGTTGAACGGATTCTCCGCTACCTTAAGGGAGCTCCGGGTCAAGGGCTGGTTTACAAAACCTCCGACTATACTCCCGCATTGGTTGCCTATTCTGATGCCGACTATGCGGGTTCCCTGGACGATCGAAGGTCAACAAGTGGGTTCTGTACTTATTTTGGTGGTCATCTTATTACATGGAAAAGTAAGAAACAAGTTGTGCTAGCCCGTTCCTCTGCAGAAGCTGAATACCGATCGATGCCCTCGGTTGTCTCAGAACTCACATGGCTTGAAAGTCTCCTTACTGACCTGGGAGTAAAACTCCCCTCCTCTGCTGTCCTATTTTGTGATAGTCAAGCCGCCATACACATCGCAAAGAATCCGGTGTTTCATGAGCGCACAAAACATATCGAAGTTGACTGTCACTTTGTTCGTGAGAAGGTTCAATTGAAGAAACTTGAGTTGAAGCATGTTCCAGGAACTGATCAAGTTGCCGACATCCTCACAAAGGCCTTATCAAGTACCATGTTCTACCAGTGCTTGTCCAAGCTGGGTGCATATGACCTATACGCTCCAGCTTGCGGGGGAGTGTTGGAAAGGCCCCCTTAAACTAGGCCCATTTGTATAGCATTTATTGTTTTTCTCTCCTCTCTTTAGTCCAACATTGTGTATAGGACTTTCCTCTCTCTCTCTCTCTCTCATCTATATATATGTACTCATTCTTTGTATTTGTACCAAGTGGACATATATACAAGATTGGCTTTCTCCATTTCTACAATGGAAAATGTTACGACCTCTTCCAAGAAAATAAACTAGTTTTGAGCATAAAATGCATGAATTTTTTTAGGTGAGGTTAGACATTCACGAACGACGGTTCATGACCACTGTGTTCACGACCGCCATCACCGCGCCAAACAAAGCCTATAACCCTCATCAACTCCAATGATATTAATTTCCTTTTCACCCCTCACCCTTACACTGATGTTTATAACTTTGTCTCATTTATAAAAACCCATACTGAAAAGAACTCAAGCATCAATTCAAAGGAAGAGATGATATGAAATAATATAATTTATACATGATGCAAATCTAGGAATTCCTGTAATTTCGTTGAGGATTTCCTTCATAGGATTTCTATCAAATGAAATATATGCATCATTACGAAGCAAGCCCTAATCGAATTTATACATGATGCAGGTTGCTCCCAGTTTTGCTGCTGAAGGGTCAGTAATGAGCGAGCTCAAACAGTGGAATGAGTCGTATGGGGAGGGAGGCTCCAGGAAGAAGCAGCAGCTCACTTATTTCCTCTGAATCCGCACGTTAACGCCGGCAAAATCAAGCATATATAAAAATATAAAATCAAAGTCTTGCTAGAATATGACCGGATGAAGATACACAAATCTTCATAGAGTTGGCAATTTGGCGACCATGATGCATCCTATAATTTGAAATCCTGGGGGGGGGGGGGGGGGGGGGGGGGTGGGGGGGGGGGGGGGGGTCTACGAGGAATAAGGAGTGTAGTTGTTTTGGGATGGTTTCATGAATGTAATAAGAGGAATAAGGAATGTAATATATTATCACATTATTCATATGGTTTGTTTGTAAGATCAAAGAAAATTCATATGTTTCCGTGATTGGCAAAACTGTAAATTTAAACATTTGTGTTGGCAATTTTAGCATTCCTTAGGTTATGAGGGACTGAAGCTTTCATAGTTAACTTTTTTTTTCAAATGGCTCTGTCTGGGGAGAGATGGCGGCAGAAAAAGTACTTGTTGGAAATTAGTGGGGTTAAATAAATTTATTATTATTAAACAATAATAACAACAACAACACTCAAGCCTTTATCTCACGATAGTAGGGTCGGCTATATGGATTCTCGTCACCATTGTGCCATATTTTTTGTCATAATCTCACTAATGCTCAAGTACATCATGTTTTTCTTTATAGTTTCATTCCAAGTCTTTATTGGTCTATACCACTCTCTCGTTTAATATGGCTAGTAACGACTCTCACATGGGTGCCTCTAATTTACTATTATTAAACAATAATACTAAATATTCATGCCAATTGTCAACACACTTCAACTTCATGAGCATTGCCACATCATCTAAAATTGTTAAAACTTATTAGAAAGTTTGTCAAAAGTGTACAAACAGTATTCGACAAGGTAGGCCGAACACTAAGCATAGACTCCTAGGCCCCAAAAGTGGTCCATGGGACAGAAACTAAATTTCACAAAGGACGATGCGAGAAGGCAAAAATGGGAGCTCGGCTCGCCGGCGAGCTTGCCAGACTAAAAGTCACCTCGCCAATGGGCCCACAGGACAGGAGCTACTACAACAAAATCATTAGATGGTGGCGTTTTTTATGCCTTTAACAAGGATTTTTAAACGTCAATATAGATTTGGTGACGTTTATAAAAATGTCACAAAATTACAACAGATGCGGTAGCTCTTTGCAATGTTTTTTTTTAAAAACCTCAAGATAGTTACCGTTGAAATTCCATATCTTCATCACGAGCATTACATTGGGGTTTTCAAAGTGACTGCAAAGCACCATTGTTCTCCATCTGCATTCTGCAATGATGAAAAACAAATATAATTAAAGCATGCACTTAAAATCACAGGCAAGAAATATAAAGAAAAAGACTGTTAAACACAGCCTCTCCCTTAAGAGACTTTTATCTTCATTTTTTTTAGGTTCAATATGCTTGAATGAGTAAAGTGAAAACAACGAAGCTCATTTAAGATAAGGATTACCTTGCGGAAATACCTCGCGAAGATTTTTTCTAGCAAAAGTCATAAAATGCAGAACATATCAGAATAATAATTAAAGCAACTAAAGATTGGGAGCTATGGGAAAAGAACCATAAAATGTAACATCAATAATAACTCTAGTTTTAAATAAACGGCCCATGATACACTATATTTCTCACCAGGTAAATAAAGAAGGGAATCATCGAGTGGATCAAAATCCAGACAAGTAATAGTGTTGGATCCAAAGCTAGAAAACATTAATCAAAGAGCAGTTCAAGCTCTATCTTTAAAATAAGCATAAACTTTCCTATTGTCAGGCAAAGTCCCATGAGGTTAAGAAGGCCTCCTTGAACTGTCTCAAGGGCAAAAAAAGATGTGATAAAGGAAAAAAAATATGTTCAACAGTCTCCAGAAATCACTGCAAAGTAGGATCAAGCCCAGAGAAATCTCTTGTAAATTCTTTTGTTCCTGGTTTGGCTGTCTTGGATAAACATAAACATCTCCAGAAAATACAAAATAGAACTGAAACTAGCAAACTTCTTTAATTTACTGAATGAGGGCAGTGAACAATTAGAGGGCATCTTACCTTCTGGTAATGGCAAGGAGTGTCAAATTTGCATTGAGATTAAAAAGTTGTGCAAAAGCAAATCAAAACATGCAGATTCAAAATGGCAAAGAAGGAAATTTATATATGGTCATCAGAAGGAGAGTATACTGAAGTCTGACAACTTTCGCCATGTTGATGGTATTTCCAGTGGAAATGATAACTTGGGTATCTCTCTGGAAGCAACCAGTAATGCTTCGCAACTTTATGGTCCAATGCAAGGTGATTTATGTTAGATATAGTGTACATTCTGTATGGTAGAATTAGCTTAGGCTCATCTTAGATGTTGTGGCATCCTCTCTTGTACATGTATATTTATTACTATTGTTCGTGTGAATAGATCAATAGAATCATTCAATCATGATATCGGAGACCATCTAGGATTTTTGCCGCTCGGTTCCCCTCTCGTTCTCGCCGGCCTTACGTGCGTCTCCAGTCTTCCGCGCGCTCAGTTCCACTTCCACTACTTGGTTCCAACGACCTCCCATTTTCCGCGCATGTCCCCGTTTTTTGCGCATCTTCCGCGCATGTCACCGTCTTCCGCGCGTCTCCCGGCGCTCCGCTTCTGCCGCTGGGTTCCGACAACTTCCGCGCCTTCCGCGACTTTTGTGCCTTCAAACTCTGTCTCCCGCAGCCCGCTGTTCTTCGCTGCCTAACCCCGCCGGCCTCCTCCACTGCCTCCTGCAGCAGCCGAAACTCCTCCCAGCCACTTGCAGCTGCCAGTCTCCATCCTCGATCGACGCAGCTCCTGTTAAGGACGCTCTTACTGCTCCTCTCGACGTCGAATCGACGTTGCTATCGTTGATTCCTGCAACTGGCTGATCTCTTGCCGCTCTCATCTCTTTGGCCCGTATTCTCGATTCTCTTTTGGCTGACCCAACAGCCATGATGGGCTCGTCTTACTCCTCTGCCTTTCTCCAGAAGGCGGATGTCTTCCTCGATAGACGAAACTAAAAGGCATGGTCCGCCGCCGTCGGTATGATCCTTTGTGTCCTAGATCTATAGGGCCACATTGACGGCTCAGAGCCTGCTCCGCCTCCACCAGCTGCAATTCCTGTGGACGAATCTTCCACTGTCAGCACTGTCGCTTCCGTCCAGCTCTCTGGCATGGCGAAGTGGCCCTCGAACGATTCTCGTGCAATAGCTATCATCTATCAGTCCGACGAGCTCCCCATACGCATGACCGTCTACGAGCTACCTACATCCAAGACGATGTAGGATCATTTGCGTCGTCTCTACCTGCCATCTAGTCAGGCTTTGTGCTACTCTCTGTTCCAGACCCTTAGCGTCTGCTACCAACGTGATCGGTTTGTACAGGCCTTCTTTGCTGAGCTTCTAGGCCGCTGACATCAGTGCAATGAGATGGATCCTTCTCCCTGCACTACTTGCCCTCAGTGTGTTGTTACATCTCGGGATCGCGACATTCAACACATGTATGAGTTTCTTCTGCGCTTACACCCAGAGTTTGAGCCTGCCCAGCTTCTGCACTGGGACCCTCCATATTCTGGTGTGCTGACTCATGTTGTTCTTATTGCTCCCGAGCATCCACCGCAGTTCTCTCTTGTGAGTACTCATATGTTGCCTTTGTCGGGTTATAGTGTGCCGGTGCAGTCTGTTCCACGTCCGCCGGCTCACTCTACTGCTCAGTCAGGTGCTCCTCGTCGCCAGCCTATCCGCTGTCACTACTGTCAGTGTCTTGGACACGTCAAATTTGGGTGTCACAAGCTTCAGAGAACTCAGCAGTCTGATCAGCAGCATGCTACTTCAGCTCAATTCTTTGCTATGGCGCAGTCACTCTCTATTTCTGGGCTTGCCCAGCAGATTGCCCAACAACTATCTCATAGTTCGCTGCCTCGCTCATCTGCCTTTCTTCTCTCACTGGATGCTTCTGATGTCTCTGCCTCCCAGTCGATTGCCTTCGCCCTTGCAGGTAGCTCTTCCTCTGACTGTTTTCTTGACTATGGAACCTCTTTTCATATGACTTATGATGTCACCCACCTCTTGTCTATTCAGCCCGTCTTGTCTGCCCTTAGTGTCATGGTAGCTGATGACACTATTCTCCTCATTGACAGTCGTGACCTCTTTCATACCAAACCATTTTCATATTCCTGATGCGCCTAGTTATCCATGAACTTTATATCCGCCAGCCAACTCACGTCTCACGGTTGTCATGTTGTTTTTGATGAATTTGTGTGTCTTGTGCAGGATCGTCAGACAGGGACACTCCTTGGAGCTGGCCATCGCCGTAGCGGGATATATGTTAGATTTTGAGTTCAACGGTCTTGCGGTTTGGTCGGGTGGACTGGTGCTTAGCGGTCTGGCGGTTTGATCCGATGACCTGGTGTTTGGCTGTCTGGCTGATAGATCAGGTGGCATGGTGTTTGGCGGTCTGGCGAATAGGTCGGGCGGCTTGGTATTTGGCAGTATGGCAGCTTGAACCCGACGGACTGAAGGTTTGGTGGTCTTACAGATTAAGTCCAAGCAGTCTGGCGGATTGATTATTGTGGACTGCCTCTGGCGGCCTGGTCAGAGATCTAGCCAGCTTGGGGCTGTTCAATCCTGTTGCGAGTTTAGTGGAGAGGAGATTATAGTCGCAACAGATAGAGATTGCGGTCTAAGGAGCAGCTGAAGCTGCGGTTAGAGGCAGAGCCTAACCTGCGAGTAGATGTTGTTGTTGTGGCATGTTGATCGAGGGAGCTAAGTACCAGAAACTTGGCGGACTTATGCATATATCCGCTGGTATTAGGCTGACTGATGATCAAGTCGACAACGGGCTATGTAGAGATCGACGAATACTTTTGTGGAGCGCACAGTCTGTCTAACCGCTCCAGTTGTAGCGGTCTGAAAATTTTTAACCGTCTATCCGCCTGTTGTAATTTAGTCTCACATCGTCTGTTGTATTTTTATTCTTTCTTTTCTCCCTCTAAATAGGGAGTCATACTTTTGTAAGTTAACTTTTTATGGAATGCAAAGCGTGTTATTTAGATTTGCTCACATGGTATCAGAGCTCACCCAATCCTTGCGGTTTCCGGTTTTCTAACCGCTTGCTTTACTCATCTGTATTTTTTGCGGATTCCGGTTTTCTAACCGCCCGCCTGCTGTGGTTTCTCTTGTTTCTGTAGTTTTTGCAATTTCTGCGGACTCCTTTTTTCTGTCCGCTCGCAGTTCTTTTCTTCTAACCGCGCGGTTTTCTTTTCTAGACGCCTTCTTCATGACATATACCAAGTACTCTTCTTCCTCCTTATCTGCATCCTCTTCTAAAACCACACCATATGTTTCTACTCCGTCTGACAATCTTGGAACTGCTTCTAAGTTGGTTGGCCCGAATTATCCAGATTTTAGTGTTTCGTTTGTGTTCATGTTGAGGTCTCAACGCAAATGTCAGCATCTCACTGATGATCCTCCAGCTCGTGAATCTGTTGCCTTTGATGACTGTGATGTCAGTGATGCTTTGGTTAGGACGTGGCTTGCCAATAGTCTCTCTGATGAGTGCCTATCTGTTATTCGACATGATTAGACTATTAAGGCCGCTTGGAATCATCTTCCTGATCTGTATTCAAAAGGAGCTTAGACTTCTCGCATATGCATGTTATATGTTGATCTGTCACCCGCCCTATTTTGACTCTTGCTGCTGCTTATCAGGAAGTGTAAGCGCTTGGCGCTGAAATTCTTCAATACCGTCCATTCTTTGTTAATTTAGCTGAGCTGCACAAACACTTCCAAGAGATTTTGGTTGTGTGTTACCTTATTTGCCTTCTGAAATCTTATGGAATAATATGATAACAAATTCTTGGCGAAGCTGATTCACCCACTCTTGATGCTACTATTGTATGTATTGCAGTTGTTACCACTCTTCTTCTTCGCCCTCTGCTTGCCTCCCCACCCTCTCATGACACATTTGCTCATCAAGCTCGCTCTGGTAATTCTAGTGGCCATGGAGGTCATACTGGTGTGTGTGGTATGTCTTATCGTGTCTGGTTACATTGTGGCAAGATGAGCCATCTTGTTGATTGTTGTTGGTCTAAGTATCCTCATCTTCGCCTGTCTGTCGGTGACAACACAAAGAAGTCCACGTCCCTTGCCTCTTCTTCTTCTTGCATTGCTAATGTCATCACTCAGGGTAAGTGGTTGATTGATTCAGGAGCTACTAATCGTATGACAATGGATCCTGGTTTATTCTCTTGTTTGGACAAGCATAACTGGTCTCCTCCAGTTTTTTTGCGGATGGCAATCCGTCTCTGTTATGCGGGACTGGTACAGTCTGTGTCACTCCGACTCTGTGGCTTGAGGACACACTTTACGTCCTATCTTTTTCGTGCAATTTACTCAATGTTCATACTCTCAGTAAACAGTTGAACTGCATGGTTACCTTTACATCTACTACTTGTTCTTTGTTGCAGTATGGAGGCCGGACGGTCTGTTGCTGTTCGGAGGCCGGACGGTCTGGCGGTTTATCCTCGTCAGTCTGTCTGCTGGGCTATTGCAGTTTGGTTTCCCAACGGTCTGGCGGTTTGTCTCAGACGACTTGGAGACCGGGCGGTCTAGCAGTCTCCTATGGCGGCTTGCTCTCTATGACGCTTGTTCTCTCCTACTATTGGTTGTTGGGCGGTTAGCCGGCTTGTCTAACTGTATGACCTGTCCAGTTTGTCTATTTGTAAAACCGCATATACTTGTAATTTTTTAGTCCCGCATTACTTAATTGTAACCTCTCCCATCTCATCCATTCTATAAAAGAGAGGTTATACCATTGTAATTGATACATTTTTTGGATAATAAAGTTTTCATTACTCCAAATTTTTGGTCTACTTTTTCCTGTTCGCACATGGTATCAGAGGACTCGATCTTTTCCTCCTGATTCTGTGAGCCCTCTTTGTCCGCGCGGCTTGTTTCTTCTACCCGCGACCTGTCTTCGCGGCTTGTTTCTTCTACCCGCGACCTGTCGTCGCGGCTTGTTTCTTCTTCCCACGACCTGTCCTCGCGGCTTGTTTCTTCTTCCCGCGACCTGTCTTCGCGGCTTGTTTCTTCCTCTGGCCCTTGCCCTATTCGCATGGCTTGTTTCTCCCTGTCACTGCCCTTTTGTGTTTGTGACCTCTTGCTTTCTCTTTCTTGCCGCGCACTTTGCTTAGTCGCCGACTCCCCTTTTCTAGCCACTCCTCTTCTTTATCGCCACGACTTGCTCTTAAGTCATCGTGACCTGTTCTAGCTGCTCCTCTTCTTTGTCGCCACGACTTGTTCTTAAGTCGCCGCGACCTTTTCTAGCCGCTCTCCTTCTAGTGACTTCTCCTTCTAGCCGCGGCCTATTCTCTCGATGCTTTCTTCTATGGCCAACTCCGATATCTCTACCGCCACTACTCCTATTGCCGCTCATCTTCCTACACCTCCCACTCCTTCTGGTAATCTTGGCACCGCTTCCAAGCTTATCGGTCCCAACTACCCAGATTGGAGTGTCTCCTTCACCTTCCTTCTCCGCTCTCAATGCAAACGTCATCATCTCACAGACTACCCTCCTTCGCATGATTCCGCTTTCTTTGACGATTGGGATGCCAGCGATGCTCTTATCCGCACATGGCTGGCTAACAGCCTCTCTGATGAATGACTCCCTGTCATCCGTCATGATGAAACTGTCAAGGCAGCTTGGCTATATCTTGCCGCTCTCTACTCAAAGGGGGCTCAGACGTCTCGCATCTATACTCTATATGCAGACTTCTTTGTCCGTCCCTCCATGTCTCCAGCGGCTGCTTACCAGCAAGTTCAGGCTCTCGGAGCCGAAATCCTACAAAATCGCCCCTTCTCTGCTGATCTCGCTGAGCAACACAAACACTTCCAGGAGCTTCTGGTTGTGTGTTATCTTTTACGACTTCCTGAGTCGTATGACATGATCCGTCAACATATCCTTGGCGAGGCGGAGTCTCCCACCTTGGATGCCACCGCTGCCCGCATCGCCGCTATTATATCTTTGCTCCAATGTCCGTTGTTGTCCTCCCCTCCTCAACCGAACAACTACGCTCACCATACTCAGCGCAGTGGATCTGGTGGCCGCCACCTCCCCTCAAGCGACCGTGGTGCTTCCCGCTTTCTTTGCTCTCACTGTGGCCGCACCGGCCACACGGTTGATCGCTGCTGGAAGAAGCATCCTCATCTTTGACCATCTGGCGACGCTTCCACTTCTTCTTCGAGGTCGTTCGCCTCTGTGGTCACGTCTTCAGGTAGTGCCCACGTCGCTGCTCAAGGTAAATGGCTGATCGACTCTGGTGCTACCAATCATATGACCGGCAATCCGCAATTTATTTCTCTCCTACAACAACATGACCGGTTGCCCCCGGTCCTTGTTGCAGACGACTTTCCCTCACCGGTCAATGGAACGGGTGTTGTTCAAGTCACTCCATCTCTTCGCCTGGCGGACACCCTCTACGTGCCCAAGTTCCCTTGCAACTTGTTATCTGTTACTTCCCTTTGCAAACAACTACAATGCTCTGTCACATTCACTTCTAGTACTTGTTTTTTTCAGGATCTGGGCACCAAGCGGACGATTACTACTGGGACTGAGAGCAGCGACCTCTACTTCCTCAACAACGTTTCCGCACTCTCTGCCTTCTCCACATCTTCTACTGATCTTCTACAATGACACCTTCGTCTTCGTCATGCTCCTTCACATCTTCTTCGTCAGCTTCTACCACATCTTCCTCCGCAAGGTCCACCTCTCAACTATGAAGCATGTCAGCTTGGCAAGCATCACCGCTCCTTCCCACCAAAGCAAGGTCGTGGATCATCCCGGCCGTTTGAACTTGTTCACTTCGACATCTGGGGTCCTGCTCCTACCCTCACCATAGGTCGGGGTAGTTCATATTTTGTAACGTTTATTGATGATTTCTCTATATGTACATGAGTGTATCTTTTAAAGGATCGCTCAGAACTTTTTTCTGTATGGACATCTTTTTATCATATGGTTAAAAATCAGTTTGATATGTCTATTAAAATATTTTGTTCTGACAACGCTAAGAAATATCTTAGCAATGCTTTCTCTTCTTTTTGTGTGCAAAATGGTGTAATTCATCAAACTACATGTGTCTATACCTCCCAACAAAATGGGGTGGCGGAATGCAAGAACCGTCACCTTCTCGATGTCGCCTGCACTTTGATGACACAGATGCACGTTCCTCGCTCCTATTGGGGCTACGCTGTCCTCAACTCCTGTTACCTCATTAATCGCATTTCGTTCACGGTTCTCCACGGACAAACTCCCTTCTCTCTTCTATATCCAGGCAACAATGTGTTTCCTCTTCCTCTACGTATCTTTGGGTGCACGACCTTTGTGCATAATCCTTCCGCCACACATGACAAACTTGACTCGCGTGCTATAAAATGTATCTTCTTGGGTTCCTCAACTACTCAAAAAGGCTACTGTTATTTTGATCCCGTTATTCGAAAACAATACGTATCCGCGGATGTGACCTTCGTCGAGAATGTGTCCTATTTTTCCTCTGACCAACCTCCAGCTCTTTCTTCTTCTCCCACCGTCCCTCCACCCCGTCTAATACCCTCGAGATTTTCCTACCATCACCTCCACCGTATCCTCCTTCCCTCTCTTCCTTATCACCACCGCTCTCTCCCTCTTCTTCGCGGTCGTCTCTCTCCTCTCCTGGGTCAGCTCTCTCCGCCACGGATGCTCCGGTTACTGAGGAACATGCCGGCCTGGATCTTCCCATTGCTCTTCGCAAAGGGGTGCGAAGGTGTACCCAGCACCCGCTGACTGTTGTTGTTTCATATGATCGTCTCACTCATTCTCGTATGGCGTTTGCATTGACTATCTCTGCGACTACCACTCCCCGCACCTACCAGGAAGCTCTTACTGTTCCTCATTGGAAGACCGTCACGGATGAGGAAATTGCTACCCTCACTAAACGGGGCACCTGGACCCTGGTTCCCCCACCTTTGGGCACTGATGTGGTTGGCTGCCGCTGGGTCTTTGTTGTAAAATTCCATCAAGATGGCAGCGTGGATCGATACAAGGCCTATCTGGTGGCCAAAGGCTTCGCTCAGACCTATGGTGTTGATTACTTCAACACCTTCTCACCCGTTGCTCGTCTCAGCACCATTCGGGTCCTTCTCTCTGTCGCTGTCAACAGGGATTGACCCATTTCGCAGTTGGATGTTAAGAATGCTTTTCTCTATGGTGATCTGCAGGAAGATGTTTACATGGAGCAACCTTCTGGGTATGTTGCTCAGGGGGAGACACGAGTATGCCGGCTAAAGAACGCTATCTATGGCCTAAAGCAGAGCCCTCGTGTCTGGTTTGACAAGTTTAGCGACATTGTTGCGGCCATTAGTTTTGCAAGAAGTTCAGCCGATCACTCCCTGTTTGTTCGGAAAACCGCCTCGGGTCTGGTAGTTCTTGCGGTATATGTTGATGACATTCTTCTTACTGGCGATAACCAGGATGGAGTAACTTTGACAAAGAAACACCTCCGTCAACACCTGGTCACAAAGGATATGAGCTCTCCGAAATACTTTCTAGTGATTGAAATCTCTAGGAAGCCCAACTTCATGGTCCTTTCCCAACGGAAGTATGCTCTCGATCTTCTAAAGGAGACATGATTGACTGGTGTTAAACCTGCCAGATGTCCCATGGTTGCTGGAGAAGACAAGACTTGGACAGATGACTCGCCCCTTCTATCCGATCTTACGATGTACCGGCATCTGTTTGTCAAACTCATTTATCTCACGGTAACCAGACCTGACATCTCTTATGTTGTGGGCAAGGTGAGTCAGTTCATGCAATCTCCTAGGGAGTGTCATCTACAATCTGCCCTGAGGATATTGGAGTACATTAAATCAGCACTAGGGAAAGGACTCCTTTTTCAGAAGAATGGTCACTTAAGAGTTGAAGCGTACTCAGATTCGAGCTATGTTGATGATAAAGGTGACCACAAGTCAACATCTGGTTTATGCACGTTTGTTGGAGGAAATCTTGTGAGTTGGAAGAACAAGAAACAGTCTGTGGTCTCCAGGCCTAGTGCAGAAGCGGAATATCGCAGTATGGCGTCGAGCACATGTGAGTTGAAATGGTTACGAGCTCTCATGCTTGACTTAGGAGAGGTCTACAACTATCCTCTTCCTATGTTTTGTGACAACAAGGCCGCAATATACATTTCCAAAAATGCGGTCTTTCATGAGAGAACAAAACACATAGAAGTCGACTGTCACATTATTCGAGAAGAGATCTTGAAGAAACAGATTTGTACTTCGTTTATCACTTCCAACAACGAGTTGGCAGACATCTTCACCAAGTCGGTGCCCGCTTCCTTTTTTCACATTTGCGACAAGCTGGGCATGATTGATATCTATGCTCCAGCTTGAGGGGGAGTGTTACAGTATGGAGGTCGGGCGGTCTGTTGCTGTTCGGAGGCCGGGCGGTCTGGCAGTTTATCCTTGCCGGCCTGTCTGTCGGGCTGTTGCAGTTTGGTTTCCCAGCGGTCTGGCGGTTTGTCTCAGACGACTTGGAGACCGGGCGTTCTATCGGTCTCCTGTGGCGGCTTGCTCTCTATGGCGCTTGTTCTCTCCTACTGTTGGTTGTTGGGCGGTTAGCCGGCTTGTCTAACCGTACGACCTGTCCGTTTGTCTATTTGTAAAGCCGCATATACTTGTAATTTTTAGTCTCACATTGCTTAATTGTAATCTCTTTCATCTCCTTCATTCTATAAAAGGAAGGCTATACCATTGTAATTGATACCTTTTTTGGATAATAAAGTTTTCATTACTCCAAATTTTCGGTCTACTTTTTCCTGTTCGCACATTCTTTTCAGAATCCTCACTCCAAGGAAAAGATTACTATTGGGACTAAAAGCAATGAGCTCTTCTTCCTTGACAATGTTATTACTTTCTTCGCGTCTCTTCTGCAATGACATTTTCGCCTTGGTCATCCTCCTTCTCGTCTCATCTATCAACTCCTACGGAATTTGCCCAAGGACTCCTCTTTGAACTATGAGGCCTGACAACTTGGCAAGCATCATCGTTCTTCCTTTCCCACAAAATAAGGACATAATTTTTCTCGTCCTTTTGAATTTGTTCATTCCTATGTTTGGGGTCCTACTCCTGTTAGGACTGTTGGAAGGGGGAGTTTATATTTTGTTATATTTGTTGATGATTTTTCTCATTGTACCTGTCTATATCTCTTATGAGAATGTTCTGAACTTTTATTTTGTGTTTACGGCCTTTTATAATGAGATCCAAACTCAATTTGATGTTTTTATTAAAGTTCTTCGAACTGATAATGTTCGAGAATATCTTAGTTACTATTTTTCAGATTTTTGCATTCATCAGGGCATAGTTCATCAAACTAGTTGTCCCTATACCTCTCAGCAAAATGGGGTTGTTGAGCACAAAAATTGACATCTCTTGGATGTTACTCACACCTTTCTCACTCAGATGAATGCTCTCATATTGTACTAGGGACATGTTGTGCTTCATTTTTGCTATCTCATCAACCGTATTCCCTCGTTAGTTCTTCAGGACAATACCTCATTCTTTATTTTACATACCAGAACTCGACCTTTTTCTTTACCTCTTTGTGTGTTTGGATGCACAGTATTTGTGCATTCTCCTTCTCCTGGTCGTGACAAGCTTTCACCTCGCTCCGTAAAGTGTGTCTTTCTGGGCTACTGTCCGACCCAAAAGGGATATCGGTGCTTTGATCTCTTGCACAGAAAACAGTTTGTTTCTGCTAATGTTATCTTTTTTGAAGATATATTTTATTTTTCTCGAGCTTCTAATCTTTCACCATTTGATGATTCACCATCTCTTTTTGTTTCTGCTCCTTCGCATGCCTCTATTTCACCTTCTACGCCATTATCCCATGTTTATGTACCAGAGCCTCTATCTTCTAATTCTCCATTGCCTTTGGAGCAGTCACTGACAGTTCTCGGGTCAGTAATCTCTCAGGAGGATGGATCTACTATAGAAGACAAATCCGATCTTGACCTTCATATTGCTCTACAGAATGGAGTTAGGACATGCACTAAACATTCCATTCATGATGTTGTTTCCTATGCTCATCTATCCCCAGATGGAAGGAAGTTTGCCCTTGCTCTCTCGGCAAATGCTGTGCCGGTTAATTATCAGGAGGCCCTTTCTATTCTGCATTGGAAAGCGTCAATGGATGAAGAAATGAAGACCTTAACAGAAAGGGGTACTTGGACTCTTGTCCCTACTCCTCTAGGTATGGATGTGGTTGGATGTCGGTGGGTCTTTGTCATTAAGTTTCATACTGATGGCACTATTGATCGCTATAAGGCTAGGCTTGTTGTCAAAGGCTTTACCCAGACTTATGTTGTGGACATTTTTGATACCTTTTCCCCAGTTACTCGCATCAGCACTATTTGTGTCCTTTTATCTGCAGCAGTTAATAGAGGTTGGGAGATGTATCAGTTAGATGTGAAGAATGCCTTCTTGTATGGTGATTTACAAGAGATGGTTTTCATTGAGCAACCTCCTGGGTATGTTGCTCAGGAGGAGTCTCAGGTATGTAAGTTATTGAAGATAATTTATGCTCTAAAGCAAAGCCCACGGGCCTGGATCGACGAGTTCAGCAAGATTATCTCTCTTGTTGGCTTCACTCAGAGTTCTGTTGATCATTCTCTTTTTGTTTGCCAGACTACTAATGGGCTCGTGGTTCTGGTCGTCTATGTGGATGATATTCTCCTTACTAGTGATGATAAGGAAGGAGTTGATCTAGCAAAGGGACATCTTCGATAACATTTTGTTACTAAGTATATGAGTTCTCCTAATTAGTAATTCATGGGAATAGAAATCTTGCGAAAACAAAACTCTATGGTGCTTCCACAGCGGAAGTATGCATTAGATCTTTTGAAAGAAACTGATCATCTTGGGGCAAGACATGTTTGCAGTCCTATCACTGTTTGTGATGATAAGAGTTGAACGAAAGATTCTCCTTTTCTTTCAGATAATACTATGTACAGGTGACACGTGGGAAAACTGATCTATAATGTCGCCAAACCTGACATTTGTTATGATGTTGGGAAGGTCGGTCAGTTTATGCAAGCACCCAAAGAAAGTCATCTTCGTTCCGCCTTGAAAATTCTTGAAGGTGTCAGATGCGGTCGGCCTCTCCCCGCCCCTCGGCGGGGTGTGCTCACCCCCCCCCCCCCGCTCGGGCCGGCTCCGGCCTGCCACGCCTTGCGTCTGACCGGTGCTGAGCTTTGCGGCGGGCGCCCAACGTCGGCGCCGACGCCGTGTCTAGTGGCTGGTGCCGGGTCCGCGCCCGGTTGTGGCCGGTCGGCCCTCTCCGGCCGGCCAGTCGCACCCCAGGCCGGCGCCATGCAGGCGGCCTGTCATCTTCGTCGGGGCCGGCTACCCTTGAGTTGGCGGCCGACCGCCTCTCTTTCCCTCCTTGGGCACCTTCCCCGCCGTCCAATCATTTTGCCACAATCCGATGTGCGGGTAACCATCCGTGAAACCACCACCAGTAGTGGGCGGGGACATGTTTCTAGTGGGGGTCTGCACCTAGTAAAATTGAATATACGAGTAATATTCGCCCTGAATTATACTTAAAATTATGATATTAGTGGTTATAGTGTGCGGATAGCCGTATAATCACCGTAACCTCCTCTTGGAGGCTATAAAAAGGTCCTCAGGCCTCCTCATTTTTCATTTA
Organism: Platanthera guangdongensis; assembly: GCA_039583875.1. Classification (NCBI taxonomy): domain Eukaryota; kingdom Viridiplantae; phylum Streptophyta; class Magnoliopsida; order Asparagales; family Orchidaceae; genus Platanthera; species Platanthera guangdongensis. The sequence goes on from CM077159.1 coordinate 162,619,331, forward strand.
TCTCTCACCTGCTTTCTTTCTTCTCAGGTCAAAGCTCGGTCGGATTTCTCCTACGAGCCACTATCGCTCCATCTAAAATCCGTCTAAGTCCCAAAGTGCGTGACAAGAAGGAGATTCCTACTACAGCATGTGCTCGTTCGACCGCAACATCCCAGTAAGTAGTCTCACGCGAAGCACCCTGTTTTTTACCCGGTGAGAGGTTTTTCACGTCAAAACATCGTGTGCATAATCTCTCTCTCATTGACTGTGTGCGCGCTCGACCGCTCCATGAGCTAAGACTGTTCAGGTTAATCTGGACCGAACAGGGAGTCGAGTTTGGCTGCAACAGTTTGGTGCCATCCGCGGGAAATAGTTTCCATCATCCTCTGAAGATTTGGAAGACAATACCCTCTACACAGCGGTACTCGAGACTAGCTTCGATGGCCAGAAGGAGCACCCAAACCACCAATGGATCACCTTTTGGAGGGCGCGTTGAGCCGGCTCCCTCCCACTCGCTCATTAACACGACGGCGGTGAGGCAGCTCTCCCTCTCGTAGCTGCTTTGGAAGGGCGCATGCAACAAATAGAGGAGCGTCATGTCGAGATGCTCGCCCTCCTCCAGAATATCGTAGCTCCTCCAGCTCCTTCTCAGCCTCCCGCGCTGATTGATCCCCAACCTCCGGCTTAGGATCACGTTCCGCCTCATCAAGTCCCCCACAGGGAAAATGAATATGAAGAATTTCCTAACGCCGCCAGTTCCACGCACCCTGCTCATCGGGGCACTAAAGGTGACACCCAACATCATCTGGAAGAAGTAGCTTGTGTGCCACCAGGTGAAAGGCTCACCTGCGATGAGATACGTGAGGTGATTGCCCAAGAATACTGACAGCTTGGATGACGGGACATCTTTGCGCGCCATCCTCTCCGCCAGGGCTCCTCGCTCTCCTACAGGTTATAACTCATGCAATCACACACATCTTCAAGCTACCTAACATCGAGAAGTTCAATGGAACAGAGGATCCGCTCAAACACGCCAATCATTTCCTTACCATAATGAGGATTTTTAGTGCCCAGATCAGTTGTTATGTCACGTGTTCCCAGCCACTTTGAAGGGTCAGACCCGCACCTAGTTTCATTCTCTTTGAGAGGGATCCATCTTCATCTTTGAAAAATTAGCCCAACAATTTTCAGAACAGTTTGTGGCCAAACGTAGAATCGTTCGGGAACCCTTACACCTTTCAGGGATCCGACAGAATGAGGGAGAATCCCTCAAAGACTTCTTTCGCCATTTTACTTCAGAAGCACGACAAATTTCGGGGGTTGACCCTGAACTTATCAGGGGCGTCTTACTCAGAGGACTCCGCACAAACAGTTTCTATTCAGCACTTATGAGGGAAACCATGCCTAGCTATCCAGACCTTGTCCATCGGGTCGAAGCACAGATAGCAGTCGACGATGCTATTAAAGCGCACCAGCAGTTTGAAGGAGGACGGAAGAAGAAAATGGGGCAGGAGTAGGCCCCTAAAAGACAAGAGGAATGACGCCTGGAAGAGCGCCAAAATGACAACCACCGCGATGACTCGCTAAGGAACAAGGGCCAGTGATCGCCCCAAGAATACACTCCACTCAATACCACTCAGACAAATGTGTTACATGCAATTCAGGATGATCCGGCATTCCAACGACCGAGAGTGCCGCCACCGAACCCAAGAAGTGACCAGTCGAAATACTGTGAGTATCATCGTACGACTGGTCACACTACCGAGGAATGTTCCAGACTAAAGAATGAAATCGAGCGCCTTGTCCGCCAAGGACTCCTTGGAATGTTTCTACAAGGACAAGCGCAGGGTCAGCAAGGATCACACCAAGGAATAGACCAGCAGAATATGCCACAGGGGGCACCCAACGTTAGACAAATGGTCGGTCATATCGAAACCATCACCGTGCCCCCATTCCTCTCTACTCAGGTATTCTCAGTTGAAACAGTCGAAGGATCTCCCAAGAGCATGGAGCTCAACCAAGATTTCATCATCACCTTCAGTAATGAAGACCATGAAGGGTTGCAAACCCCCATCAGGACCCGCTCGTCATCTGCGCAGGAGTCGGAAACCCCTGTTTCAACGTCAAAAGAATCCTCATAAACAATGAGAGCTCAATCGATGTCTTGTTCTTATCCACTCTCTATAGTATGAAACTCACCAAACAACATCTCAGTCCAGCCGCAGGACCAATATATGGCTCCGACAACCACCCAGTTCCCGTTCAGGGAAAAATCACCGGCCAATGTTAATGGGTGAATTTTTTGAGGTAGGTTACTCATGACATCCAGTTCGTCGTCGTTGACTCAAGTTCACCCTATAATGCTATCTTTGGAAGAGCGGTCCAGTCTGTTTTTGGAGCAATTCTGCAATTCCACACTTATCTATGAAGTTCCTGACCCCAGGGGGCATAAGGGTTGTTTGCGGGAACCAGAAAGCAACTTGCACCTGCTACTTAAAGTAGGCTCAGCCGGAAGTAGCAATCACCTTGGATTTCAATGATGACGATCTGCGCAACAAAGCCACTATTGAACAAGGAAGCTCTCATTAGGAGAGGAAGAACCTTAGCCAATTAAGAACTCAACACCACCTATATCCTTGTTTTTCTTTATTTTTTTTCCCCATATTTTGATTTTCAGTCTTTAACTTTATATGATGTAAAAGCCGTGAGCCGCGACTCGCACAAATTATCTTTAAATTGATCATATTATATTGTGTTTTCCTTATTCTCGTCTCGAGATTTTTTCGGCATAACTAGTTCAATGCTCGGATCGAATACTTACATTCTTCGGCAAGCAACCCACATCCGGGTTAGGTCGCGCAACCGGATCGAATTATTACATTCTCCGGCGATTAAATTGAATTATTACATTCTCTGTCGTTACTGCTGGCCAATGCCCCGACATAGCTAGGTCATGCCCCTCGCAGTCGCACAGTCAGATAGAATCCTTACATTCTCCAACAGCCAGATAGAATCCTTACATTCTCCGGCAATCAGCTCATAGTCAAGCTAGGTCGCAAAACCGAATCGAATCATTACATTCACCGGAGATCATATAGAATCATTACATTCTCCGTCGTTACTGTAGACTAATGTCCCACAATCTCCAGGGCCTGCCTCCATCGCGGTCACGCAGTCTGATCGAATCCTTACATTCTCCGACACCTGGATCGAATACTTACATTCTCTGGCAAATCCTCTCATGGTCAGGCTCTACCCTACAGTCGAATCGAATTCTTACATTCTTTGACACTCAGATCGAATACTTACATTTTCCGGCAATCCTCTCATGACCAAATCCGATCCCGTAGCCAGATCGAATCCTTTCATTCTCCGACCCTCGGATTGAGTCGCTGCACTCTCTAAGATTTTCACAAGATTACATTTCGCAGGCTACTGGGATCCGTACAACAAAGGCAAGAAGAGCAAGAACAATACTATCATATTAATATAGATACTAATGTGATACACAAAATCACCAAAGGGCAATGACAAATATACATCAGACTCAACAAGGAAAAAGCAAATGTATACATGCATATAAAGATAAAAGCGCAAGCCGCTGCTCGCCGGTCGCAACTACATCAGGCTCTGGGGTCACCTCCTTCATCATCAGAAATGTCATCAAAGCCAAGGCACGAGACGTCATACTTCAGACGCTTGGCTACCAGGCGAAAAGCCTTCGATGCTCCGCGTCTGAGCGCAATCTCGCGAACACCCTCCATCCGAGGCTCAACCTCTTTGGACCAAACAACCTCACAGACCTCCTCAACAAGTAAATCACGATCACACATATAGTCTAAAGAATCATTGTACTCCTCAAGTCCGGTCGCGTTCATCTCAAGTACCCACTCTTTTGAAGAAAGACACGCTATCTCAGTCCTGGAAGCCTCCAACTCTGCCCTCAAGCCAATACTCTCCTCCTGAGTGGTCTTCAATGTTTGCACGGTCTTCTCCACCAAGGACTTCTCTATCTGTAACGATGCACGAGCTTCCTCCAGCCCCGACTTCAACTCCGACCCCATCCATCGAAATCAGGATACCTCTCGATCTATCTCCTCTTTAGAGGCAGCAAGTGAAGCCTTTGCAACCCAAAGCTTCTCTTGAAAAGCCAATTATTAGTCCTTCAAGCTCACGTAATGATCGGTCCACGGGAACGCTATATGCTTCTGAGCTTCAATCTGCAAACACCAAAGGGTTAAGGTAGTGTAAAGTAATCAGTTCAAATGAAGAAAGGTGAACGGTTCACTTACCACATCACTCATTGCTTTCAAAAAAGAAGACACTCAGGGGTAAGTAGCCTCTGTATAGGGGACTCAAGGGGCAGACCTCTCTATCACCTTGAGATCTGAATCAACTAGATTGGGCTAGTCACACGGGGCCTCCTCAATCAGGTCCTCTATTCGACTTGGCGAAGTTTGCAACTTTGCACCAGCATCACAACTACTCCTCAGAACAAGCTTCCTCTTGCGAACTAATAGCGCGACCTCAGCACGTTCAACATTAACTAAAAGGCCACATTGGGACAAACACTTCTCTTTCACAAATAAATAAATATTAAATAAGCGGTTCACCAACTCCCGAGAATCTGAAAATTCCAATATCAGAGTAAAGTCCAGCTCTTGCCCTCTCTGATGTCAGCAACGATTAGGCAAGGAATTCTAGATCTCAGGCCAGCCCCATGAGTTTCTGACATATCCAAACAAGGTGTTCTCGTGACGATGATCCGTTCGAGTCTCAAAGTCAAGCCAACTTTTATTGTTGCGAATCTCGACATGGTCGCCACCGTCAATACGGACATCATACCAATCTCTGAATAACTCTAAAGAGAATATCTAGCCATGCTCCCTGAAGAAAGCTACCAGCCTCTTGATGCGAGTCATCACTAGCTGAGGGAACTGGGATATCGGGTCGCCGTAGAACTTCAGAATGTCCACCACCTCCTCGCACGGTGGAAAGTGTAAGTCAGGCCTCAACATCGTCTCGAAAATTTTCAACCAACCCTCGGTGGTTTTTGAACCCGCTTTTCAGCATGAGGTATCTTTACATCAAGATCAGCAGGTAACCCGTATCTTTTCTTTCAAACTGCAACTTGCTCAAGAGTGAGCATAGAGCGCAGCCCCATAGGCCTCATAGGACGCTTCAAAATCTGAAAATAAAATCAAATGTTAGATAAAATCGATCAAGTAACAAGTGCTCAGTTGAGCGCCCGCCAGCTGCAATCCCGACACAGGAAGTCAAAAGCAGTACAAATTGTGTGCAAGTAGGTGCACATACACACACACACAATCCACGTGCAAGCTGAGCACAACCAACGACTCGCCTACCTAAAAGGGGAGCGTGAGCGTCCACGCAAGCAAAGGGGTGTGTTGCATGCACCCAATAGTGCGCACGGCACACACTCAGCAGCGCGCACACGCGCACCAAACACAGGCGCAGTAATGCGTACGCGCTAGAGCACCAAGACGCGCGCACCCGCGTGCACGCGCCCGCGCGCACCCAAGGTGCACTCTCGGGCGCCTAGGGGCGCATCAGCCCTCCGGGGAATCCCACATCGGGGGTGGGCATCTTAGCTGGCGAGCATGTCCCCGTGTCGGAGGATTCCGCTCGTTAGCTTCGTATTTTGGCCTCCCTCGTCGGTGCACGTTCACTATTTTTCGTCGTATTTACGACTTATCTTCGCCTGTGAAGAGTCACCATTCGCATTCTCTGGCACCTCGCCGTTCGCCTTACCATTATCGCCGTCGGAAGAACCCCTCGTAGAAGAAGAAATCCTTGCACTTCTCAAACACCAAGAATTTCGGGAGGCAATTGATGGAGACAAGTCCATTTATAGCATTGTTGGGGTGCGGTTAGCCTACTCCCAATGATCTCATCGTCCAAAATGGAGATCATGGGGGAAACGTCGCGCGCGATCGCGCGCGATCCACCCGCACGGGATCTTGTTCCCCGGACCGCCCGAGGCCGACCTGTCACAACCCGCATTTTTCTCATTAATAAATAAATCAGAGCACGAGATAACTACGAGCTGTGATGCCACATCAAGCAGGGGATAACTGCTGACGCTCAGGCAACACTCTAATCCTTCAAATCATAAGTTAAAATGAATAGAAAACTGTTTTTTAAATTAATTGGCCGTATCCCTCGGCTCAGTGGATCAGATAGTCCACGGTTTGAAAACTATTTTTATACGTAGCGGAAAAATACCTCATTTATGCTTAACATCCTAAAAGAGCGCATAAGTGTCCTAAGAGGACAACTTACACTGGGCCGGGTTGTTACACGACCACTGAGGTCCGACCCTCTCTCCCACCGCCGGCGGGCCACCTCTAGCCGACCCGCCTTCTGGCCAACCGAGGGGCCGCACCTTGCGGCCAAGCGTCCGCGGTCGCATGGCGCGACGATCCCACCGGCCACCCTGGCTGGAGGGAGCCTTCCCTCACGTGGCCTCCATAGGAGGTGTCGGACGCGTCCGGCCGCGCCCCGCCCCTCGGCGGGGTGTACTAAGCCCCCCGGCTCGGGGGGGCTCTGTCCGGCCGCGCCTTGCGGCCGACGCAGTGCAGGAGGCTCGCCGGGGACGGCCACCCTTGAGGTGGTGGCCGACCACCTCTCTTGGCCTCTTGGGTGCCTTCCTCGTTGTCTGATCGTTCTGCCACGATTGCAACCATCCGATGCGCGGGTAACCATCCACGTAATCACCACTAGTAGTGAGGGGGGTGGAGGGTGGGGGTGGACATGTTTCTAGTAGGGGCATGCACTTAGTAACATTAAATATACGAGTAATATTCGTCTTGAACTATACTTAAAATTATGATATTAGTAGTTACAGTGTGTGAATAGCCGCTTAACTACCGTAATCACCTCCTGGAGACTATAAAAGGCCCCAGACCTTCTCATTTCTCATCTTTCTCTCCTCAGCTTTTTCCTCCTCAGGTCAGAGCTCTGTCAGATTTCTCCTACAAGCCACCTTCGAGCCACCGCCGCTCCATCAAAAATCCGTCTAAGTCCCAAAGTGCGTGACAAGAAGGAAATTCCTAATACATCAAGTGTCTGTTCTCCCGCAACGTCTCAGCAAGTAGTCTCACGCGGGGCAGCCTGTGGCACGCCGTGAGCCTAAGAAACTCTCTCTCTCTCATCTCCAAAGTATAACGAGTAGCGGTCTGTCACGTTCGATTATTCAAACAAGTTGTACCCGAAAGTTCAACCGCAACAATAAATATTGATAATATAGTTTTTATGCAAAAACAAAACCATTACCTGAACACAACACAGTTGACCCCATCCGCCCTCACAACATTGTGCTCCGAATCTCAATCAAAGTCAATAGTTTCAGCATCCCGGATATCTCTTCATAATATTTATTCTATGTTTTAAGCGCATTATTATCATTTCCTTATTTATCACAATATTGAATTTTTCTTTTAATGTTTGAATCGCAAATGTGAATGCCCGATATTTCCAACAATTTGCCACCATATTGTCCTGTCCATTGCAAAATCCAACCAAATTACTTCGCATAATAATCAATTTATGAACTCTACTCTTTATTGTCAAAAATCACACTTCTTTCCCAAAAATGTGAATTTCTTTAGCTCTCTTGCAAATATACTTGCACATGTAAAATTTTCTAGTATTTCTTGCAATTTTTGAGCGTTCCTTGTACTCCACTTCAGAATTTCTCTTCTTATCTTGGATCTCCAGCAGCTCTTCACGATTTGGGGGACCATGAGGAATATTTTGAGCTTGATCATGAAACAACGACTACTCGTAGTCTGACAATATTTTGGACTGAACATTAATACACTACAAATAGTGAAAATAGAATTCCTTGTAACAGAGAAGGGATGGTAAGATGTACTTTTGCGCTGTATCATAAAGTGCATTGATTTTACAGTTCATGTGTATCAATGCACGGATCTTAAAGTGTACACATCTCAAAGTTGAATTGCATTAATCCACACAAACTATTGGATAGTACAAAAATGCTCTTTACAGGCCGCAGTTCCCCTTGTAACATTGCTCATAATTTATCTGTCTGACTCTATCTGTAGTCAAACAGGCAGCAGCCGCCCTGCGGACGAGATTGGTCTGTTCTCGGTCCTAGTCGACCAAAAACCGGGCCTTTCGCTCCAATCTGCCGCATACGAAGAAGTTCATCAACAGCTTCCCACTCCTGATGGCCCTTGGCGGCAGCGGTCGCAAAGGAGTTGAGCGAGGGGAAGATGAGGAGGAGGAAGAAGAAGAAGAAGATGATGATGAAGAAGAAGAGAACGGGGGGCGTGTCCTCGACGCGTGGGAGAGGGCTTACGCCGACGAGCGTTCATGGGAGAACCTGCAAGAGGACGAGTCCGGGCTTCTCCGTCCCATCGACACCAAGACCATCGTCCACGCGCAGTACCGCCGCCGGCTTCTCCAGAGATCCACTGATAGAGAATCCAGACTCCAGAAGGGGCTCATTCGGTATCTCTACGTCGTCATCGATCTCTCTCGGGTAAGCTATTTTATCTTTATGTTTCGCTTGGAAACTGCTGCTCTGGAGAGTAACCTCTGTTCCAGTTTTATTTACCCTTCGTTGATTGAAATGCTGTAAACCTGTTTGAGGAATTGGTCAGTAAATAAATAAGAGATCTTGCTTGTGTTCCTGGTATTTTAGAATGCTGAAGATGCAATTTCACAGTTTTTGTCTGATTGAGTTACTAATCATAGATTTGAATTCTATTTTTTGGTATTTGATTCATTTGGAATGTAAAAATGAGGAATTCAATGAACCGTGTGGAATAATAATTCATGAGTATGCAACTCATTCTATGTTTTTTTTTTAAAATCATTACTTTTGCATTCTATCTTTTTGTACTACATTATATAGTGGTTGGACTTATTAACTCATCAGGTCTCAAATTGGGTTGCCATTTGTTCTTATGTATGGGGAAGGTCTAGGATCATGATTCCCCTCTTGAGATCACAATACCTTGTGAATATTTGGAAAAACATATGGTCTATGTTTCCTTAAAGGGCAACTCTTGAAAGTTGTATTGGAATTTCAAAGCCTATATCTTTTTGTGTTATAAAGTATGCCCATGAGAAGGGAACTACTAACTAGATACATGTATATACAAGTATATTATATAGCCTCCTCGCCTCTCAAGGGAGGAACCTCAGTTTTCCCAATGTCAAATTTCTAGATTAGCATATTCAAATGTATGTTTTTTATCGCCCTTCTTATACAACGTCATTAGAACTATTGGCATTCACAATTGGCTCAATCGTCAGATACATCAAAAGCTTATTTGAGTGATTTCAATTGCCATTTTTTTAACAAAATTTCATGGGATGGTCTTCTTCTAGATGTCCATATAGCCGACCCCACTATAGTGGGATAAAGACTTGAGTGTTGTTGTTGTTGTTGGTCTTCTTCTAGACTGCGTTGGATATACTACATGTTTTGTTCAAATATTTGGAGTATTCTAATCATTTTCCATTGGCTTTGTAATTGGTAATTGTGAACTTTTCTTCAAGTTTCCATCTAATTTTATACCATTTTTATTCCCCATTTTTATTCCTTATTGACGGAATGTTAAATCACCATGAAATTCAATGAAGTTAGATCAATAGAATGTTCTTATTATGCAAATCAAAATGAACCAAAGGTTTTACTTTTTGGAAACTACACGATGGAATCAAAAGTGTTTGCCTGTGTGTGCACACATGTGTGAGTATGTATAGATGTCAATGAAATTTTCTCAGCCGCCTAGGGGAAGAATACCAATGTGCTTACTCTTCTTATAAATTTTTGTATTACGAATATGTTCATATTACTATCCACTCTTTAATACTGTTGATAGTGCCCGAAGCTTGTATGTATTATTCCAGTATGTAAATACAAGGAGAGAATACAAATATATAGGAGAGAAGAGAGAAGAATAAATCATATACATGATGTGAGACTAAAGAAGGAGGAGAAAAGAAAATAAATAAAGAGGGCCATCAAATGTGCCTTTTACATGGGCTTTTCCAATACTCCCCCGCAAGCTGGAGCGTACAAGTCGTATGCGCCAAGCTTGGATAGGCACTGATAGAAGAGGGTACTAGGTAGAGCTTTGGTGAGGATGTCAGCAACCTGTTCAGTACCCGGAACATGCTTGAGCTCGATCTTCTTCATGTGGACTTTCTCTCGGATGAAATGACAATCTACCTCAATATGCTTCGTTCTTTCATGGAAGACCGGGTTTTTAGCAATATGTATGGCAGCTTGACTGTCACATAGGAGGAGAGCTGGTGAAGGTAGTTTAACTCCAAGGTCGGTAAGGAGACTCTCAATCCATGTGAGTTCAGAGACCACAGCGGCCATTGCCCGATATTCTGCTTCTGCTGAGGATCGAGCAACCACTGCTTGTTTCTTGCTTCGCCAAGTAATCAGATGTCCTCCAAAATAGGTGCAAAACCCGCTAGTAGATCGTCGATCGTCGAGGGAGCCAGCGTAGTCGGCATCAGAATATGCCACTAGTGTAGGAATGGAAGATGAGGTTTTGTATACAAGTCCTTGGCCAGGAGCTGTCTTAAGATATCTGAGAATGCGTTCCACAGCCTGGAGATGAGAGCTTCGAGGAGAGTGCATATAGCGACTCACAAGTCCCACAACGAAAGATATATCAGGTCTTGTAACTGTTAGGTAGATAAGCTTCCCAACTAGACGACGATAATATTCTGGATTTGGTAGAAGCGAATCAGAATCCGAGCTCTGAGCACATATTTTGTGATTTGCATCCATGAGAGTGTTAATAGGTTTGCAGCCAGAGTAGCATGCATCATGAAGAAGATCCATGCAGTATTTGCGCTGAGAGAGAACCAACCCATCTGACCGTCTGGCCACTTCCAGACCGAGGAAGTACCGAAGATGTCCCAGATCTTTAGTTTGGAAGACGGAGCTCAGATGTAGCTTAACGACCTGTATGCTGTCCAAGTCACTGCCAGTAATAATGATGTCGTCGACATATACCAATAGGAGAACCGTACCAGTGGCCTGGTGGCGAGTAAACAATGAGAAGTCAGCCGAGCTGCGAGTGAAGCCAATTTCCCGGAGAGCTTTGCTGAACTTGTCGAACCATGCCCGAGGGGATTGTTTGAGACCATATAGGGATTTGAGAAGATGACAAACCCGTGACTCCCCCGTGGTCTCAAACCCGGGAGGTTGTTGCATGTAAACCGTTTTCTGAAGGTCGCCATTCAGGAAAGCGTTCTTGACGTCGAGTTGAAATAAGGGCCATTGGGGATGGACAACAACAAAAATGAGAATGCGGACCGTGTTGAGCTTAGCGACCGGAGAGAAGGTCTCGTCATAGTCCAGCCCCTGTTGCTGGGTGAAGCCACGAGCAACCAAACGAGCTTTGAGGCGATCAATGGTCCCATCAGGAGCATGTTTAATGACGAAGACCCATTTGCACCCAACAGGTTTCTGGCCGGGAGGAAGGGGCACCAAGGTCCAAGTCTGGTTGGCCCAAAGAGCAGTCATCTCGTCTTCCATGGCCGCACGCCACCCAGGATGTTGAAGAGCGTCCTGGACAGAAGTAGGAATAGAGACCGAGGATAGCGAAGTAGCCAAGGTCTGAAGAGGTGGAGAGAGGCGATGGAGAGAAACATAGTCCGCCATTGGATGAGCGGTAGAGGCCGACACCGGAGCAGCAGAACACGGAGAAGCCGAGGTCGAAGCCGACTGCAGAGGAGCAACGGGAGGAAGAGGGCGACGAGTATAGACCCGAATGACAGGGGGTCGAGGAGGGTCAAGGGTGGGAGGAGGCGGAGGGATGGTGGGAGGTGACTGGACGGGAATCACCGGCCGCGGGAGGGAGGGTGTTGGAGGAGGTGGTGGTAGAAGTGGGGGCAAAGGGGGGGGGGAAGAAGGGTTGATCCTCCCGGAAAGTAACATCAGCCGATACAGAGACCTTCCGGGTGAGCGGAGAGTAGCAAACATAGCCCTTTTGGGTGTGGGAGTAGCCGACGAAGATGTGTTTGGCCGCACGGGGATCCAGTTTGTCAAGAGTGGGGCCCAGGTGATGGACAAAGTAGGTACATCCAAAAACCCGGGGGGTGAGGGGGAAGGCGGGTGTGGAGGGAAAAAGAAGGCTGAAGGGTGTAGCGTTTTGGAGAACCGGAGAGGGGAGACGGTTGATAAGAAAACATGCAGTGGACACCGCAAAGTTCCAGAAGACTTTTGGAACATGCATGTGAAGCATGAGGGAGCGAGCAACATCAAGCAAGTGGCGGTTCTTTCGTTCGGCGACCCCGTTTTGTTGAGGGGTGTAGGGACAAGAGGTCTGGTGAACAATACCGAAGTTTGCGCAGAGAGTGGCAAACTCGTGGCTAGTGTATTCCCGGGCATTATCAGAGCGGAAAGTTTTAATGGTGGTAGAGAATTGCGTACGAGTCTCTAACACAAACGCCTGAAAGACACGAGGAAGCTCAGAGCGATCATGTAGGAGATACAATCAGTTAGTGCGAGAGTAATCATCAATAAATGTTATAAAATAACGATAACCAGAAATGCTAGAAACTTTATACGGTCCCCAAATATCAGAATGTATTAAATCAAACGGAGCAGAGCTCCTAGTACAATGAGCGGGATAAGAAGAGCGAGGCTGTTTGCCAATAATACAAGAATCACATTTAAAAGCAGGAAGAGAAAGGTCTGGAAGCGCCTTCTGGAGGATAGGTAGAGGGGCATGCCCAAGCCGACAATGCCAATCAGACGAGGAAACAGAGGAAAGGGATGTGGGAGAGACATCGAGGAGGTAGAGCCCGTTCTGCAGTCGACCCCTACCAATGGTAATCCGCGTCTGCCGATCCTGTATCAAAAAACCAGAAGAGGTGAAGGTGATAAAGCAATTCATATCAGTAGTAAGACGACCAACAGAGAGTAAATTAAAAGGTGAGGCTGGCACATAAAGAACGGAACGAAGAGAGAGAGAGGGAGGGAGGAAGAGATTAGCGCATCCGGAGACCGGGACAAGCGCACCATTGGCCACAGTAATAGACGGGGGATGAGCAACAACAGAGAACTGGGGCGGCCGCATGGAAGTGATATGGTGGGTGGCTCCCGAGTCCAGGATCCAGCGAGATACGGAGGAAAGACAAGCAGTACCTGCAGTGGAGGAGGAGACAATACCTGCATGGGAGGTGGAGGCAATGGAAGCAGAGGGTGGGTTGAGGAGCCCCTGGAGTTGTTGCAGCTGAAGGCGAAGAGCCTCAAGATCCATACCAGTCGGAGGAGAGCTATCGGTAACAGCGGCAGTAGGCGGGCGAGGAGGGTAGCCATGTTTCTTGTGACAGACTGCTTCAGTATGGCCATCCCGGCCGCAGTAGGTGCACTTGGACCGTCCGCGGCCACCACGGCCCCGCCCACGGGAGCCCGTACGTCCACCCCGAGTAAAAGAGGGTTGTGGAAGTAAAGGAGGAAGGGCCTGCTGAAGAAGGGCCGGCGAGGGTGGTGCAGGAGCCTCCGGTGGAGGGGGTACTCGAAGTAACATCGAGCAAACATCGGAGAAGGAAGGGGTAGTGGGTGAAGCCAGAACCTGGGCTCGGATACTGTGCAGGTGTGGCGGGACGCGAGCCATAATCATAGCAATACAAACAGCCTCCTTCTGGGCGCCTTGGGCAGCGAGATCAGTAGTCGCGGGCTGGTGCTGAATCCAGGCCTCCGTGAGAGTTTTAGCACGGGCCACGAAGGAAGTCATGTCCAGAGCTTTGCCAACATCCAAGGCTTGAAGATCAGTGAGGATGTCAAAAAGGTGTTGAATGCTGTCCTTCCCTGAGTACAACGAATGAAGTTCATCCCACATGGCTTTGGCGGTCTCATGATACATGATCATCTGGTACGGCTCACCCTCCACCGAGTTCAGGATCCAGGTCTGGACGCGACCGTCATTTCAGAGCCAATCATCAGTAGGAGGAGTTGGTGAGCCCTGGGTAAGGTGACGTGCAAGACCCTTGGCCTGTAAGACGCGGCGGACGGAGTGGACCCAGGGGATGAAGTTGGACTTGCTCGAGAGGGAAATAGTAGTAATCCGAAGCTCATCGCGGAGTTCAAGAGGAGCCACGTGGTCGGCCGGGGGTTGAGCGGTAGTGGAGTCGCTGGAGGACATGGCGACTGAGGAGGAGCAGACAGCAGAGCTCGGAGAGAACAAACCGTGCGGCAAGCAGCGGGTGAAAGGAGGTCGCGGCGGACTGGAGGAGATCGCGGCGAACTGAGGGAGGTCGCGGCGAACTGGGTGAGGTCGCGGCGAACAGGAGCAGTCCGCAAAAGGAGGCCGCGGCGAATTGGAAGAGGTCGCCGCGGTGTGGAGCAGATCTCAGCGGATTAGAGCAGAGCTGGAGCAGTCCGCGACGGAGGTCGCAGCGGTTTGGAGCAGAGCTTGGAGGAGGTCGCGGCGAACTGGGGGCAGTCCGCGGAAGAGGTCGCAGCAGTGTGGAGCAGATCGCAGCGGACTGAGGCAGGTCGCTGAAAAACACCGTGGCGGACTGAAGAAAGATCGCGAGGAAGAAGCCACGCAGCAAGAGAAGAGCGCACAACGGACACAAGGAGAGCCCGCAGCGGACAGGAGCAGTCCGCAAGAGACTGCGGATAGGAGCAGTCCGCGAGCACAGAGACTCGAGCGGACAAAAAAAGAGCGGACTAGAGGGAGCAGTACGCGAGCAAAGAGGCTCGAGCGGACACAAACGGAGAGCGCAGCGGACAGGAAGGATCGCTCGGAGCGGATAGGAGAGGTGGGCCCCACGAGTCAGAGCAGACGATGGCTATAAGAAGCCTGAGGAGGGTGGAACCACGGAGGGAGAGAAGAGAGGCGGAAGCAGAAGGGCAGTCCGCACGAGACCGGAGCGGACAGGAAGGCAGTCCGCAGGGTAGCCGAGCGGACAGAAGCAGAGGGGCAGTCCGCAGAGAGGCGGATGCAGAAAGGCAGTCCGCAGAGAGGGAACCTGGCTTTGATACCATGTTGATAGTGCCCGAAGCTTGTATGTATTATTCCAGTATGTAAATACAAGGAGAGAATACAAATATATAGGAGAGAAGAGAGAAGAATAAATCCTATACATGATGTGGGACTAAAGAAGGAGGAGAAAAGAAAATAAATAAAGAGGGCCATCAAATGGGCCTTTTACATGGGCTTTTCCAATAAATATCATGAAATCTATTCCATACATGATTTTAAGCCTTTATAAGATTACTTTATCATCATCAAGAACATAAACAATTTTCAACATATAGCCTGAGAAGAAAATATTGCTTTTCTTAGGAAAATCTTATAATGCTTGAAATTTAATAAATGGACTTGTTATAGTATTTTTGATGGTCCAAATGTAAACTGTGTCAGAATCCCGTGTTGTTCAATCATTCTTCATTACTTTTGCGTAAAAGCAAGGCATGAATTGTTTTTATGGTGTGGATGATAAAAATATGTTACTGTGTTTGAAAATCATGGATGTCACTAAACTTAAAATCAACATTGGGTGGATAATTTCTATTCTCTTTTGAATGAAAAAATTATTTAGGATAATGTATATATCATATTAGTGGGTGTTATTAATGGATGTTCTTATAGATCCTACACTACTGTATGCATGCAACCACCACAACATATCACACAATGACATGCAACCACCACAACATATCACACAATGACGCACACAAAACTTACTACATGTAAATTGAACCATTTGCTCGATAAAGAGGAAGGAACTTATAACATCATTTATTCCATTAAAAGATTTGATATGGCATGCGTGCATAAGTTTAAAACTGTTTTCTTCTTGTTGTTTTTTTGGAAATTTGACATTCCATTTTGCACATGACATATAATATTGAATTCTTTTTGACACTTTGAATCTAGATATGGCAGGTGAAGTATGCGATATCATATTAGATAGTTTCCAAATTCCCATTAGGTTTAGGTTTCGTGTGTTATCGACATGACGCGCTTCTTAATTCGTGTTAAGTGATCCTATATTAAGGCATCTATATTCCGGGATTTTGATCTACACAGAAATTTTGTTGAATACTTCCATTTCATATGTCGAAAGTGAAAATTCTTGGTGGTATCACTCACTTATTGTAACCCAGATGATCATATTAATCATCTGGGAGCTTTGTCATGTTAGTCAATCAGATCTATTGTGCCGCAATGAGTGAAAAAATTTCTCTTGTAGTCCTGTTTGAACTGAAAGGCCTAGAGTATAGTTTATAGCGTAGGCTGGTCTTGCATTAGATGTAAAAGTTAATGAAATCTAGAAAAATAGCCTAAACATAATGTTGCTCAATAGACAAAAAAAGAGAAGAAATTACATTGTTGACTAAAATGCACGTATAGTTTAGAAATCTCCAATTCTTGTCACCCCAACATTCTTTTTCTTCTAACATTTTGTCTTCCAGATATGGACCCTTTCTGCTATTATCCCCATACTTTCAACTACTCGTAGAGTCCGATCGTGTGCGCATCTGCTTGCAACTTCCTTGGCTGAGAAAACAGGTTGGCAGTAATTATGTTTTCACCTGTTGCTTGCGAACTGAAAATTCAGTACTAAAGAATATATTCCTGATTGTTAGACTTTTGATTTAAGGGAGATCTTAACCACGTCGCTGAGATTATTGTTCCCCCGTTGAGATGATTTTGAAAATGATATGATGTTCGACTTTTTCTTTTATACATATAACTGCGGTGATTTTTAATGAGAGTGCATTGGACTAGGATCGGAACTTTGAATTTTAGTGTTGGATTTGCATTACGTTGTTTGGTCTATTGGATAATTTGTGCCGTGGTTATTGGATAAGTTGTGCCGTGGTGGTTGAACGCCATATTTTATCCTTTTGGTGTTGGAGGAGAGAAATATCACATGTAATCTACTTTGGAAGCCTCCGAAGAATTTATAATTCTGCTTTGATAATGCATTTCAGATGTTCATATCCCAGGAATGGAATCCTCTCATAAAACTATCAAATTTTATGCGCTCTCTCATTTTTACCTTCAACGTGGCTCTTCTTCATTCACTCCTATTGAGTACTTATGAGGTACTTTTGGTTGTACAATTTTCTAATCCTCACATTATTTTCATTCAGCTGTTTGTGCTAGCCTTTATTATCTATTTAACAAGACTACAGAGCAAGTCTATTTTTCACTGTCCACTTTACTTACTCCCTCTAGTTATTTATACGGTTATCCATCATTTATCTTAACATTGCCATTTTTTTTTTTTAGAATAAGTTGGTCTCTTTATTATTTTGTCACATAGTGTATGTTGCTTCTCTTGTATTAGCTGCTCTACCTATGTAAAGAAGGGTCTCTTTCCATTCAAGAATTATTTTGACTATTTATTTTAACATGATATCAGAGCAAGGGGAATTTGTCTCTCAACAGCTCCAACATGTTTCTTCTCACTAATTGTCGACTCAGTTTTTCGATTGCTTATAGCTACTGGGCGATCATCGATGCACAAACTCGTTCGTCTTAGCTCCCAGTCAACTTTCCTATTCACTCCCTATATTAGCTAGTTGTTGTCCACCGGGCCTACCCATTGGCTCACCTACTCACTAGTAGCTTCCGACCCTTCTCTCATTTTTACTAATTGATGTTGCTGCTGCTGAAGGAGAACTGATCCTCCTAGAAGGATGTCCTCCCATCTCCACCCATCGCCGACCATTTCTTCTTGGTGATTTGAGGGAGCATTTCATGCAACTTTCCACAAAGGTATTCCCTCCACCTCTAGTTCATCTCCCCAACATGGATCAATACATTCAGCTCCATGTGCCATTGTGCTAGACTATCTTCCTAATTCCTTGACACCATTTATGAATTTATTTGGCAAGTCACCACCATTCTTGTCACGACGTCAAGGAGAACCAAGGCGAGTGTCGTGCGCCTGGACGCTTAGGCGACAAGGCGGACGCCTAGACGATAATAAGACGAGCAAGCCGCAAGGCGACAACTTAAGGCGAGCACTAAAAATGCGCATAAGTTATTCAATTTGATTCTTCATATTACTCTACTGGACGACGAAATGAATTTTGGAATTTATTGAAATTCTCCAAAAAGGGTATTGTCAAGAATACTATTGGTACTGAAACCTTTAAAAGAACACCCAATAATTTATTAGGTACTGTGCGAAGTATTTGAAATACGGGAAAGAAGTACCATTCGGGTAATATTTCTAATGGAGTTGCAAATGGATCCACCGGTTTACCAATCATTGACGACTCTAAAACTGCTAAGCCCACATTACATGCAATAGTGCCTAGAATTACTACTGGAAAAATATATAAAAGATCATTGGGTCATGCGGGTTCTCCATAATAATTATGTCCCATCCCTTTAGCCAATTTAGCTCTTAATACGGGATCATTCAAATCAGGTTTCTTTGTTATTTGGATAGGTTAATTTTTGTGGATCCATCCCCCAAAGGAACCGAACATGATAATTTTTTATCATCCGGCTCGAGCAAGAATCATAGAAAGAGATTCAATTTCGATTTCATACATATCCACATGTATAATGTAGATAGAATGTAGAATGATTTTATGTCAGAAAAGATTTCTAAAATTACATTTCTTCGAGTGCAATGATTCGATTCATTGAATTGAGTTCTGGCAAGTAAATTCTCAATATCCAAGTAGGCTTACAAATTAAATTATGATCAAGTATTTTTTGGATTGTCTCATGCTTGATGCGCTTATTGTTGTTAGCTTATATAGGTTTGCTGCTCTTGTTGTTGTTGGCTTATATAGGCTTGATATTTTTGTTGTTGTTGACTCCATAATTCTTGTTGCTGACTCAATCTTTCTTAGACTATAGCTTCCACATATTCAATACAAGCTACTGATCTCCTCTCGCTCCGTCTATCATTTTTGAAAAAACTTTTAATGGTGGAAAACTTGCCACCGGCTCTAACTTTGCTCGGATGTTCTTTACCTAAAACAGACGCAAGGATGTCATCTCTTCCCTGTGACACTGTTTCAGTACTCTGGGACTATTGGCTCGACAACTCATCTTACTTAAAAGTAATAAATATTAATGCAGAATTGCAGATAAGAAATTATATTTCACAAGCAATATTATTATTAATAATTTACAAATGATGAAATGATACATTTACACTTATAATTTTAGATGTTAACTCAGTTGTATCTTTATTAATGTATTCACCGGTCTTTCTTTTACGAGCGGCTTTTCATAACTCCGCACGTAAAATTGGTGCAGTTGCACCTTGCTCAACCTTGACAATAAAATGAAAAAAATTATCATTTAAATTATTGAGAAACCAATTTTTAAAATAAAAAATACGAGAGAGAAGTAGAGAACTGATACCATTCTTTTTTCTAATCCAGAATAATCCATTCTGGAAGTAGTATGAAAAGTTTTCTGTGCTTTTGCTCTCTCTGTATTAACCATACTTTTCTCCTACATAAATAAATATTTGTTAATACTTAGATTACTTATAAGTTATAAAGTTAATAAATGATATAAAATATTGAATTTAATAAGAACACATAACCATATATTCTGAAGTGATGCGATGGTCGACAAAAACTCTTCAGTCTTCAGGAGTAATAAAGTTATACTTGACAGGTACATTGTATCGATGTTCTAAATCAACAACTTTTATATAAGTGACAAAAAGTTTGAATTTTCAAGACCTCCAACTTTCACCCATGTTTTTCATTAATGCATTGCAAAAACTATCAATAATATCAAAATAAATCTGAAATTAATAGACAATATTGATTAAAGATTAACTAAAAAAACACAGTTATGTATTTATTTAAAACAGAGTTATGTACATTTAATTCTTCTCATATTTGATCTTTAAGTTGTTTATCAACTTCCTTGCATGCAACATATGTAATTGACACATAACACCTCACAACAGAACTCATAAAACTCATCAATTTATTTATTTCAGTCCCGGGAATAATGCGACCATCATCACTCACAGAAATAATAAGCTTCTTCCCCTCTAGCCTAAGGTTATTCAATTCATTTATTTTAGTGAAGTCTCTTGTTGACTTTGATGAAGATCATTTATCTGTAATTTTTCTTTAATAAGAAAACCCTAAAAAATCCTAAACCATTCAAAACCCTAAACAAAATTCATAAAAAACTACAATGATATTGAGGTACTACCACATAATCACACATATAAATATATATGTTAGTGCTAAATGCTAATATAGAACTATAGTTAGGTGGTTTAAACATGTACAATAAGAGTTAAAAATGCAACAATTAGACAAATATATAGAGTCATTGTATTTTTAGGCTATCAGATACAAAAATGCGTATTGTGTTGTTTATATGCATTTAACATAGCCAAAATATTAGATTGGAAGATTCAGTGACTGTCTGCTACACAATGTTTATACTACTACTAGTAATAATAAAGACATTACCAAAGAGCTCAAAACTGAGAAAATGGAGAAATAATATACCTAAATGAGAATATGAGATATGTCTAAGAAGAATCGTTAAATCGAAGCAACGAAAAGAAGAAACTTTCTCAAAATCGCCTTTAGGGTTTTTCGCGCAAAGCAACGACTGTAAGAACCAAAAAGTCAAGGTAAAAACTAAAATTTACGGCTCACAGTTTAAAATAGATAGGATAGACAATGATTTTTACAACAACCACTGTCTATTCTAGGGTTTATGGTAAAATAGACAGCGTTTTATATATAAACCGTTGTCTATTCTAGGGTTCAGAGTATACTGAACCCTAGAATAGACATCGATTTATATATAAACCGCTGTCTATTCTAGGGTTCAGGTAGAATAGACAGCGATTTATATATAAACTGTTGTCTATTCTAGGGTTCAGAGTATAATAGACATCGATTTATATATAAACTGATGTTTATTCGAGTATAGACATCGGTAAACCGTTGTCTATTCCCATATTTTTTAAAAAAAATAAGACGTCAATGCCCAATGCCTTGTTTACAATAGGGCGCCTGGACGCCTATGCGACGCCATGACAAGAATGGTCACCACATGGTACTAACGACACGAACTTGATAGATTTTCATTGATCTACTACCAGGTATTTGTGACGTTCTTGATTAGAGTTTCTAGTGTTGATTTCTAGTCAGCGCACGCCCATGTCGACTGCCACTGTGCTCTCAAATTTTACCTTCCAGGCTTCTGGAAATTTCGGGACTGCATGCTGACCAACTCTAACTATGTTGATTGGAGTGTTCCCTTTTCTTTCGTGGCGAGATTCCAACATAAATGTCATCATCTCATTAAGAAGCCTCCGCCACGCACAGTTACCTACTCTATTGATTGAGATGCCTTAGCTCACTCCTCGACCTAGTTAGTAAATAGTCTATCGGATGCTTATCTTCCTCTCATCTGTCGTGATGAGACTATGAAAGTTGCATGAGAGCATCTGCTTGTTCTTTACTCTAAGGGTGCCTAGACTTCCTAGGTTTATGCCCTCTGCTTTAATCTTTTTTGCACGACCGAAACTCACTCTGAAGACTGCATTCCAAGAGGTTTAATCTTTGGGATCTGAACTCATGCATCATCATTTCTCTATCGACACTGCAACTCAGCAGAAGTATTTTGAGGAATTGTTAATTTTTCTACTACCTCCAACACGTACCATACACATATGATGTAAGAAGTTAACAACTCCAAACTCGGTTCATCTTGAGTTGTGAACCCGAGTGGATTCACCGTACGATAAGTTACCAGTTTGTGTTATGAAGACTTAATTAATAATGAACATCTTGACAAATTCATACACAAAGCTGCACAATGAGAATGTAGTGATCAATAAAAGCTTACAATCATAACAGAGTAGTAGTAGTAGTATTAAATAACCAAAATAAAAGCAAATATGTTATTATGATATGACATAAAGCCAATATACTGTCCAGTATAAACATATCCTGTTCTTATAAGCTGAGTACATAACTAAGCCATTCATTCTGTAACATGATATAATGGTGGAAAATCAATCTAATAAACCATGTTATTATAATGATGTTCCATCAACTATTGCCTCAAACCTCCATCAGACAATTGTGTCACAACAAATATGGAGGAATACACCATCTGCATTGCATTTGGATTAACAGTGACGGTTCCGAGATCAACCAAGTCGTCAAGCTAATGAGAAGAATATAATCTCGCCATATTCTCAGATAACAGAGAAGGACTCACCCTCGACCAAACCCAACTAGCAGGAATGAGTAAACCATCAACCTAATATATCAGGCTAGCTGGGAGGAATACAGTCCTCTACAAACCCAACTATCAAATGCACTCGAACTCCAGGGTGGAGCACTACCTCAACTTAAATACTAGTTACCAGGGAGGAGTAAAAGTAAAACATGAACCAAATTTGTTATACACCACGGTGTGCAAATAAAAGCCTTCATGAACATTTTTCCCGTTTTGGTGATTAATGACCAAATTGTCTAGTGTAGACCCTTAATGAACAAATTACACAACAACAACAACAACAAAACCCATATAGTCCCCAATCATTGGGGGTATGGGCGGGAGAAGATTGGAAACAGACCTAATCTTTGACACTATGCACAAAGTGGCTTCTCTCAGAGGAGAAAAACCTAACTTTTGACAATAAATGCACAAAGTGGCTGCTCACAGATACCACTGAAATATTTGTCCTCTTTACCCTCACGTTTGTTGCGGTATCATGCCCTCAAATCAAAGCCAAAAGCATCCGAGAAGACAGACCCAAGAATCCATTTTGATTTATGCGCACATAGCCATGCTTCCTTCATGACCAAATTATCCAACATAAACTCCTTAATCCCAAACGAGAATGCTCCTGGTTGGCTTGGCATAATTTCTAAGAAATTACTCTAATTGGGTCATGTCGGGTCATCTTGGTTCAAAGTGATCCGAGACGATTGAGTTTGGTCAACCTCAATCAAATAAAATCCCAACATACCACACCAAGTCATATCATCTTAAAATAGATCTAAATGTGTCTTCCTCCGAAGTTCCATGTCAAAACAAGTCAAAACATGGTATACTCACTTGTCACTCGCTTCAAGGTCAAAATGTGAGCTATACCCAATTGGTACTCATGCCCCTAACAGACCCCGAGGGGATCAAATCTTCTGCAGCTCAGTTGAGTGTCAAGTCTCCGCTAAGGAGCTTGATAAAGAGGGTCCCGAATTCGATCTCGAGCCTCGACAACCTACTTAAGAATTTATTCCGCATGATTTCAGTTCATGTTCCCGACGAGGGTCCCACACGCGCCCAGGAGATTTGGTTGGGGATGTTCTCGCAATTCGACTGCAGTCGGCCACCGGATCTGGGTTCATGTGCCCGGCGAGGGCCCCACCGTGGTTTCTAACAAAAGATGCGGAATAAATTCCCAGATAGGTTGTTGAGGCGTGAGATCGAACCCACGACCTCCTTTATCGAGATCCTTAGCAGAGACTTGATACCCAATTGAGCTGCAACGCAGTTGGGTATTAAGTCTCCGCTTAGGAGTTTGATAAAGGAGGTCCCGGGTTCTATCCCGGGCCTCAACATCCTACTTGAGAATTTTTTTCGCGTGATCTGGGTTCATGTACCCGACGAGGGTCCCACACGCGCCCAGGAGATTTGGTTGGGGATGTTTTCGCCATTCGACTGCAGTCGGCCACCGAATCTGGGTTCATGTGCCTGACGAGAGCCCCACCGTGGTTTCTAACAAAAGATGCGGAATAAATTTCTAGGTAGGTTGTTGAGGAGTGGGATCGAACCCACGACCTCCTTTATCAAGCTCCTTAGCGGAGACTTGATACCCAACAGAGCTGCAGCACAGTTGGGTATCAAGTCTCCGCTTAGGAGCTTGATAAAGGAGGTCCAGAGTTTTATTCCGGGCCTCAACAACCTACCTGGGAATTTATTCCGCGTGATATGAGTTCATGTACCCGACGATGGTTCCACACGCGCACATGAGATTTGGTTGGGGATGTTCTCGTCATTCGACTGCAGTCGGCCACCTGATCTGGGTTCATGTGCCCGACGATGGCCCCACCGTGGTTTCTAACAAAAGATGACCTTATCCTATCTCAAAGAAAATACTGTCTTGACCTTTTTCAGGATGCTGGCTATTCGGGATGCAAGCCTGCTGACACTCCGATGGATGTCAACCACAAGCTCTGTATTCAAGGCTCTGGTTCAGATCTGCTACTTTCAAATCCTGAGTATTATCGTCGTCTTGTTGAAAAACTGATTTATCTTAGTATGTCAAGACCTGATATCTTCTTTGTTGTTGGAGTTGTCAGTCGATTTATGCATGCTCCACAGACCTCTCATCTTCAGGTCATTGAGCGCATTCTCCGATTCTTGAAGGTGGCGTCTGGACAAGGGATCGTATATAAACTATCTTCCTCTTCCTCCCTAGCTCTGATTGCCTACTCTGATGCTGATTATACCGGGTCTCTGGATGATCGATGCTTCACGACTGGTTTATGTACTTACTTCGGAGGACGTCTTATTACCCGGCGTAGCAAAAAAAACAATCAGTTGTTGTGCGTTCGTCTGCTGAGACCGAGTATCATGCAATGACCGTTGTTGTGTCTGAACTCACCTGGCTAGAAGGCCTACTTCGTGATTTGGGAGTTAACTTGTCCTCACCCGCAACTCTATTGTGTGACTGTCAAGCTGCTATACATATTGCTAAGAATCCCGTATTCCACGAGCGAACTAAACATATTTAGGTTGACTGTCATTTCATTCGGGAGAATGTTAAATTGACGAAGTTGGAGTTACAACATGTTACTGCTATCGAGCAAGTGACTGACATTCTCACCAATGTCATACCACGATCGTTGTACTATCAGTTTTTGTCCAAGCTCGGTGCCTATGATTTGTATGCTCCGGCTTGCGGGGGAGTATTGAAGAAAAATGTAAAAGCCCAATATTAAGGCCCATTAGTTCAGCCCATTCTCTTTGTTTAGTCCCACATCGTAAGATTTCTTCTCCTTCTCCCTTTCTGTTCCTATTTAAAGTGTACAATACATGTATTCATATTGTAGAAATGGAGAAAGTCAACCTTGTATATATGTTCACTTGGTAATAGTTACAAGTATACACACCCTTATATAAGAGAAGAAGGAAGGAAAAATCCTAATACATGATGTGGGACTAATACAAGAGAGAGAAAAAATAAGAAACAACATGGGCCCTTAAATGAGCTTTTCTAACACTCCCCCGCAAGCTGGAGCGTACAAGTCGTAGGCGCCAAGCTTGGATAAGAACTGATAGTATAGCGGCCTGGAGAGAGCTTTTGTCAGGATGTCCGCAACTTGGTCGGTAGCAGGAACATGCGCCAAATCTATCTTCTTTGACTGTACCTTTTCCCGGATAAAGTGACAGTCAACTTCGATATGCTTTGTTCGTTCGTGAAAAACCGGATTCTTGGCAATATGAATTGCTGCCTGACTGTCGTAAAATAAGGTTGCCGGAGATGAGAGACGAACACCTAAGTCTCTCAGAAGGCCTTCAAGCCAGGTTAGCTCAGAAACGACAGCAGCCATAGCCCGGTACTCGGCTTCGGCAGTGGAACGCGCAACCACATTCTGTTTCTTGCTACGCCAAGTTATGAGGTGTCCACCAAAGTAAGTACAGAATCCAGTTGTGGAGCGCCTATCATCAATAGATCCTGCGTAGTCAGCGTCAGAATACGCGACAAGAGATAGAGATGTGGATGGCTTGTACACGAGTCCTTGTCCGGGGGCGATCTTGAGATATCGAAGGATGCGCTCGACAGCTTGAAGATAAGATGTCCGAGGAGCGTGCATGAAACGGCTCACAACTCCCACAGCAAATGAGATGTCTGGTCGAGTCACCGTAAGGTAGATCAGCTTCTCAACCAAGCGTCTGTAATATTCCGGATTTGTAAGTAGCTTGTCAGAGTTAGAGCTATGAGCCGAGAGCTTGTGATTTGCGTCCATAGGAGTCTCTGCAGGTTTGCACCCAGAATAACCTGCATCACGAAGGAGGTCCATACAGTACTTCCTTTGAGATAACACAAGACCATCAGGGCGTCGGGCGACCTCGAGCCCAAGAAAGTACCGAAGGTTGCCCAGATCTTTGGTTTGAAAAGCAGAATTCAACTGTGCCTTGATCTGTTGTATTCCTGTCGTGTCGTCGCCAGTAATCAGGATATCATCAACATAGACCAGAAGAATCACAGCCCCGGTTGACCGATGTCGGGTGAAGAGAGAAAAATCAGCCGAGCTCCGAGTGAAGCCACTAGCACAGACCACCTTACTGAATTTTTCAAACCATGCACGCGGGGACTGTTTGAGACCATAAATGGATTTCCGAAGGTGGCATACCAAAGACTCCCCCGTGGTCTCAAACCCGGGAGGCTGCTGCATATAAACGGTCTCCTAGAGATCGCCGTTGAGGAAGGCATTCTTGATATCCAGCTGATAAAGTGGCCAGTGACGATGAACAGCCAAGGAGAGAAGAACGCGGACCGTGTTCAATTTGGTCACGGGAGAGAAGGTTTCCTCGTAATCAAGGCCATGTTGCTGAGTAAACCCCCGTGCCACAAGACGTGCCTTCAGACGGTCGATAGTGCCATCCGCTGCATGTTTAATGACAAAGACCCATTTGCAGCTAACAGGGGTGTGGCCAGCAGGAAGAGGAACCAGATCCCAGGTCCGGTTAGCCCAGAGAGCCTGCATTTCATCGTGCATAGCAGCCCGCCATCCTGAGTGGTGAAGCGCCTCCTGCACACTGTTAGGAAGAGAAATAGAGGAAAGGGAGGTGGCAAAAGCATAGAGAGGCGGTGTGAGCCGATGTAGAGAGACGTAGTTGGTCAAGGGATGAGCTGTAGAGACGGGAGCGTGATCGACCGCAGCCGAGCTATCGCTGGCAGCAGGGAGCTGGGTCACGGGAGCATCCATGGATGGGCGACGAGAGTAGACACGGATGAGCGGTGGAGGAACCCGAGGAGGAACGGGGGGAGAGGAGGAAGAAGACGGCACAGATGGCGTGACCGGGACAACGGGCCGGGGAAGAGAGGGAGCAGAAGACGAGGGAGCAGAAGACGAGGTGGTGCCGGGTAAGTGGAAGGGCTGGTCTTCGCAGAAGGTGACATCTGCAGAAACGACCATTTTGCCGGTAGTAGGAGAGTAGCAGACGTACCCCTTTTGAGTGCGGGAGTAGCCAACAAACATATACTTGACGGCCCGAGGAGCAAGTTTGTCGGAAGGAGGGCCAAGAAGGTGGACATAACAAACACACCCGAAGATCCGTGGTGTGAGAGAGGTGAGGGGGATGGAGGGATAGAGGAGTTGGATAGGCGAGGCAAAATTAAGGACAAAGGAGGGAAGACGGTTGATGAGATGACAGGCGGTGGAAACAGCAAAGTTCCAATATTCGGTGGGAACATGCATTTGGAACATAAGAGAGCGGGCAACATCGAGAAGATGACGATTTTTTCGTTCGGCCACCCCGTTTTGCTGAGGGGTATACGCACAGGAAGTTTGATGGATGACACCAAAGTCTGTGCAGAGATCGGAGAAGGCACGACCCGTATACTCCCGAGCATTATCAGTGCGAATGACTTTGAGAGGAGTGGCGAACTGCGTACGCATCTCAAGTAAAAAGGCACGAAAGACAGAGGGAAGTTCAGTGCGATCATGTAGGAAATAGAGCCACGTGGTACGGGAGTAATCGTCAATGAACGTGACAAAATACCGAAAGCCAAAAATACTAGGGAGCCGATAAGGACCCCAAATATCAGAATGAACTAACGACAAGGGAGTAGTACTCCTGGTACAGGCAGGGGGGAAAGAGGAACGGTGTTGTTTGCCGTAGACACAAGATTCACAGGAGAACTCCTGTAAAGAGATATCAGGAAGAGCCCGCTTGAGAATTGAAAGGGGAGCATGTCCAAGGCGGCAATGCCAATCAACAGTAGAGATGGTGGAGAGAAGAGTTGGTGGGATATCCAAGATGTACAACCCATTCACCAGCTGCCCCTGACCAATGGTACTCCGGGTGCGGCGATCCTGCATAAGAAAAGAAGAGGGTGAAAATGTAATACAACAGTCAAGGTCGTGTGTGAGACGACTAACTGATAATAAATTGAAGGGAGAACCCGGAACGTGAAGAACCGAGGAAAGAGAAAGGGTTGGCGTAAGCTGAAGATCAGCGGAGCCAAAGACAGGGAGGGTGTCACCGTTGGCCACAGTGATGCGAGCAGGATGAGGCATTTGGAGATATGTTGGGGGCTTCTGAGAGGAGATATGGTGAGTAGCGCCAGAATCAACGATCCAACAAGGATGATGAGAGAGGCATGTGATACCCTCCGTAGAGAAGGACACAACAGAGGTGACAGCTGAAGCAGCAGGCGCCATGCGGTGACAGAGACGAGGCCGGGCGGCTAGCGGAGAGGTAGCCGGCGACTAGCAGAAGGGAGGCCGGCAGCGAGCAGGAACAGTCCGCGGCGGACTGGAGTCGGTTGAGGCGAGTAGGGCAGACCGCAGCGGGCAGAGAGCCCACGCATACAGAGAGAGGCCGCAGTGGGAGGAGAGAGGCCGCGCGGACAGAGACAAGCCGCAGCGGACAGAGAAGGAGGCCGCGACGAGTAGGGAGGCCGCGGCGGACAGAAAAGAGGCCGTAGGCAAGACAGACCGCGAACAAGCTAAGAGCGCAGGAGCGGGCTGACGAGAGGCCGCGACTAGGCGAGAGGCCGCAGCGGACGGGTAAGAAGGTGGTCCCACGGAGAGAGAAAAAGTTATAAAAGAGAGCGTCCGCAGCAAGAGAGAAGAAGAGCGCACAACGGACAAGAGGAGGGTCCGCAGCGGACAGGAGTAGTCCGCAAGAGATTGCGGATAGGGAAGTCCGCGAGGGAGCGCGCACTGGACAAGAGGAGAGTCCGCAGCGGACAGAGAAGGAGTCCGCAAGAGATTGCGGATAGGGAGTCCGCGAGCAAGGAGGCTCGAGCGGACAGAAGCAGAGCGAGCTAGAGTGGAGCAGTCCGCGAGCAAAGAGACTCAAGCGGACACAAGAGAGCGGTCAGCGGACAGGAAGGAACGCCCGCAGCGGATAGAAGAGGTGGGCCCCACGAGTCAGAGCAGAAGATGGCTATAAGAAGCCTGAGGAGGGTGGAACCACGGAGAGAGAGAGAAGAGAGGCGGATGCAGAGGAGCAGTCCGCAGGAGACCGGAGCGGACAGAAAGACAGTCCGCAGCAGAGCTGAGCGGAGAGGGAAAGAAGAGGAAGTCCGCAGGGAAGGCGGACTAAAAAAAGGCAGTCCGCAGAGAAGCGGACAAAAAAACAGTCCGCAGGAGACCGGAGCGGACAGAGTGGCAGTCCGCAGGAGAGCGGAGCGGACAGAAAAGGCAGTCCGCAGCTAGAGGGAACCTGACTCTGATACCATGTAGAAATGGAGAAAGCCAACCTTGTATATATGTTCACTTGGTAATAGTTACAAGTATACATATATACAAGGTTGGCTTTCTCCATTTCTACATGGTATCAGAGCCAGGTTCCCTCTAGCTGCGGACTGCCTTTTCTGTCCGCTCCGCTCTCCTGCGGACTGCCACTCTGTCCGCTCCGGTCTCCTGCGGACTGTTTTTTTGTCCGCTTCTCTGCGGACTGCCTTTTTTTTAGTCCGCCTTCCCTGCGGACTTCCTCTTCTTTCCCTCTCCGCTCAGCTCTGCTGCGGACTGTCTTTCTGTCCGCTCCGGTCTCCTGCGGACTGCTCCTCTGCATCCGCCTCTCTTCTCTCTCTCTCCGTGGTTCCACCCTCCTCAGGCTTCTTATAGCCATCTTCTGCTCTGACTCGTGGGGAAAGCCAACCCACAGGTCCGAGGATCGGAACCTCGCTTTGATACCATGTAGAAATGGAGAAAGCCAACCTTGTATATATGTTCACTTGGTAATAGTTACAAGTATACACACCCTTATATAGGAGAAGAAGAAAGGAAAAATCCTAATACATGATGTGGGACTAATACAAGAGAGAGAAAAAATAAGAAACAACATGGGCCCTTAAATGGGCTTTTCTAACACATATATATGAGGAATTTGAGAATTTAATAAAAATTTTCATTTATTTTCTCACTCCTTTGATTCGGCACACCTGTAAATTTTCTTAGATCCTCTCCCTCCTTTTGTCGTGCAACTTCCTGCCTGATTCGAGCTAGTGAATTAGCAATCACTGGTACTATTCCTTAGTCAAAATCCCGTATTCCGTCTATCAGAGGTATGCTATCTGGAAATACACTATGAAAACTCACTTTAAATCTTATCTAAGCACCTCTATAACCACTATAAATGCATAATTTTTTTTTTGGATCACATATGCAGTGCATCTGCTTTATATGATCGTTATTACTCTGTCTTATATATTTTTAATAACTTCATAACTTTGACACAAACTATCTCCTTAATTCTCATTAAATCTATTATTTTAGTACTCTTTCATGTTTTCAAATGATATGCTGGTTCACTTTATTTGCAGGGAGGTTTAGAAACATAATATCACAGTAATATTAGGGAGTTTATTTGACATGGTTAATAATTTGAATGATGTTCTTATTGGAGTATTTTGCTCGTAGAAGTGTACCTTATTATACCCATCATGATGCATAATTTCTAAGAAAGAATTATGAAGAACCATCCTACAACTTTGCATAATTTATGGACCCTCGTGTGCTTTTTAAAATTACCATGACCTCCTCTCTAAATTTTATTTGAACAGATTTTTTTGGTAAATGAATGTTAAAAATGTAATTAGAGAGGAGACTTTGGTAACTTTTAAAGTTATTAGAGGGAAGGTTCTTATAATTATGCAATTTTGAAGAGGAGGTCCCAAAGTTTCTTTTGTACATGTATGTTAACATTTTAAACTTGAAGGAGAGATTCTGGTAATTTTAAAAGTTAGAGGGGAGGTTCTAGTAAATTCCCTTAACTTTTAATCACTTTTAGAATAATGCAGATTTGTTTTTTACTGATGCAGGCAGCCTCCGAAACAGATTACCGCCCTAGCCGGATGGTCGTGGTTGCAAAAGGCGCAGAGTCATTCATCAGGGAGTTCTTTGATCAAAACCCACTGAGTCATCTCGGTCTCATAATCATGAAAGATGGTGTTTGTCAACGCCTAACAGAGCTAGGTGGCAGCCCAGATTCTCAGATCAAGGCTCTTATGGGAAAGCTTGATTGCTCGGGGGATGCCTCCCTCCAAAATGCCCTTTATCTTGTCCATGCATATCTTTCGCAAATTCCTTCATATGGCCACCGAGAAGTCTTGATCCTCTACTCTGCTCTCAACACCTGTGATCCTAATCCTGATTACATAATGAAAACAATTAACAGTTGTAAGAAAGCCAAAATAAGGTGCTCTATTGTAGGACTTTCAGCCGAGATTTACATATGCAAGCATTTGTGTGAGGAAACCGGGGGTTCGTATACTGTCGCTCTTGACGAGGTAAGGGTGCATACCCTCTTGCACTGCCTTTAAAATGACTTTTGTGTTTGACTCCTAAAAATTTTGTGACTATTTTTAGTCGCAGACCTATGGTTGTGTAATTTCATTTGACCTCATCCCTTCAACCCAATCAAAAGCCTATTAAAATTCCAAGGCTTGTTTGGGCTCTCCATATTTACTCCTGTGGCGTTTTTGATTTATTTCACCTGAGAAATGGGAAAATGCTTCAAGTGACCTCCTTTTGGAGCTCCAGTGATGTGGGAAGGCCAAAAACTTTATTTGTGTTTAATTTCTCAGTGAAGCTCCTGGAGTTACCGACACTGCTCTCCCAAACGAAGCTTAAGGGTCTATTGGGCACTCCATTTTTGCTCCGCAGGCATTTTTGAATCACCTCACAGGAGAAATGATAGTGTTTGGTTAACCTCCTTTTTGTGCTCCGTACATGAAAGACCCATTTTTAGCTCATTTCTCGGTGCTCCTTTTTCCACCGGAGCCAGGAGCCACTGCCACCATTCTAATTATGGCATGTCTATCATGGCAGTCACACTTTAAGGATGCTACTGGAGCATGCGCCGCCTCCTCCAGCCATAGCCGAGTATGCTGCTCCGAGTCTGATTAAAATGGGTTTCCGCAAAGAGGGACCGAGGTTGCTATTACGTATGTACATGCCACAAGTACCAAATAGGCAGGAGCTACACGTGTCCAAATTGTGAAGCACGAACCTGTGAATCCCACACGAATGTCGGCTATGTGGGCTTACACTTGTTTTTCTCCACAGTTAGAAAGGTCTTATCATCACTTTTCCCAGTCACACCGTTTGAGGAGTATCATTACCTTTCCAATTAGATTGCAGCAGAAGTACCACAGACTTGCTTTGGGTGCCAGCAAAGTCTATTAGGCCATGGTAGCTTCTTTTAACCTTATTACCCCAAGTGAGGTTTATTATGAACCCTCATTTCAATCACTTCCTGATTTGTCTGAGTTATTCTTCGTAAAAATTCGAATAAGTTTTTTCCATATTACCTTAAATCTACTCTTTTCAATCTACTTGTCTAACAAATACAACAATTATTTCTACTCTTCATTATATATTGCCTGCTTTACATGAACAGAGAAACAAAGAGATGACACTTATTCTGTTTTGATAGGAAAACATTGAAGCTTTTATATTGATGTAGCTATAGAATGTAAATAAGAAATACATAATCTATAATTCCCAATTATTGAACTAGTGATATGAATACTATTGCTTTGTTCTGTCAATCAATTTTCTTCCCCTATTAAGTCAATGTAATAACTTATCCCAACTATTTGAAAATCAACTTTGCAAATCGTTACTACGAATACTACCTGAGATGTTAAAGTTAAATCTCGCAAATCATCTTGAACAACTTTTATCGTTGTCCATGCTTCTCCAACCTCATCCCGTCACGTCTATAAGTTGTGTATTTTCTGCTCTTTTTCTAGCCAACTAATAGTGTTACATTGCTTTGGCTCCGTTTGGCGAGGCGTTGGCGGTCGTGAACACGGTGGTTAATGGTTATGAACCGTCGTTCGTGAACGGTCGACCTCACCTAAGGAACTTCATCCATTTTTATGTTCAAAACTGGTAATCTTTTCTTTGTGGCGGTGATATCCGTTGTCATGACAAACATGTATTTTATGACGTTGGAGTTTTTCTCCAAACGCACCGGAGCAAAAACGCAATGCCAAACGGAGCCTTAATTTCATGATTATTGTGAGTAGATGCGCCGTCCATCTAACTTGATTTGGTGATTAATCACTTTTTTTTCTTATATTGTTTCTCTTATATTTGCTAAAAATCTAAAATTCATAAACAGGAAGCAAATTCAGTCCCCTGTTCTTTGTCCAAATGCACTCAGCATTTCTGTCTGACTGTGATTTTATATCCATGAGAGCTTGCATAATTGCCCTGGCTGTGAGAGCCAGCGCCAACACTCAACTCCACAATTCTGAGCCTATTCTGCCGCAAATAACAGCTGACATATTTCGTCGATCTTCGATCTTTAGTTCATTCATGAGTATTTTTTAAATTGTACATTCAGATTCCACTAACGGCTACATATCAATATTTTGACAGAATGGTTTAACTTTTGTGAATTGGCATTTTTGTTCTTCCCTAGAATGATTCTTTATGTTCCTTCTTTATGTTACAGTGCCCGAGCTTCTCTGTGTACAACATGCTCATATTAGTCATGGTTTGGTTGAACTCGGATACAATTTTTAATGAAATAGTGATAACATATTATTGGTTGTATCTTTGTTCATTATCCTCATAATTATACGTATTTTGTAGGGGGTTTTTCCATATTTCTCGTACATTTGTTGGTTATCGTTCATAATTATAGGCAATTTAGGGTTTTTTGTCTTAGTTTGGCTTTAGAATTATGTGTAGTTTGAGTTCACAAATCTGTCTTTGGGTGAGTGAAGTTGCAAAGGGTATTTTTTGTTGTTGTAATATGTTTGAAGTATGTACAGGCAAGCTCACAGAACATTATAATTGTTCTGAGGGGTTAATTATTGTGACCCTCCCCTATGTTTTTTTAAAAATACAGAGATCTCCTTTACATTTTTTGAAATTACAAAAATATTCCCTTTTATCTAACACTGTTAATTTTAGTTACAATAAACCACTCCTCTAGGTCGGGTCTATTTCTAACCTATGTAGCATGGGGATTGGATACAATATAGATACAAGAAACGTGATTTTAAAAAAATCAAGAGTGCGGGAAATGTTTTTAAAAAATAATTATTAATTAATATGTAAGTAAGATAACTAACAAGTTAAGTCTACATAATTGAATAAATTTTATAAGACTGCAATATATATATATATATATTAATAATAGATTATATATATTATATATTATATATATATATATATATATATATATATATATTATATATATATATAATCATTTACATTTCATATAATGCTATAAAAAGTAGAAAAAAGTCCATGAGGTAAGCATTATAAATGCCACTGTACTACATTTTCACATTGTTATATCAATTGATCAATGTTTACATTCACAGTATCACATACAAAAATCAATAATTTAAATATTAAACATTCTACAAGATATCAACATCAGAGTTCCAATCTTGATTCATCAAGCGACAAATTTGTTATCTCAAGTATACTTCTTCAAAAAACTCAATGTCATTGCTTTGAATATCTCACAATCTAGACTCTCCTTAATTGCAATATTTTTAAAATTTAATTAAAAAACATTTTCCGCATTTTGGAACACCATTTCTCATATCCGATGTGTTTGAGATGATAACTCCGGCATTTTCAATACGTTTTACATAGTTCCTAGAGGTATGATAATTGGGACAGGG
>CM077159.1:162654669-162708382 GCA_039583875.1 Platanthera guangdongensis
ATGCTGTAACTCAGATGCTAAATTATAGGATGATATTGCTAGGTAGTTTTAGAGCGCTCTGCTCTTTAGACCTGGTCTTTTTTCTGTCTTCTCTTCTTTGAGAGAGCTGTACGAAACTGCCGACGGCGGAAAATGAGGAAGCTGCCGACCATATTCTACTCTGCATCTCCTTTGATCTGAAAAAACAAATTTATATCCTACAATTTCAGATAAGGAGTCATATTTGAGTTCAAATTCACGTTTATTTCGCATCATTCTGCATAGAGTTACATAAAACTCTGGGAGAACAGAAAACTTGATGTAGAAAACTTTCAGGATTTTTTTTTTGTTAATATAATACCATAGCATTTACATTATTTGTTATTTTTATGCATTATCACCTCCAAAATGTGGATTGGGATTCTCTCCATTTGAGATCCCAAAAGTAAGTTTATCTCAGAGTGAGAATTGATTCTCTTTTCATCTAAAAGTGCATAATTTTTTTATTAAAAAAATGTAATGGATGAGAATTGATTCTATTCTCTATCGATTCCAATGATTTGCACAGTTCGATTTGGTTCCAGATTTTCGTTATCATGTATGGATGATTCCATTTGCATTTTTGCTCTAAAATTGAACCAAACAGTTACACCCCTAATTATATGTTTTGTAAAAATTTGACCATCATTTTTAATTCTAAAGCTCCATTTCTGTCCAACTGAATAGAGCCTATTTTAGATTTTTTTTTTTTTGGGGGGGGGGGGTGGGGGGGGGCAGGGGGATCCTTGATAATTGCATTAACATCATGAAAGTGCATGAAGAAAACAGAAGAAGAAAAAGAAAAACAACACGCTAGCCAAAATCATCATGGACAAT
The DNA here is from genome assembly GCA_039583875.1 of Platanthera guangdongensis. Taxonomy (NCBI): domain Eukaryota; kingdom Viridiplantae; phylum Streptophyta; class Magnoliopsida; order Asparagales; family Orchidaceae; genus Platanthera; species Platanthera guangdongensis. The sequence continues at coordinate 162,655,525 of CM077159.1, forward strand.
CTCCATGAATTCGGTAGGGGCGGAAGTCACATCGTGCCAAACAAAATCATTACAGCTACCAAATGTAGCACAAAAATCCGCAAGTCTGTTGGCCTCCGAGGAATGTGTTGGATAAGAACTTGATTAAGTTCAGCTAGGAAAGAGAGATCCTGCGCCATGAAGTTGGCGTCGCTCCAAGTCGCCTGGTGCATCGAGTTGCGGCAGAACTCCAGCACATTCTTGCAGTCGTCCTCAATAATGACACCCTTAGCCTCCAGCATAATGCGAGGAGAGAGAAGCCGGCGGAGAGAGCGGAGCGCCTCAAGCTCGACTTGGTCGGGATCCCAATGAGGAAAGCCCGAGCCCGCAGCAAGTTGCACAGCCCCGCAGTGATCACGGGGGAGGGGGGATCCGGGGGGAGTAAAGTGTAGGGATGCACTTTACGGTAAAGTGCGGGAATCCAACGACTCGTGTGGATTTTTTTTTTTTTTTGGGGGGGGGGGGGGGAGGGGGAGGGGGAGTAACGTGTAGGGATGCACTTTACGGTAAAGTGCGGGCATCCAACGGCTCGCGTGGATGCCCCCCGCACACATCTCAAAGCAAGATGAGATGCACTCGCTTTGAGATGTGTTCGAGCATCCGACACGAGCCGTTGGATGCTCGCACTTCACGGTAAAGTGCACTTTTGCACTTTACCTCCCCGGTTCCGGGTGGGGGGGGGGGGGGGGGGGGGGGGGGGTTGGGTATTGGGATGAGAACATCATTTAACAATAGTTTATGAGGAGGATAATACTTTTTTTTATAATGTAGCTATAATAATTCGATAAACTATTTTCCTCGTTAGAAGAGAGTTGGCTTTTAGGGATATGGGTATCGACTATGGGTGGGCATAAGGCCCGGCATACACAGGTCGGGCCCGGGCTTTTTCAAAAAAACGTGGGGCCGGACCTGGTGTTTGCCAGATCCGGAACGGGCTCAGGCCTTGTCCTTTGGAGAAGACCTCAGACCTCATCCTTAGGAGAAGACCTGTTTAGGTCCTGTAGGTCGGGTCAGGGTTCGGCCTGGTTAACAACAACACTCAAGACTTTATCTCACTATAGTGGGGTCGGCTATATGAATACTTTGTCGTCATTGTGCCCCATCTTGTGTCATAATCTCACTAATGCCTAAGTACATCATGTCTTTCCTTATAGTTTCATTCCAAATTTTTATTGGTCTACCCATCTCTTGTTTAACATGCCTAGTGATTAGACTCTCACATCGCCTAACAGGTGTCTCTAATGGTCTCTTTGTCCATGTCCAAACCATCTTATACGAGCTTCTCGCATTTTCTTTGCAATTGGTGTTATTCCTGTCTTATCCCGATACATTCATTCCTAATTTTACCATAAACACGGTTAAATAAAATATTTTTTTAAAAAAATACAAATTGAATGATTAAAAAATTAAAACATGAAAACATGAAAAAATCAAACATTGTTGCAGGCCATGGACTTTTAGGCTTTGTTTGGGAGGACTTATTTTCACCGGTCAAGCGGTTACGACCGCATGAACCGGACCTTAATTAAGCTCCGGTCCATGTGATCGTAACCGCTTGACCGGTGAAAATAAGCCCCCCCCCCCCCCCCCCCCCCCCCCCCCCCCCCCCCAAAAAAAAAACAGAGCCTTAATCTTACGGCAACATGAAACATGAAAAGATTTAAAACATGAAAAAAAATTAATGAACATGAATTGCAATAAAACATGAATTTTTTTTTATTAGACGAGCTTCTCACATCTTCTCTGCAATTGGTATTACTCCTGTCTTATCCCCGATATATTCATTCCTAATTTTACCATAAATCCGGTTAAATAAAATATATTTTTTTAAAAAAATACAAATTGAATTATTAAAAACTTTAAACATGAAAACGTGAAAAAAAATCAAACTTTGTTGAAGGCCATGGACTTTTAGGCTCAGTTTGGGGGGACTTATTTTCACCGGTCAAGCGGTTATGATCGTATGAACCGGACTTTAATTAAGCTCCGGCTCATGCGATCGTAACCGATTGACCGGTGAAAATAAGTCCCCCAAACAGAGCTTTAATCTTACGGCAACATGAAACATGAAAAAATTTAAAACATGAAAACAAATTAATGAACATGAAATGCAATAAAACATGAAATTTTTTTATTAATTAATAAAAAATCAATTGCAATAAGATTCGAAAATTTGATAATAAAATTTTTTAAAAAATTGAAAATTTGATCAACGGCTAGGCCAGGCATTTCCATGCCTAGCTCAGGCTTTTCCCGGCTTGATCCCAGGCCAGGCTAAAGCCTAGGTTTTGCATGGGCTTAGCCTGGGTTGGGCACCAGGCCGGACAAATCGATAAAATGGGGGTCTTGTTAGGCCCCCAAAGCTTGGCCCGAGCCTGGATTGGGCCTACCCGGGTCTGGATCGGGCCTGCCCGGGCCTGGACCTTTCAGACTTTTTCAGGCCGGGCCCAGACCGGCTCGACAAGCCCGGCTTTTATGCCCACCTCTAGATACCGTCAACCGCTCCACCTATATTCTTCCTTGATGCCCGAGAGGCCCTCGCAAAACACGTTTCTATGTTTCTATGTTTATGTCAAGTGGAGATTGCAATTTGAGTTTGTTGCTGGTTGCTCGGTTTTTCTCCAGTCCGGAGAATGGGACGTCTTAGCTCAAAGTCGGACTATACATGCAAATAGTCAAAAATAAATCAAGCAGAAATGACAAATACATTTTAACATAGAAAATCCAAAAAAGGTAAAAAACACGTGATCGGATCTGTGTTGAGCCATAATCCACTATTTTTCCTTGAGGTTACAAGTGTTTCAGTTCCCTGAAGGGAGACATGTCACCTCTTTGTTTACAAGCTTTAGGCTCTATTTATTTGGGCGTTTCGCTGCTCCGTTTTGGGCAAACGTCGCCGGAAGGAGGGTAAACAAATGAACTTCCGGCGGCGTTTGCTCCGTTTCCATCCGTCCGACTTGAGAAATGCCCCAAAAAACTCCGTTTGGAGCAACTACCTTCCCCCTCCGTTTTGAACACTCCGTTTCCACCCGCCATATCGACCCGCCACCGCCGAACCAAATGAAGCCTTAGCCTTGAAGGATAGAAAATGGGAAAATGACAGTCCACGAAGCTTTGGAGAGAGATTCCACAGAAGCATCCATGAGTTCGTTCTTCTGAGTCTTTTCTTGCGCTCGTTGTTGCGTCCACGAGAGCTTTGAGTGTGAGCAGACTAGGTAGAGAGCAAAGCGAGCTCCAAGTGATGAAACAATCTAAGTCTCACATTTTCGCTGAAAAACTTTAGAGTTTTTTCTAGTCTCTCAAGTTACTTATCTTCAAATGAAGGGCTAAGAGACTTTTTATAGCTTTCTTGAATGGGCGCATTGATAATTACGCCCAGCTAAATCTTGAATTGACAAATGACGTTGCTCCGTTCTGATCACCTAAATCACCAATTTGTCAGAAATGACGAACTTGCCCCCGGGGCGGTCTCGGCTAGTGGCGGATCTAGGAATTTTAACATGTGGGGGTCAAACATCAACTTCCTCGAACAATTTTTTTGAATGTCTACATCTTATCAGAGTCGTTTCTCCTTCATTCGGCTGTCGTTTTTGATGTATAAGTAGTCAAAATTCATTGTCTTGACGAGATGAATCCAAATTCACTAATCATTTTGCAAAAATGGGGGGGGGGGGACATCCCACCTCCTTAGATCCGCCCCTAATCTCGGCGGTTCGGCCAAGTTGTCTGGCGACGGTGGTGGCAGGAGGTGGTCGAAGGCGGCGGCGGCGCGTCGTAGGTTTACATCGCGTGCGCGCCTCGTGCCCCAGCGCCGTCTCCACGCAAAGGGCGCATGTGGGCTCTTGCGTTGTCTGCGTGCAAGGGGCGCCCGCGGCAGGCCCCACACGCTCGTGCGCGGTGCTCTCCGCCCCTTTCGCGCGACCTGCTAGCGTGGTACCCACATGCGCAAAGCATGTGTGCGGGCACGTCCACGTTTAGTTCTTTTTGGGTCCTTCAAGCGAGCGCTCACTCGATCGAGTTGTCCTGTTTGAGCGTTCCAATCACAGACCCACCGATTTGATTCGAGAATCTATAGGGGGAACCCCATCAGAGTTCAACAACAGTCATATAGGGTCTGTTTGGCGCAGCTCTGGCGGCTGGAAAATCTCTATTCCAGCCGCCAGAGCTGCTTTATATGTGTTTGAGACAGCTCCCTGTGAAGAGCTTTTCAAAAATCTGGAGCTGTTTTGCAGCTTTTCAGAAATCTCCCCTCTCCCCAGCTTCTGCTCTTGCAAAATAGCTTTCTCTCTCACATGTTTTCGAAATCTAATGGTTTCTTCAGTTGGAACATGTTTAGAGGTCGGACGGCCTTCCTCCGGCGATTCTGAGCCCCTGACGGCCTTCCTCCGGCGATTCCGAGCCCCCGACGTCCTTCCTCGGGCGATTCCGAGCGCACTTCTGCACAGAATACCCAAACACTCTGCAGCTTTTCAAAACTGTTCCCCAGAAATCTATTTTAAAACAGCTCTATCCGGATAACAGCTTTTCAATCTGCCAGAGCTGTCCCAAACAGAGTCATAGTCTGTGTGATCAAGCATATAAAACAACTTTCAAAAACACCGCCGCACCACGCACGCCCTTGGGCGCGGTTTATTTTTCCGCTCTGTGGCCGCCAACAAAATAGAATAAAAAACTCCATTTTCCACCAATTGCGCTACTGCATTTTTATCCGCAGCCGAAGCCCCAACAGACCGTTCGAGATGACGCTGCTGCTATGTTACTCTCGGCCTCGCCTTCATCTTTCCAGTAACCATCAGCTCCCAATTCCCAATTTGCTGCAGGTATGTAACCTAGATCCGGCTTTCAGGTCCCAAATTTGACCTAAAGTGATCTTCCCGAACCGTCTCGGCCCACGAGAAGGGACTTCTGTCCATGGCCGCCTCTGCAACGTCGTTTGTTTCCCTGAAGTATTCTCCCTTCTCTGCTTCTCGTTTCGTTCCTCTTTCTTTAAGGATTGGAATTGGGGCCACTAATTTCCCCTTTTGGTCCCTCAAACTGGACCGGATTTTCGTGGGGCGGCATTCTCTTGCAACCAGTGCTAGTTCCCGGCCACCTCCGCCCCAAGCTTCCTCCCGTAAAGATGAGAATTTTTTTTCGAGTAAGCACTTTCACACTGCTGTTCTGTTTTCTATAGAGTAGATTGTAAGATTAGCGTTTAAGATTTTTTCCACAGGAAAGTGCACGGATCTCATGCACTGATTTTCAATACAAAATGAGAAGGGTTAAATATGAAATTACAATTCTCAGGTTTATATGTTTTACATTCAGATCACTGGGTTGAATTCGATGATGCTATAAGCATGCTATGATATTTCAAAAAGTATAGAGAAAAGTTTTAATGACTTCGAATCTAACACAATGTTACTGAATAATCTTGTTGGAGTGTTGTAACAAGAAAACAGAACTAAATGACTAAATCCAAACCTACAGAAATGTGGGTGAAGTGAAACTTTTTATTTCTGTAGAAAGAATCAGGTCACTTCTCCTTGCCACGCGGTTAGAAATCCTTAACCGCAAGTTTTAATCCAAGCTACAATTCTTACAGTTCCCGTTATCAATGATGAGACCAGCACCCTTATTTATATGCGGGCAGTGCAGATACAGTCACCGCCGGGGGGGGGGGGGGGTACAGTAACCACCAACATAGTAGCGGATAGCTGCACCGGACCGCATAACAATGCAGACTGCCAACACCAAACCGCGTGAACGGTTAGCACCAATAAGCCGCACAGTCATGCGAAAAACCGAGTCAGTCAGTGTGGACTTCAAATGACCAAGTTCAACTACGCGAACTGAGAAGCTAGCGCACTCAATGCAATCTGTCGGTCTCCGCGGTCTACCAAACCAGACCGCGCAGTCCTCCGGTAGCCAAAAACAAACTGCGCGGACAACCAACCAGGGAGTTTGCTGAGTCGGACATCAAGAACAAGGATGGACAAGGAACATGCCATACATCAGAATCTAGCCACACTACTCGTGCGGTCTCCGCGGTCTGAGCGGTCTGTGCGGTCTGCACACTTTACACCGTCCACTCCCACTTCAACAGTTTTAACACTACCCCTAGAAGTAGGAAACGGAAATCTGACCAAGCAGTGTCTGCAACCGCTCAAATGGTCCGACAGTGGATTCGTGAAGATGTCTGCGACATTGTCTTTGCTCTGCACATAATCCACCATCAGAGATCTCTCTAACACTTTCTCCCGAACGAAGTGGTGCTTGATCTCAATATGCTTTGTTCTCGTGTGACACACTGGATTTGTAACCAGCTTGAGAGCACTCTCATTGTCACCGCGTAACGGAGAAAGATCTCACACCTCCTCATGGATATCCTCCACCAATCTGCACAACCAGATGACTTCCTGAACCACCAAGGCCAATGCCTTGTATTCTGCTTCAGTGGTGGAAACTGACACGAAGTCCCGCTTCTTTCTGCACTACGAGATAGCCACTGATCTGCACATGAAGACATAACCAAATGTCAACTTCTGATCATTTGAATCTCATCCATAATCTGCATCCGTGAATCCATGCAGTTTGAAGCTCGTGTTCTTCTCGTAAAAGGGACTCATATCCGAGGTGGACTTCACGTACTTCAGAATCCTCTTTGCTGCCACTAGACGAGGCTTCCCGAGCCCCTGCATATACTGACTTACCCTGCCGACTGCATAAGCAATATCCGGCCTTGTGATTGTCATGTATATCAAGCTCCCGACTAGAGCCCGGAAGACCCAGGGATCTGGAAGAACCCTTCCTTCATCTCGTCGAAGTTTCAGACCAACCTCAAGTGGAGTAGATCTGTTCTTCCCCTCCCTTATGCCTAATCGCTTCACGATCCACTCAACATATCCTTTTTGGGTGACGAGCACACCACTTTTTTTCTTCTCTACTTCCATACCAAGGAAATGGTGCAACTCACCAAGATTTTTCATCTCAAACCGGATAGCTATCTCTTCCCTGAGCTTTGCTATTTCTTTATCAGAGTTCCCCATCACGATCATGCCGTCAACGTACAACAACACAGTAACTCGATGATCCTCCCCTTCTTGATAAACAGGCTTGAGTCTGAATCAGATGCAAAATATCCACAGAACTGAAGATATTCTGCAATCTTTCCATACCAAGCCCGAGGTGCCTGCTTCAAGCCATAGAGGGTCTTTTTCAGCTTACAAACATGTCCTGGATGTGTCTCGGACACATACCCTTTTGGTTGCATTACGAAGATGTCTTTGTCAATCTCCCCGTAAAGAAAAATATTATTCACGTCGAGCTGTCAAATCATTCATGCCTTGCATGTTGCCAATGCAATCACCGTCCTTACCGACGTCATCTTGACCACAGGACTGAATGTCTCCTCGTAGTCCTCTTCATAGTCCATGCTATCGTGAGAACCCTCGAGCTACAAGACGAGCTTGTATCGCTCGATATTGTCGTCTGTTTTTTTCTTCAGCTTATAAACTCGCTTGCATATAACAGGAGTAATGTCATTTATCTTGGGCACAAGGTCCCAAATTTCATTCTTCCTGTGGGCAGTCATTTCCTCATACATGACATCCTCTCACTCCTTTACCCTAATGACATTCTCAAAGCATCACGACTCCCGCTCGTCCAAAGGGCCTGCAAAGAAACACGAAACCAAGCTTACTATGTTGTGATCTCTATACCGAGTCGGTGGTATGATAATACTCTTTGACCTCCGCAAGGCCTGATCATGTTCCACCACTTCTGTTGTTTCTTCTGCATCAGATCTCCTGGCAGGTACACTGAGAGCATCACTCCCCCTGCTTCCAGAACCAGAAGCACCTATCCCTGAGCTCGATGCAACCAGAGTTCCTGGAGTCATATGCAGCTCCATTAGAAGATCACCAACAACTTCCTGTCTTCTTCCTTTTTCTCGGCTCTCTTATAGTTCCACAGAGGAACTGCCCTGGTACGATGTTAGCTCATTAAATAACACTTCCCTTGAGACAACAAATTTCCTTGTCTCCGAATTCATGCACTTCCATTCTTTCTTCATCTTATTATAGCCGATGAAACCAAGCTTCCTTGCCTTCACATCCAACTTAGTCCTAAGAGCGTCTGGAACATGCACGTAGTAGGTGAAGCCAAACACCCGAAGGTGAGCCATGCTAGGCTTTTCCTTGAACATTAGCTCATGTGTAGACTTCATGTTGACATGACTCAAAGACATCCTGTTGATACATAAGCCGCACTGGTCATTCCATCTGCCCAGAAGACCCAGGGAATACCTTTGGCATGAAGCCAGCTCTTGCAGGTCTCCGCTAGATGACGGATCTTCCTCGCTGCAATTCCGTTCTGTTGTGGAGTGTGGGCACAAGAAAACTCTCTTCTGATCTCATGCTTTCTGCAGAAGTTGAAAAACTCATTGGAAGTAAACTCTCCCCCATTGTTTGTTCTCAAGCTCTTAATCTGCAGATTAAGTTTGCCTTCAACAAGCTACTTGAACTCCACAAACTTCTCAAACACTTCTGACTTCTCTTTCACAAAGTACACCCAAGTATACCTGGTGAATTCATCAACAAAAACCAACATGTACTTGTTATCAGAGCAGAAAGGTGTGAGGCACGATCCCATTTAGTTGTTGTGAATGCACTCCAAAGGAGTCTTTCATCTGAACAGTGACTTGTCAAATGGAATGCAGTGTGCCTTTTCATATTGACATCCCTCACACACATGACTGTCGCCTAGGGAGGAAAGACTAGACAAGCCTTTTACCAGACCCTTCGCCGCTATAGCCTTCAGCTCGTCCATCCCTACATGCCGCGCAAAGTGTCTTTATTGTCTGCTAAAGAAACTACTATGTTCGTACTTCTTGGTCGCCTGACCACAAGTTTGCCTAACCGCAGAAGTCGCCGCGAACAGACACTGAACTGTTGAACTAAGAGCTGTCAGTCAGACCGCAAGTGGCGAACTGACTAATTAAATCTGGGAAAACTGCCAAGAAAGAAGACCACCTAGTCGCTGATCCCGCGACCTGCTAACCGCCGACTGCTACCCGCTAGTCCACACTGACTCCACTGACTTCACCATTAAAACCAGTTGTCTGGTTGCTCATTGCTAGCCGCACAATCTGCAAGCAATAAACAATCAGGTCACTTCTCTTTGTCGCGTTGTTAGAAAACCTTAATCGCAAGTTTTAACCAAAGCTACCGTTTTTATAGTTCTCGTTATTAATGACGAGGCTAGTACCCCTATTTATAGGCGGGCAGTGCAGATATAGTCACCGCCCTGGGGGATAGAGTAACCGCCAACATAGTGGCGGATATCAGCATTAGACCACATAACAATGCAAATTGTCAACACCAGACCGCGTGAGTGGTTAACACCAATAAGCTGCACAGTCATGCAGACAACCGAGTCAGTCTGCGTGGACTTCAAATGACCAAGTTTAACCACGCGAACTGAGAAGCTAACGCGCTCAATGCAACCTGTCGGTCTTCACGGTCTACCAAACCAGATCGCGCAGTCCGCCGATAGCCAAAAACAAACAGCGCGGACAACCAACCAGGGAGTTTGCTGGTTCAGACTGCGATAACAAGGATGGACAAGGAACATGCGATGCATCCGAGTCTAGCCGCGCTACCCGCGTGGTCTTCGCGATCTGAGCGGTCTGTGCGGTCTGCACACTTCAGATCACCCACTTCCACTTCAACATTTTTAACAATCCCCCTTGAAGCGGGAAGTGGAAATCAAAACAAGCAGTCACAAAACCGCTCAAATGTTCCCTTCGACAGTGGCTTCGTGAAGATATTCACGACATTGTCCTTGCTCTGCACATGCTGCACCATCAGAGATCCCTCCAACACTTTCTCCCGAACGAAGTGGTGTTCAATCTTAATGTGCTTTGTTCTCGCGTGACACACTAGATTTGTAACCAGCTTGAGAACACTTTCATTGTCACCGCGTAGTAGAGTAAAACTTCGCACTTCCTCATGAATATCCTCCATCAATCTGCGCAACCAGATGACTTACTGAGCCGCCAACACTGATGCCTTGTATTCTGCCTCAATGGTGGAAACTGACACAGAGTCCTGCTTCTTACTGCACCACGAGATAGTCGTTGATCCGCACATGAAGACATAACCAAATGTCGACTTCTGATCATCTGAATCTCCACCATAATTTGCATCCATTAATCCATACAGTTTGAAGTTCGTGTCCTTCTCATAAAAGAGACTCATATCCGAGGTGGACTTCACGTATTTCAGAATAATATTTGCCGCCACTAGATGAGGCTTCCTGAGCTCCTGCATATACCGGCTTACCCTGCCGGATTCATAAGCCATATCCGACCTTGTGATCGTGAAGTATATCAAGCTCCCGACCAGAGCCTGGAAGACAAAGGAATCTGGAAGAACCTTTCCTTCATCTCGTTGAAGTTTAAGACTAATCTCAAGTAGAGTAGAGATGCTCTTCCCCCCTCCTCTTGCCGAATCGCTTTACGATCCGCTCTGCATATCCTTTTTGGGAGACGAGCACGTCGCTCTTCTTCTTCTCCACTTCCAGACCAAGGAAATTGTGCAATTCACCAAGATCCTTCATCTCAAACTGAATAGCTATCTCTGTCCCGAACCTTACTATCTCTTCATCAGAGTTCCCCGTCACGATCATGCCGTCGACGTACAACACAATGACTCGAAGCTCCCTCCTCTTTTTGATAAACATGCTTGAGTCTGAATTAGATGCAAAATATCTGCAGAATTGAAGATATTCTGCAATCTTTCCATACCAGGCCCGAGGTGCTTGCTTCAAGCCATAGAGGACCTTCTTCAGCCTACAGACATGTCCTGGATGAGTCTCAGACATATACCCTGGTGGTTGCAGCATAAAGATGCCCCTGTCAATCTCCCTGTAAAGGAAAACATTTTTCACGTCGAGTTGTCAAATCTTCCATGCCTTGCACGCTGCCAAAACAATCACCGTTCTTACCGACGTCATCTTGGTCATATGATTGAATGTCTCCTCGTAGTCCTCTCCGCACTATTGTGAGAACCCTCAAGCTACAAGACGAGCCTTTGATACTGTCGTCTGCTTTTTTTCTTCAGCTTATAAACTCACTTTAAGGTAACAGGAGTAATGTTATCTATCTTGTACACAAGATCCTAAGTCTCATTCTTCCTGAGGGCAGTCATCTATTCATCCATGAGATCTTCCCACTCCTTTACCCCAATGACGTTCTCAAAGCATGACGACTCCCGCTCGTCCAAAGGGTCTGCAAAAAAACACGAGACCAAGCTCACCATGTTGCCATCTCTATACTGAGTCAGTGGTATGATGGTCTTCTTTGACCTCCGTAAGGTCTGACCATGTTCCACCACTTCCGCTGTTTCTTCTGCATCAGCTATCCTGCCAGGTATACTGGGAGCATCGCTCCCCCTGCTTCCAGAGCCAGAAGCACCTGTCCCTGAGCTTGATGTAGCCGGAGCTACTGGAGACTGGAGTCACAAACAACTCCACCAAAAGATCACCAACAACATCATGTCTTCTTCCTTCTTCCCTGCGCTCTCGTAGTTCCACAGAGAAACTACCCTGGTATGATGTTAGCTCATCAAATACCACATCCCTTGAGACAACAAATTTCCTTGTCTCCGGATTCATGCACTTCCATCATTTCTTTCTCTCATCATAGCCGATGAAAACAAGCTTTCTTGTCTTTGTATCCAGCTTAGTCCCGAGAGCGTCTGGAACATGCACGTAGCAGGTATAGTCAAACACCAAAAATATGTCACGCTGGGCTTCTCCTTGAACATTAGCTCATGTGGAGACTTTATGTTGACATGACTCAAAGATATATGTTGATGACATAAGCCGAACAGGCCATTCCCTCTGCCCAGAAGACCCGAGAAATACCCTTGGCATGAAGCCAGCTCTTGCAGGTCTCCGCCAGATGGCGGATCTTCCTCTCTGCAATTCTGTTCTATTGTGTAGTGCACGCACAAGAAAACTCTCTTCCGATCTCACGCTTTTTGTAGAAGTTGAAGAACTCATTGGAAGTAAACTTTCCTCCATTGTCTGTTTTCAACCTATTAATCTGCAGATTAAGCCTGACTTCAACAAGCTCTTTGAACTCCACAAACTTCTCAAACACTTTTGACTTCTCCTTCATATAGTACACCGAAGTATACCTGGTGATGTCATCAACAAAGACCATCGTGTACTTGCTACATGAGCAGAAGGGAGTGAGGCACGGTCCCATCAAGTTACTGTGAATGCACTCCAAAGGAGCCTTGCACCTGGACAGTTACTTGTGAAATGGAAGGTGATGTGTTTTTTCTTATTGACATCCCTCGCACACATGACTGTCGCATAGGGAGGAAAGACTAGACAAGCCTTTTACCAGACCCTTTGCCACCATAATCTTTAGCTTGTCCATCGCTACATGCCCCATCCTCTCAGGACAGATAACAACACTGTCATTCACCCTCATCTTCTCAAAATAAGAACTTGTTGACAAAATAAACAAGTCCTTCACCCGTCTCCCGGCACGGGTAACATCAGCCTTCACCGCTAATACGTTTTTGAGAAACTCACTTCTGTTGGGTCAAACAGAGCGTGATAACTGACATCAACAACGTTGGTCACAAAGAACAAGTTCTTCTTCATTCCCGTCACGTGATATACACTCCTCAGAGTGAGTGACCCCCTGTTATTACCCAAAGAAACTGTTCTCTCCTTCTCAACTGCATGAACAGTATCGTCAGCCGTAATGATAACATCATTACCTGTGTACGTTTGCAGAGAAGTGAACTTTGACTCGTCTCCAATGAGGTGATGACAACACCATGAGTCCACGATCCAGTCCTCCTGGAAGTTGATGGAGGACAGGACATGAACAGACGTTGTCGTCATATCTGTCATAAAGCAGTTCCCCAACCTTCTTCACCCTTGAATCCACCTTCTCTTTCAGCAGCGTGACCTGACTGAAGGTTCACCTTGCAGTCTTTCTTGAAGTGATCAGGTTTGTTGCATCTGTAACAGCTGAGTCCCCCCTTCTTACCTCCATCCTGCTTAAAAGCATTGCTCCTCTCCTGCTGCGATGAGGTAGAAGAACCATCTTCACCATGAGGCTTCTTCTTCTTGTCCAACATCTTCTTATTCCCAGAGTAAAGAATCTCACTATCTCCCCCGGAGATTGAGCACTCAGCCATCTACCTTGCTAAGCTTTCCTGAGAAGCTAGTAAGTTCTCCATCTCCAGCAACGACGACTGATTAGCCCAGCCCTGTACCGAGGTGATGAATGTCACATACTCCTTCCGCAAGCCGCAGATGATGTGCCGCTTTAACTTAGTCTCTGAAATGGGCTCATCTGGGTCTAGTGCTGAAATCTCAGTACACAAATTCTTCATCTTCAAGAAGAAAGAGGACATAGACAAGTCGTCTTGAGTTGCTCTCGCCATCTCATTTTCCAGGAACTGTAGTCAAGTTACATTTTTTTATTGAACAACCCATCAAGGGAAGTCCAAATCTCTGAAGTCGTCTTGCAACCTATGATGTGATCAAAGAGCTCAGGTGAAATAACCCGCTTGATGGTAAACTCTGCCTTTGCGTTAGTTTTCCTCCAAGCTCTCACTTCTTGAACATTAGCTCCATTAGCAATCACTTCTTGTCCATCGTATCCACCGACAACCTCCCAGAGGTCTTCTCCAAGCAGATAGCTCTTCATATATGACTTCCACTTCTTGTAGTTAGTCTATGCTAGGAGCTCAATACCAAGGCTTCTTGTATATCCACCTTCCATTCTACATCTGCTGGTTTGCTCAACTCTCAAAGGTACTTCGCAAAGTCCCGAGGCTGATCACTGCTAAAACCTCTGTCCTTCCGATACCATGTAAAATTTTATAAAATTGGAGGTCGCAAGAACGCTTCAACCATCCAAGTCAAATAAATCACAAGTAAAAAAAAGATGCAAGAACAACACTTGTATTATTTTATGCTTTACAATGCGAGACATACATTGCAAGACATGATTTCACAATGCACTTGATGGATATCACCAAAAAATAGACAAGTACAAAACAGACTGACAAAGAACTGTAACCACCTAGCCGCCAATCAGCCGGACTATCCGCGAGGTCGCGCGAACAACTTAATTCGCCAAACTGCTAAGCTGCCAGACCGCACCCCTAACCTCGCAAACTGCCTTTATTGTCTGCTGAAGAAACTGCTCTGTCCGCACTTCTTGGTCGCTTGACCGCAAGGTTACCTAACCGCAGAAGTCGCCACGAACAGACACTGAACTGCTGAACTAAGAACTGTCAATCAGACCGCCAGTGGCGAACTGACTTATTAAATTTGGGAAAACTACCAAGGTAGAAGACCGACTAGTCACTGAACCCGCAACCTACTGCTAACCGTCGGCTGCTACCCGATAGTCCGCACTGACTCCACTAACTTCACCGTCAGAACCAGTTGCATGTTTGCTCAGTGCTATCCGCACAATCTGCAAACAACAAATAATCATGTGACTTCTCCTTGTCGCGCGGTTAGAAAACCTTAACCGCAAGTTTTAACCAAGCTACAGTTTTTACAGATCCCGTTATTAATGACGAGAACAGCACCTCTATTTATAGGCGGGCAGTGCAGATACAGTACCGCCCTGGGGGATAGAGTAACCGCCAGCATAATGGCGGATAATGGCACCTGACCGCATAACAATGCAGACTGTCAACACCAGACCGTGTGAGTGATTAGCACCAATAAGCCGCACAGTCATGCAGACAACCAAATCAGTCCGCGTGGACTTCAAATGGCTAAGTTCAACCACGCGAACTAAGAAGCTAGCGTGCTCAATGCAATCTGTCGGTCTCCGCGGTCTACCAAACTAGACCGCGAGTCCGCCGGTAGCCAAAAACAAACCGTGCGGACAACCAAACATGGAGTCTGCTGAGTCAGACCGCAAGAACATGGATAGCCACGGAACATGCCATGCATCAGAGTCTAGCCGTGCTACCCGCGCGGTCTGAGCGGTTTGTGCGGTCTGCACACTTTAGACTGCCCACTTCCACTTCAACATTTTTAATACCTCCTTTGTTTTACCCTGATTTGCTCCAGGCAGAGTGACCCGCGACAGCTCCTACAATCTCCCCTTCTTCTTTAGGTATCGTTCTTCTTCCTCTTCTCCCCTTTTTCCATAATAAATATATTATGTTAATGAGTAGTTGACTGAGAAATTTTGAATTGAGGCTATTAAGATGTATGAGTTGGTGTTTTATGAAGATACAACTAGTGGATGCATCTAGGGCTACTTGTGCTTTCTAAAGGAGTTATGATATTCAAATTGTTTCCTAGGAAAATGAAAATAATATGTCTATCACTTATTTCATCTATAGGCATAAGACCTTAGTTGATCAGACAAATAAGCTGATGAGGATAGGTGATGAAGATGGTGATGAGTTTGTTTTAGTTGTGATAATAGACGGGTGGGTGTCCTTATTCCAGATGCGGGATGGACTTCACACCTGCCTGCCATCCTGGCATCACCATTAGGGGGCCCACCTTAGAGCCCACCAAAGCGACTTTTATCAGGGCTACAACCGATACACCCCAACCAGCTCTTCGCTTCCCATCACCAAAAAGCGGTAGGTTGTTGAGGCCCGGGATCGAACACCTGACCTTCTAGATAAGAGGCTCTCACCAACACTCTCATCACCAATTGATCTGCAGAGTCAATTCCAATGATGTTGTTTGGCGCTTCAATTTTTCGGATGGAGATGGAATTGGGCTCAATAAGAATTCATTTTTGTCTATTTTCTCCACCACGCACAAATTCTGACTTCAGGAGGTTTGAAATCGTGATTCTCTCATATGCGCGTGAAGCTTCTTGCTCCTACACGTGTCCTCTCCAAACAAGAGAAGCAACCTGACGCAGGACGAATCTATAGGCTGCGGACGTAGCGTTGCCCTTACCCTACATGCAATGCAAAGTTTGACAGATAATTCAAATCATGCTATAAATAATCTAATCACTCGCACATAACTATAACAAAAGCATAATAATTCGTTTAAGCAAGCGAGTTAATCGACCCTCTGCGTGGAGGGCTAAAGCAAGAGCGCACAACGAATAAACTGTTATGACCTAACTAGGGGAGAAAGAGGAAGTGGGAAGAAGACTAGAAGATTAGGGTTAGGAGAGGAAGAAGAGAGGATACCTGGAAATATTCTTGCTTAACCACCAAGGAGGAGGGGTTGGGTATTTATGCTCCCACCCAACCCCTAGGGCCGGCCGGCCCCATTGGGGCTGAACCCAATGTGGTTCAGCCCCCCATTCTGCTTTATTGATGGGTTTGGGCTGAACCGGATGGTTCAGCCCGGCTTTCATTCCCGGTCTCCTTCGGTCTTCGCGCGTATTTGAATCCACAGAAACGTAGATCATCCGGAGGCATAACATTCCCCTCCCCATCAAGAAGCACCTTGTCCTCAAGGTGAAAATCAGGATAGCGCTCCCGGAACTCCAAGAGGTCCACCCACGAATTGTGCGCCGCGGGCATCTGCTTCCATTTGACAAGGATCATTGGCCGGTACTCCGTGCCGTGTTTCTTCCATTTGGTCATGAGAACTGCTTCAGGTAAGGGCCGCAATTCGCCGCTGCTGGTAGCCTCAGGTAAGGTAGGAGTGACAGAAATAGTGTTTCCCAGCTTCTTCTTGAGGACGGAGACATGAAAAGTAGGGTGAATGCGTGACCCCTCCGGTAGCGCCAAAGTATAGGCGACGGGTCCGACCCGCCGAATGACTCTGTACGGCCCGTAGTAACGTGGGGCCAGTTTCTGATTGGCCCGACGGGCGACTGAGAGCTGACGATAGGGCTGGAGCTTGAGAAACACCTCATCACCGACCGCAAATTCCCGTTCCGTACGGTGCTTGTCGGCTTGAACCTTCACGCGGTCTTGGGCCGCACGTAAATTGTCGCGGAGAAGAGCCAAGGTCCGATCCCGATCTTGCAGAGCTCGATCGACCGCCGGGAGGGCAGTGCCGGCCGGTTCATAGGAGGACAACGTGGGTGGCGGCCGCCCGTACACCGCCGCGAACGGAGTGAGCCGGCTGGCCGTGTGATAAGAGGTGTTGTAGCAATACTCGGCCCAATGTAGCCACCTGGTCCACGTGCGGGGTTCATCCATGACAAAGCACCGTAAGTATGTCTCGACCCCTCTGTTGAGTACCTCCGTCTGCCCGTCGGTTTGGGGGTGATTGGCCGTGCTCATGCGTAGTGTGGTACCCTGAAGCCGAAAAAGCTCCGTCCAAAAATGGCTGACAAAGACAGGGTCCCTATCAGAGATGATGGCCCGAGGAAGCCCGTGGAGGCGAACTATCTCTTTGGCGAATAGGTCAGCCACCGTTTCGCCGGAATATGGGTGGCTCAAAGCAAGGAAGTGGCCGTACTTGGACAATTTATCGACCACGACGAGAATGACTGATTTGCCCTGTGATTTGGGAAGGCCCTCGATGAAGTCCATGGAGACGGTGTCCCAGATCTGGTGTGGGATTTCCAGCGGAGTAAGAAGGCCCGCTGGGGAGATCGTCTCATACTTTTGCCGCTGGCAGACATCGCATTCCCGCACAAACTGCTGAACGTCCCGCTGTAGCCCCTTCCAAAAGACGTTGGCCTTGACCCGTTGTAAGGTTCGATGGATGCCAGCATGACCACCGGTCGGTGAATCGTGAAACTCCCGAATCATAGTAGTACGCCACGGGGACGTGGCCGGTAGAACGAGCCGACCCTGGTAGTAGAGTCGCGTGCCCAGTAAGTGATAGCCAGCCGCTGTGCCTCGACCCTGCTGCAATGCTTCAATAATGTCGCGGAGAACTGGGTCCTGGAGAACCTCTGCCTGTATGTCGTCTAAGGAGGCAATCACCGGCCCCGAGATGTGAGTGAGGGAGCTTTCTGGTATCCGAGATAACCCATCGGCCGCCATGTTCTCCTTGCCCTTCTTGTAGACAATCTCATAATCATACCCTAGAAGTTTCGTCAGCCACTTCTGCTGTAGCGGGGATGCCAACCGTTGCTCCAGGAAATGCTTCAGACTCTGGTGGTCTGTACGGACCTGGAAGTGCCGTCCCAGAAGATAGGGCCGCCATAGAGTGACCGCGTGAAGTATGGCAAGTATCTCCTTCTCGTACGTAGAGAGCCCCAAGGTCCTGGGGGCGAGAGCTTTACTGAAATAAGCAAGTGGCCGACCCTCCTGCATGAGGACCGCGCCGATGCCGACGCCAGATGCGTCCGTCTCCACCACAAAATCCTTGGAGAAATCCGGAAGTGCTAGCACGGGGGTGGTGGTCATGGCCCTTTTGAGGCCATTGAAAGCTTCCTCGGCCTCCGCATGCCATCGGAAGGAATCCTTCTGCAGCAACTGGGTGAGTGGCCGTGCGATCTTCCCGTAGTCCTTCACGAACCGGCGATAGTAGCCGGTCAGCCCCAGAAAGCCTCGTAAGGCCCGGATCGTCGTGGGTAGCGGCCAAGTCACCATGCTTTCAATCTTCCGCGGGTCGGCCCGGACCCCTTGAGCGGAGACCAAATGTCCCAAGTACTTGACCTCCGCCTGCCCAAAAGAGCATTTGGAGCGCTTGGCATACAGTTGGTGCTCCCGCAAAATGTGGAATACATGCCGAACGTGCTCCCGATGCTCCTCCCAGCTCCTGCTATAGATCAAAATATCATCAAAGAAAACTAGCACATACCGACGAAGTAGTGGTCGGAAAATCTCGTTCATGACGGCTTGGAAGGTAGATGGGGCGTTGGCCAAACCGAACGGCATCACCAGAAACTCATAATGACCGTCGTGAGTACGAAACACCGTCTTGTGGATGTCTTCGTCCCGCATGCGTATCTGATGGTAGCCGGATCGGAGATCCAGCTTGGTGAAGAGGCTTGCCCCATGCAGTTCGTCCAGCAGCTCCTCGATCATCGGAATGGGAAACTTGTCTTTAATGGTCGAGTGATTCAGTCCCCTGTAGTCGACACAAAACCTCCAGAAGCCATCCTTCTTCTTGACCAAGATGATCGGAGAAGAGAATGCGCTGGTGCTGGGTCGGATGATGCCGGAAGCCATCATCTCACGTACGCTGCGTTCTATCTCCGTCTTCTGAATGTGGGGGTACTGGTATGGACGAATATTCGTCGGGTCTGCTCCGGCCTTCAGCTGAATCTGATGATCTCTGAACCGTGCGGGCGGTAAAGAATGTGGTGCCTGAAAGATGTCGTCAAACTGAACCAATAGATCCTGCAGTTGCGCTGGTTCCGTTGTTGGCCCAAGAGCCTCGATTCCCCACAACAGGGCCATCATACTCCCCTCTTCCTCCATCCTTTGCAGGCTCGTGAGTGATATCTCCTTGAGCGGAGACGTCTGTATCCCCTGTAGGCAATGCTCTGTCCCCAGGTGCGAGAATTCCAACGGCGTCATCTTCTCCCAATCCGTGGTGACCCGCTTGAGCTGGCGGAGCCACTGCACGCCCAACACCATGTCCGACCCCCGAATCGGGAGCAGGTAGACATCCGTCCGGCACACATAGCCCTGTAGTCGTAGCTCCACCCCCTTCAGGACCCCTTCGCACCTCAACTTGCTGCCATCGGCCACCATAACCTGGAAGGAAGCCCCCTTGTCGACTGCATGTCCCGCCTTCTGTGCCGCTGCGGGGGTGATAAAATTATGTGTACTCCCGCTGTCTATCAAAATAGTCACCCTCTCGTGCCCCAACTTCCCAGCAATCCGTAACGTAAGTGGGGCTGAACATCCTTCCATTGCCTGGATGGACACCCCAAACTCCGCCAAGTCCAAACCATCCACCTCATCACAGGTAGGGAGCTCTTCCTCGTCATCCTCCTCCCTCAGCATGAATACTTGCACCTTTTGGCACCGGTGTCCTGGTGTGTACTTTTCGTCGCAATTGAAACATAGCCCCTTGTCCTTCCTGGCCTGCAGCTCAGGCCACGTCAGGCGTGTCACTGTCGGCCGTCCGGCCTGCGGTTGCTCACGCCGCCCCGCTACAGGTGCTGCTGGTGCTGCGGGAGTGCGTGCTCCCCCTCGATTTCGCTGGCGGTTGCACCGCTCCTCCTGTATCCTGGCTAGACTGATGGCGTGGCTCAGACTGTACGACATGTAGGCATGAACCTCATCTCGCAGGTGGTCCTTCAGTCCCGAAATGAAACAACTGAGGAGGGTCTTTTCCCCCCAATTTACCCGATTTGCCAGCCGCTCGAACTCCGTGCGATATTCCGTCACGGTCCCCTTCTGTCGGAGTTTCTGCAAGGTGGCCTCCACGTCCTCGTATTCCAAGGGGCCGAAACGGGCTGTGAATCCCTCTATGAAGTGCGCCCACGGCGCGTACCCATAGCTTCGCACGAACCATTGTGCCCACTGGTATGCGTCGCCCTCCAAGTGAAACGACGCCAACTGCACCCATTGCTCATTGGGGATCTCTTGGTATGTGAAGAACAACTCGGCCTTCTGTACCCATTCCAGCGCGTCACTACCTCAGAATGTCGGAAAGTTCATCCTCGTACGTTTTGGTTGCATAACAGCCCGCTGGTTCGCTCCTCCATTCCTGCCATATCCTGGCTCTAGCCCTGCTGGCCTGAGTTGTTCGGCCACTGGATTCGGCCTACCATAGTAGTCGTGATAATGTTCCCCTCCGTATCCCCCTCCCATAAGAGGGCCCTCCTCGTCGTCAAAAACGTGTCGGGGAGGATATCCCCGCCATTGTTCGCCTTGCCCCATCCTCGCTGGAGTCCCTAGTGCCGGTGGTCTGGGGAGGATCCCATCTCCCGCGCCATTTGACCCTCCCATGTGCAGCGGCGGCCTCCAAAGAGGCTCCTGAGGTCCAAAAGGGCGGCCGGCAGCCACTCCGGCGACTCCACCTCCGGCGGCCACCCCTCCCGGGCCGATCCACCCCCCGGTGACCTGCTGGTGGAGGTTCGGTCCGGATCCGACCCACGGTCTGGCGGCAGGAGCGCCCGCGCCTGGGCTGCGCGGAATCGGCGCCGTCGGCCCCGTAGGGCTCGGTTGAGCCGACGGCCCTGCGTGGCCGGCAGTCCAGCCTGGTTCCGGGTTGGGGCCACCGTAGGGCATCAGTCCCGGCCCTCCCGTGGTACCTCCGGCGGAAGACGGTGCCGCGTGCGATGATTCTCCCGATTCTGCCATCTTCCCCCTTAGGGTTTGCGTTAACAGCGCCTTCAACTCATCCAAGCGTCCTTCCATACGTTCTTCTAGATTTTTCGTGGAGGTTTTAACTTGTTCTTCGATCCCGGCCACGGAATCCGCCAAGGCGACGTAGTTCTCTTCGATGGTGGCTAAACGCGCCATCTCCGCCTCCGTACGTGTCACCATTGTCGCAGGAAAGATGCTCTGATACCAAATGTTATGACCTAACTAGGGGAGAAAAAGGAAGTGGGAAGAAGACTAGAAGATTAGGGTTAGGAGAGGAAGAAGAGAGGATACCTGGAAATATTCTTGCTTAACCACCAAGGAGGAGGGGTTGGGTATTTATGCTCCCACCCAACCCCTAGGGCCGGCCGGCCCCATTGGGGCTGAACCCAATGTGGTTCAGCCCCCCATTCTGCTTTATTGATGGGTTTGGGCTGAACCGGATGGTTCAGCCCGACTTTCATTCCCGGTCTCCTTCGGTCTTCGCGCGTATTTGAATCCACGGAAACGTAGATCATCCGGGGGCATAACATAAACCCTGCAAATCACAATAATAATAATAAAACAAACAAGTACTATTCAGGAGATCCAAATAACTATGAAATCCAAAACCTCGTATATTAATATTGAGTATTTAAGTTTCATATAATAAATAAATACTCATAAAATGTGGGGGCTGCCCGAGGTGTAGAGATTTGGTGACGCACGGCGCGGTGGAGACGTTCCAGAGGGGAAACAAGGGTTGGTTGGACTAAAATCTGGATCTGACCGGAAGTGGCTGGTTTTGGAAGGTGGGGGGATGGATATAGAAAGTAGGGGTTGGGGAGGGGCTGCAGACGACTGGGAAGTGGCTGGATGAGCGGCTGCAGACAAGGGAAGGTGGCTTGATGGGCGGCTGCATGTAGAGGGCTGATCGGTTGTTGCTGGACAGCAGGTAAGGGTTGGCGGCAGGGTGTTTGGAGGGCAGTAGGGGCGGCTGTCAGCAGAGGGCTGGACGGCTGTTGCTGGACAACAAGTAGGGGCTGGCGGTGGGGTGTTTAGGCGGGTATATGGGTGATTGTAGGAGAAGGATGATGCGGCTGTTGCCGGACAATAGGGCGGCTGCTGTTTGGGAAGGGATTGGATGGGTGGCTAGGGCTGTGAAGAGGGGAAAATGAAGGATATTGGTAGGAGATACCTTGGGGAAGGAGGAAATCACCTAGGAGCCATCACCTAGAGTTCCACGGATTCAGCACCGTGGAGGGATCGCCGGATTTCGGGATTCTTCACACCAAAATCTGTCATAGCCTCCAAGCAGTCTCCTACACATTTATTTATAATAAAGAGATATTAGGGTATTCCATCATTAACGACTATGATTGACCGGAGATGGGGTAGCCCAATTATATCAAAATAAAAGCCAAAATAGTAATATAATATATGAAATCGACTGCAAGCGACAAGCCAGACAGATACGTGAAGTCGGATCATTGATCCGGATACGCCATATATGTAAGTAGCTAATCAGCCCCGAACGGGCCCAAAACTCATCCTCTGCTGCGGTTATGCGTCTCCGTTCCGCATCATTCTCGCCGGCTTGAAAGAATTCATCTCTTGATGAATAGAGATCGAAATTCTCTTGGTGTATGCTAGTTAAGACTCGACGAGGTCCACCAGAGGTCGCCCAAGTATCGTCGATGGTTAAGCATCCTCGCCAATGGTAGTCCTGCGTCTGATTGATTGGTGCGGCTATTCATGCATGAGCCACGATATCATTAATGCTCTTAAGAATACACCGAGGTGCTAGAAGTCCCGATGCGATCACTGGTGCAGACGGTGACGCCATAGGCGACTGACCCAAAGACGGGTGAGGCTCAGAAGTAGACTGGGTGCACGACTGAGGATGTGGAAATGTAGGCTCAAAAGGCTATGAGGGAGTATGCTCAAAAGTCTGTGGAGGTGTAGGCTCATGAGGATCTTCACAAAATGGGTCCACATGTTCGTGATGCTTGTAGTACGACTTTAAGTGCTCAACATTAAATATGAGACCGATACGCATACTCGTTGGAATATCAAGATCATAGATATTTGTTTTGATCCGTCTCATGATTGTATATGAATCCATTTGCCTAATGCTCAAACTTTTAGTAGGCGTCACACGGATCCTCACAACGCGGATTCTCGCCATCACCTGCTCAGCTTCATGAATTACCCGTCCTTGCCAATGATTATTTTCATGTGATTTATGACATTTATTACTAGTATTGATTTTTCGTCGGACCGACTCTTGACACACATGCAAACGATGAATAAACAACTCAACAGACACATGCAAATGATGAAAAAATGACTCAACAGACTCATGAAAATGATGCAAATGAAACGCGATAGACACAACACACTCTCTAAGAGGCAGTCCAACAATGAACTGGAAATCTACAAAATGAAGTAACCTATCAGGAGGCTCTCTTGGTGGAGTGTAGACAAACTCATCTAGTGTGCGACGAGTGTCCAGGTGACCGTGTGGGACATCAACACTCAAATGCTTGTTCGTAAAGAGCCAAATGTCTCTCGGGGAATGTGACACATATGAGGGTTCATCAGGAGATATGTATGAGAAGTCATCGCGAATGCGACAACCACCTGAGTGAAAATCAAGTTCATCGACTAGAAGACGTGATTCTAGAGTGTGGTGAGTGTCCCTCAAAAGAAAGAGCTCATCTGGTGGGTTGGCATGTGGTGTATCCCAAAACTCATCAAGAGTGCGATGTGTCATAAGGAAGGTATTCAAAATATCAGGAGTATGCTCAAGTGTACTTAAGGAAGGCCCTGCTTACGTAATGCTTCACTCAAAATCCATTCTCTGGGGCAAGGCCAGAGATGATAACAAAAGAGATGCCAATAACTCAAAACTCATAGACAAGTGGCTCACCTGAATCTCATCCTCACCAGGATGTGATAGCTCATCAGGAGGCTCAATAGGAGGCTCGTCATAGAACTCGTCAATAGGGTCATGATCCTCCAGATGAGTGCCATCGTAAGGGATAGTGTCTCCATAAATGACAAGGGGATAGAGAAATAGAACTACTCTAAAAAATGAGTCTATAGGTGCGGTGCCAGAAAATGAGTCCATGGTGTAGAAATGGAGAAAGCCAACCTTGTATATATGTTCACTTAGTCATAGTTACAAGTATACATACCCTTATATAGGAGAAGAAGGAAGGAAAAATCCTAATACATGATGTGAGACTAATACAAGAGAGAGAAATAAATAAGGAACAACGTGGGCCCTTAAATGGGCTTTTCTAACACTCCCCCGCAAGCTGGAGCGTACAAGTCGTAGGCGCCAAGCTTGGATAAGAACTGATAGTATAGCGGCCTGAAGAGAGCTTTCGTCAGGATGTCCGCAACTTGGTCGGTAGCAGGAACATGCGCCAAATCTATCTTCTTTGACTGTACCTTTTCCCGGATAAAGTGACAGTCAACTTCGATATGCTTTGTTCGTTCGTGAAAAACCGGATTCTTGGCAATATGAATTGCTGCATGACTGTCGCAAAATAAGGTTGCCGGAGATGAGAGACGAACACCTAAGTCTCTCAGAAGGCCTTCAAGCCAGGTTAGCTCAGAAACGACAGCAGCCATAGCCCGGTACTCGACTTCGGCAGAGGAACGCGCAACCACATTCTGTTTCTTGCTACGCCAAGTTATGAGGTGTCCACCAAAGTAAGTACAGAATCCAGTTGTGGAGCGCCTATCATCAATAGATCCTGCGTAGTCAGCGTCAGAATACGCGACAAGAGATAGAGATGTGGATGGCTTGTACACGAGTCCTTGTCCGGGGGCGATCTTGAGATATCGAAGGATGCGCTCGACAGCTTGAAGATGAGATGTCCGAGGAGCGTGCATGAAACGGCTCACAACTCCCACAGCAAATGAGATGTCTGGTCGAGTCACCGTAAGGTAGATCAGCTTCCCAACCAAGCGTCTGTAATATTCCGGATTTGTAAGTAGCTTGTCAGAGTCAGAGCTATGAGCCGAGAGCTTGTGATTTGCGTCCATAGGAGTCTCTGCAGGTTTGCACCCAGAATGACCTGCATCACGAAGGAGGTCTATACAGTACTTCCTTTGAGATAACACAAGACCATCAGGGCGTCGGGCGACCTCGAGCCCAAGAAAGTACCGAAGGTTGCCCAGGTCTTTGTTTTGAAAGGCAGAATTCAACTGTGCCTTGATCTGTGTATTCCTGTCGTGTCGTCGCCAGTAATCAGGATATCATCAACATAGACCAGAAGAATCACAGTCCCGGTTGACCGATGTCGGGTGAAGAGAGAAAAATCAGCCGAGCTCCGAGTGAAGCCACTAGCACAGACCACCTTACTGAACTTTTCAAACCATGCACGCGGGACTGTTTGAGACCATAAATGGATTTCCGAAGGTGGCATACCAAAGACTCCCCCGTGGTCTCAAACCCGGAGGCTGCTGCATATAAACTGTCTCCTGGAGATCGCCGTTGAGGAAGGCATTCTTGATATCCAGCTGATAAAGTGGCCAGTGACGATGAACAGCCAAGGAGAGAAGAACGCGGACCGTGTTCAATTTGGCCACGGGAGAGAAGGTTTCCTCGTAATCAAGGCCATGTTGCTGAGTAAACCCCGTGCCACAAGACGTGCCTTCAGACGGTCGATAGTGCCATCCGCTGCATGTTTAATGACAAAGACCCATTTGCAGCTAACAGGGGTGTGACCAGTAGGAAGAGGAACCAGATCCCAGGTCTGGTTTAGCCCAGAGAGCCTGCATTTCATCGTGCATAGCAGCCCGCCATCCTGGGTGTGAAGCGCCTCCTGCACATTGTTAGGAAGA
The DNA here is from genome assembly GCA_039583875.1 of Platanthera guangdongensis. Lineage (NCBI taxonomy): Eukaryota > Viridiplantae > Streptophyta > Magnoliopsida > Asparagales > Orchidaceae > Platanthera > Platanthera guangdongensis. The sequence continues at coordinate 162,681,573 of CM077159.1, forward strand.
GAAATAGAGGAAAGGGAGGTGGCAAAAGTGTAGAGAGGCGGTGTGAGCCGATGTAGAGAGACGTAGTTGGTCAAGGGATGAGCTGTAGAGACGGGAGCGTGATCGACCGCAGCCGAGCTATCGCTGGCAGCAGGGAGCTGGGTCACGGGAGCATCCATGGATGGGCGACGAGAGTAGACGCGGATTAGCGGTGGAGGAACCCGAGGAGGAACGGGGGGAGAGGAGGAAGAAGACGACACAGATGGCGTGACCGGGACAACGGGCCGGGGAAGAGAGGGAGCAGAAGACGAGGGAGCAGAAGACGAGGTGGTGCCGGGTAAGTGGAAGGGCTGGTCTTCGCAGAAGGTGGACATCTGCAGAAACGACCATTTTGCCGGTAGTAGGAGAGTAGCAGACGTACCCCTTTTGAGTGCGGGAGTAGCCAACAAACATATACTTGGCGGCCCGAGAGCAAGTTTGTCGGAAGGAGGGCCAAGAAGGTGGACATAACAAACACACCCGAAGATCCGTGGTGTGAGAGAGGTGAGGGGGATGGAGGGATAGAGGAGTTGGATAGGCGAGGCAAAATTAAGGACAGAGGAGGGAAGGCGGTTGATGAGATGACAGGCGGTGGAAACAGCAAAGTTCCAATATTTGGTGGGAACATGCATTTGGAACATAAGAAGCGGGCAACATCGAGAAGATGACGATTTTTTCGTTCGGCCACCCCGTTTTGCTGAGGGGTATACGCACAGGAAGTTTGATGGATGACACCAAAGTCTGTGCAGAGATCGGAGAAGGCACGACCCGTATACTCCCGATCATTATCAGTGCGAATGACTTTGAGAGGAGTGGCGAACTGCGTACGCATCTCAAGTAAAAAGACACGAAAGACAGAGGGAAGTTCAGTGCGATCATGTAGGAAATAGAGCCACGTGGTACGGGAGTAATCGTCAATGAACGTGACAAAATACCGAAAGCCAAAAATACTAGGGAGCCGATAAGGACCCCAATATCAGAATGAACTAACGACAAGGAGTAGGACTCCTGGTACAGGCAGGGGGGAAAGAGGAACGGTGTTGTTTGCCGTAGACACAAGATTCACAGGAGAATTCTTGTAAAGAGATATCAGGAAGAGCCCGCTTGAGAATCGAAAGGGGAGCATGTCCAAGGCGGCAATGCCAATCAACATTAGAGATGGTGGAGAGAAGAGTTGGTGGGATATCCAAGATGTACAACTCATTCACCAGCTGCCCCTGACCAATGGTACTCCGGGTGCGGCGATCCTGCATAAGAAAAGAAGAGGGTGAAAATGTAATACAACAGTCAAGGTCGTGTGAGACGACTAACTGATAATAAATTGAAGGGAGAACCCGGAACGTGAAAAACCGAGGAAAGAGAAAGGGTTGGCGTAAGCTGAAGATCAGCGGAGCCAAAGACAGGGAGGGTGTCACCGTTGGCCACAGTGATGCGAGCAGGATGAGGCATTTGGAGATATACTGGGGGCTTCTGAGAGGAGATATGGTGAGTAGCGCCAGAATCAACGATCCAACACGGATGATGAGAGAGGCAGGTGATACCCTCCGTAGAGAAGGACACAACAGAGGTGACAGCTGAAGCAGCAGGCGCCATGCGGTGACAGAGACGAGGCCGGCGACTAGCAGAAGGGAGGCCGGCAGCGAGCAGGAACAGTCCGCGGCGGACTGTAGGCGGTCGAGGCGAGTAGGGCAGACCACAGCTGCAGAGAGAGGCCGCAGTGAGCAGAGACAGCGGACTGGATGAGGTCGCGGCGAGCGGGAGTAGGCCGCGGCGAGTACAGGCACGCTCAGCAAGGAGCGGGCTATGGGAGGCCGCGGCGGACTGGAGGAGGCCGAGGCGGACTGGATCAGACCGCGGCGGACTGGTTCCGGCCGTGGGAAGCAGAGCACAACAGCGGGCCGAGAAGAGAGGGGAAGCTTGGCAAGTCGCGGGAACGGGGAAGTCGCGGCGAGCAGCGGGTAGAGAGAGGCCGCGCGGACAGAGACGAGAGGCCGCGACTAGGAGAGAGGCCGCAGCGGACGGGTAAGAAGGTGGTCCCACGAAGAGAGAAAAGGTTATAAAAGAGAGCGTCCGCAGCAAGAAAGAAGGGAGGGTCCGCAGCGGACAGGAGCAATCCACAAGAGATTGCGGAGTCGGTTGAGGGAGTCCGCGAGGGAGCGCGCAACGGACAAGAGGAGAGTCCGCGCCGGACAGAGAAGGAGTCCGCAAGAGATTGCGGAAAGGGAGTCCGCGAGCAAAGAGGCTCGAGCGGACAGAAGCAGAGCGAGCTAGAGTGGAGCAGTCCGCGAGCAAAGAGACTCGAGCGGACACAAGAGAGCGGTCAGCGGACAGGAAGGAAACCAAGAGGTTGAGGTCGCCGAGGTCGCGCCGGACAAGAGGAGGCCGCAGCGAAAAAGGGAAGCAGTGGACCCCACAGGATGGCTATAAAAAGGGGGCCAGAGGAGGAAGGAGAAGGCGGGAGGAGAGGTGGTTCCACGGGAGGAGATGCTGCGGACTGGACAAGGGAGGCCGCAGGACTGAAGCGGCTAGAAGATGCGGACACACTTCCGCAGGCCGCAGAGGAGAGGTGGTTCCACGGAGAGAGAGGCAGCAGACAGGAAAAGGGAGGCCGCAGGAGGTCGCAGGCCGCAGGGCGGACAGAATAAAAAAAGGGAGGCCGCAGGAGGTCGCAGGCCGCAGGTCGCAGGCCGCAGGGGGAGTCCGCAGGAATCAGGAACCTTTCTCTGATACCATGTAGAAATGGAGAAAGCCAACCTTGTATATATGTTCACTTAGTCATAGTTACAAGTATACATACCCTTATATAGGAGAAGAAGGAAGGAAAAATCCTAATACATGATGTGGGACTAATACAAGAGAGAGAAATAAATAAGGAACAACGTGGGCCCTTAAATGGGCTTTTCTAACACATGGTATAGGTGGGGGACACATCACTGTTGAATCAATAGATCGCTCAGACTCACTCTCAATCGTGGTCACAAGAAACAAGTCAAAAACAAATGACTAGCCACTTACCGGATTAAACACCTCACTTGGGTGAGAGAAATCTTTATCAGATATCATTTTTGTTGTGTCTGTCGGGACAATGGTAGACATCATAGTGACCTGAGTATGGGAGAGACTCGTACTGCGACAGTCAGTGTATGAATCTAATCGACTAACTCTTGTGGATCTCAAGGACTGTTTATGACGAAGGGCGAGCTGATATGTCTGCTTAAGGGAGTTCGACACAGTATGTACATCAGATCGAAGTCCAGACCGAAATCGGGAAGTGGTTATAGCTGGCTCCTCTCGGATATCACTCCTCACAACTAACTCCTTGAAACGATCCATGTACTCAGTGACAGGGAAAATAATTGCTCGAGCAAACAATTTTGATACGACGAAGACAGATACTTCTGACATAATATACGCTTTATATCCACCCAACTAGTGATGTGATGAAGACGATCTCGCTCACGAGTCCTCTCAATGCTAGACCAATGTGCTCTCACCTGATCTAGAAGTCTAAGTTTCACAAACTTGATGCTCCGCTCACCGAATATCTCAAAACGATCGAGATAATACTCAATATCCAAGAGGCAATAACTGAAAGACTCGAGACTCGAAGAGCTGTCAAAAGAAGGGGCATCAGTACAAAACTGCCACTCGAGATCTCTCTCATAATAATCATCCCTAATGTAATCGAGTCGTATCGAGGGATAACACGATATGTTCACGTGGAGGGATATAAATGATGACAATTATCATACCGATCGTCTCTAATATAGTGGGGTCGTGTCGGTGGATTAACACGATCTCTGAAAGTGATGTGCTGGGATTGAGAATAATCATCGTAGTAACGTGAGGCTCTCCCTGAAAGGGCTCTATGGGAGTGTGTGTAAGTGGACTCGGGATCTCCAACTAGAGGAGAGAAATATTGATGATATCTAGCCATGAAGTAACCTATAGACTCTACAACTACGTATCACAGGAGTGCTCGCATCCTCCCTCTGACATCAATTGACGCAGGACGAATCTATAGATGACAGACGTAATGTTGCCCTAACCTTGTGCAAAGCCCGACAAATAATTCAAATTGAGCAATAAATAATTTAATCACACACACTTGTCTATGACTGAAGCATAATAATTCGTTTAAGCAAGCGAGTTAGGGTTTCCTCTGCGTGGAGGGCCAAAACAAGAACGTGCGACAAATAAACCCTGTAAATCACAATAATAATTTAAAACAAACAACTACTATTCTGAGATCCAAACAAATATGAAATCCAAAACCTCATATATTAATATTGAGTATTTAAGTTTCGTGCAACAAATAAATACTCACAAAACATGGGTGTTGCCCGAGGCGTAGAGATTTGGTGAGGCATGGCGCGATGGAGACGTTCCAGAGGGGAAACAAGGGCTGATTGGACTGGATCTGACTGGAAGTGGCTGGTTTTGGAAGGTGGGGTAAGGGCTGGATATGGAAAGTAGGGGCTGGATGAGCGGCTGCAGCCGGCTGGGAGGTGGCTGGATGAGCGGTTGCAGGCAGAGAGCTGATTGGTTGTTGCTGGACAGCAGGTAGGGGTTGACGACATGGTGTTTGGAGGGCAGTAGGGGCGGTTGTAGGCAGAGGGCTGGACGGCTGTTGTTGGACAACAAGTAGGGGTTGGCGGGGGGGGGGTGTTTACGGGGGGTTGTAGGCGAAGGACGGTGCGGCTGTTGCTGGACAGCAGGGCGGCTGCTGTTTGGGATGTGATTGGATGGGCGGCTAGGGCTTTAGAGGGAAAAATGAAGGATATATGTAGGAGATACCTTGGGGAGGGAGGAAACCACCTAGGAGTGGTCACTTAGGGTTCCACAGAGGTGGCACCGTGGAGAAATCTCCGGATTTTGGGAATCTTCCCACCAAAATCTGCCATAGCCTCCAAACAGTCCCCTACACATCTATTTATAATAAAGAGATATTAGGGTACCCCACCATCAACAGATATGATTGGTCGGAGATGAGGTAACCTGATTACATCAAAATCATAGCCAAAATAACAATATAATATATGAAATCGGCTGCAAGCGACGAGCCGGACGGATCCGTGGAATCGGATCATCGATCTGGATACGTCATATATGGTAAGTAACTAATCAGCCCCGAACGAGCCCAAAACTCGTCCTCCGCTGCGGGTCTGTGTCTCCGTTCTGCATCACATCCGTTCTGCATCACAACCAAGCGGTAACTGGCGAGCACTTAATTTCAGGGTATCATCCACTCTAGTCTCATGCAAGAATTGGAATTAAGTCAATTACAATTCTATTCTCTCAATTCCTTTCAAGCCAACAGAGTCTTAGAGACTGTTTGGGTATTATATTTTTTGCTCTGGCGGCATTTGTGGCTGGCCTAACTGGAGAAACATTTAATTTTGACCTCTGATGTGATGGGTAAAACTATAAAATCTTCGTTGTTAGCTTCATTTCCAACAAAAGGGGGGGGGGGGGGAATGAGTTCTAAATCTATTTCTCACTAGAACTTTATTTTTCACCAACACCACACTATTTCTGTGTGCTTGCATCCTGCTCTTAAAATCCTTTGTTTTGGATTGTGTTACATTATTATTATTATTATTTCTAAATTATTACACATGCTAAATGTTGAATTATTAAGTTGTTTTTCTCCACAATGTTTTTTTAGAATCTTGCAAAAATGCAAGGTATGGTTTGCCTACATTTCATCGTTGTGATTGCCGACCTTTCCTCAGAGGCTCAGACCATCGCTATGCGGGGATGGATGCTTTGTGCACCGGGCTCCCTTTTTTTAATGTTTTTTTAGCACTTCCTTAAAAATGATTTGCTTTCGTTGGCCACTGTGCGCTATGACTCCGGGTCTTGTCTCATGATTAAACTCTTTGGGTCGGTTTGTTTGAGCTTTTTTGCTGCATCTCCATTGTGGGGAAAACGACACCAGCCAAAAAAACTATTTGGTGGCTCTCATTCCCACCGTCACCACTCCAAAACACCATTGTTAGCCTTTTTGAGACCGCAATCATCTCTCTCTATTTCTCACCGCTCAATTGCTGACAAACACCATTTTTAGTCTTTTTGAGACCGCAATCAGCTCTCTCTAGTTCTCACCGCTCCATTGCTGACACTCTCATACCCATCGCTGAAACAAGCAGACCCAAATTACCATCTAAATAATTTCTTTGTTTTCTTGATTTCTTACTTATTTTTGACATACCACTCACTGATTAGATAGATATATGCTATCTGCAAAAAACACTTTCAATTATCATGTGGCAAAAAAAGGTAAAAATAGATTTAAATTAACTTGATTACTTATGTACTCGTTCTTCTGCCAATATATCTCCCTCTAAAAGAAGATGTAGACATGTTTTCTGCCAGAATTTTAATGTTTTATGAATGAATAACCTTATATAGGCCAATTTACTGGGACCTCCCCACTAACCTCTAAGTTTGCTAAATTACATGTTGCACCTCTCTTACTTTTGAAATTACAAAAACCTCTCTTCTTTTTTAAATTACAAAAACCTATAAGAGTACGGCTCCGTTGGTGGGACTTATTTTCAGGTCAAGCGTTAAGGTCCGTTCATGCGTCGTAACCGCTTGACCGTAAGGTCCGGTTCATGCGGTCTAATCGCTTGACCGGTGAAAATAAGTCCTCCCAAACGGAGCCTTTGGAAAATTTATTTTGAGGGGGAGGGTGATTTCTAAAGATAGAGGGTGTAACTTATAATTACGCTACCTTCCATGAAAAAATTGAGTAATTAATAGTATAGTGTGTGTGTATCTAATTATTTGTTGAAGATTAAAGTATCTCTAAACAAAAATAAGCAGCAATGCAAATGCTTCACCTTCTTATGCATGCTCATTGAGCTTCACAAATAGGCTCTCTACTTCACTTACAGTTGATTTCGGTGGGCAGGCCTGCGAGTTATGCTAACGAGGGCAGAAGATGGCATACGCATATTCTTAGCGGTTATGTTTTGGATGTCTCTCTTCTTCTGGGGAAGCGCATGGGACGGAAGACCTGACGATAAAAAGAAGCGTCCGAAGATCCGGAAGTGAATCTAGCAGCCTTATACGAATCACGGATTCTACATACTTGGTTATACACATCCAGTAGGATTGAAGTCTTTGTTGTTGTAGGGTCACAGTATTTTTAGCATGCTTGGTTTATGCAGTGGTGGTAGGATTGAACTCGCATTGTTGCAAGAACTACTAGTTGTTAATGCTACAAATATTAAGAAATGGTCGAGCGAATGAACCCAGAAACAACACGGGTGTATTAGCAAGGGGATGCATCTTTTAGTTTCAATCCCTCTTTGCAAGGGGATGCATCATTTACTAGATAGGAGGTTTTTATGAGCACACCACTTTTTTTTTGTAAATGGCGAAAAGCAAAAATTTTAGTTATTAGCAAACCATAAAAATGTTAAACATTTATAATCATTTATGCTTACAATAGGTTCTATGATAATTGATGTTTTGTGCAAATGCAGGCTGCATAACCTGTCTGATTCATATACACGCTTATCACCAACAATGTAATAATGGAGAATAATCATCTGAGGCTGTTTTATTTGATTTGATTTGATTTGATTTTACAAGTGAAAGGCAGTTTGAAGACAGTGAAGCAGCATGAACTCTCCCTTCAAATTCCTTGGCCCTTGGTTTTTCCTCCATCGTCTCCGAACCCTAGCCCTTATTTTTCCCCAAATTATCCATGTCCCCAACTCGAAACCATCCTCCCTCTTCTCTAGCTGTGAAAACTCGGATTTCTATCCTGGTGGGGAAAACCGCTAATGTTTTCTCAGCATGGGGCGGAAATTTTTTGTATGTGTAACGTTTGATAGTGTAGGCGCGAGACCTTTTTGGTAGTCAAATTTACAGTTGTAACACCATTTATGATTGTAAAATGGTTTTGTACTGTAAATTAAAACTATAGTTTTGCCTGAAATTACAACTATAATTTTACCTGTAAAATAATTTTGTACTTTTTTTTCCAAAAAATATACATGAGATTTCAAAATAATCATAAAAATACATATATTAGTATTCTGTGATTTATTTTTTAAAAATAATTGTATTTTGACCTAAAAATAATTCTCCCCAGCTTATGAGCTCTTTGGAGTGAGTTTTGTTTGCTTTTCCTATTTGACTTCCTTTTGTAGCCGCTTCTTCACTGAGAGTGAGGGCGAGTTGGCCACAAAGCTTGGGCGCGCAATTGATTTTTATGTTCCATTTGGGGAGACTTATTTTTACCGGTCAAACGGTTATCACTGCATGAACCGGATCTTAATTAAGGTCCAGTTCATGCGGTGGTAACTGCTTGACCGGTGAAAATAGGTCCCTCCAAACAGAACCTTAATACAACACACCGTTGTTTGAAAAAGCACTTATTAACCAGGGTTCTTCATATGCTAATGGACAAATATGATTTGCTTATAATAGATATTTCTCAAAATATACTCCTTTGAAGCATCATTTTGATGCATAAATCACTCACAGAATTAAGGGTGGACCCAAATAAGACCTACTGTGGATGACTCCTCATGCTCGATTAAAAAAAAGAGTTTTACTAATTTACCTTTTTACAATAAATTTTATTAAAAGAATGAAGATTTTTTTAATATCAGATATTATTGCGAATCAACTCGTTATTCTGGTAGACAGGTTGAAAATTGAACAATCTTATCTTGGGAACGGTCTAATGGTGCAAGCAATCTAAATAGAGTGAGATGACCGACAAGATATAAATAAATAAAATTTTTTTTACATCATTTTCAAAAATGAAAAAAATTTAAAACAAATTTAAAAATTAACTATGTGCTTGTCGGGGCAGGCGAAGTCCGCAACGGGTCAGGTACTGTCGCGCGGGGCACAAGGAGCTCCCCGTGCACTGTTACTCGTATTAATAGGCGTGCACTGTCACTCGTATTAATATATATTAATACGAGTGAAAGTGCATTGGGCCCTCGTTCCCCACGCGATAATACCTAACCCACCCCCAGCAGGCTTTACCCGTCCCCGGTGGTAAAGCCCGGGATTAAAATATTTATATATATTTTAATCTTGTCATTTTTTTAATTATTTTAAAATATTTTAAAATTATATGTATATATTTATAGTTTTTTAGTTTTATAATAATAAAAATTAAAAAATAATAAAAAATGCGTTCGACGTGTCTCTCCCGATCCCGCCCTGCCTTTACAAGATTTTTCCTCGCCGTCGCCGTCGGCTTCCCTCGCCGTCTACCAGCTGGTTTGCCGGCCCCGTCGAACTCGTCGGGAGTTGTACGGGGGCGAGCGGGCAGGGCCACTGCCGCCTGCCGGCGGTCGCCTGCTCGTGAGACCCTAAACTGGGTCTCACGGGCCTGCCGGCGCGCCGCCGGACAACTCCCGACGAATTTCGCCATGATCCGTCGAACCCATCGGGTGCCGCGGGCAGGCAGCCGGCGGCTCTACTGGCGGCGTGGAAGAACCGTGAGTGCAAGAAAGGGTATCTAGAAAAACTAGGGGTGGGTTTAGGAGGATTTTCCTATTTACGCTATTTGCAGATCCTTTTTCTTGGATTCAACCGCTGAAAAACATCTGGAGGTTCGCTGCATTACACTGCGCAGTCACAACTTCAGATGATAAAAATTTGTATATACAGTAGTATATAAATATAATTTCGTAGCATTTGTATTTTTTAAAATTAGATAATTATTATAATTAGACTTAAACCAACCACTTGTTATATCTCTCTTTATATACTTGTCTCCATTTATCATTCCTGAAGCTCTCTTCCCGGCGCGTGCATACGCGCTCCTCCGTTTTCCCGGTATCAAGGCAGACTTCGGACCGTCGCCGGCGTGAAGCCGTCCCACCGACTTCTTGCTTTCCATACGCAGCGTTCTTGGCTTCATCATCTCCATCCTCAGCGGCTTCGTTTCCATCAAGGGTCCCGACGCCTTGCTTCGCTGCATCGCCTGCTTCCGTTCCCTAAGAAAGAAAATGGGGGATAGGAACCTGACGAGTCCTCTTTCGCATTCCTCCGCTGTCACGGCCGCTAATGGGGCCGCCGCCGCCGCCATAGGCTCACTCACGACTGCTTCTACTACGGCGACTCACTCTCTAGTAATTGAACAAGCCAACAACCTCCGCCTCTTCTCTGTTTACGATCGCATCTCCCACATCTTAAACAGCGGAGCCCGTTACGAGACTTCCGAGCAGATCCGCAACTATTTCTCCCTCGCCAAGTAGGCATTTCTCCTCCTATTCCTTTTTTCCTTCTCTCCTTCAATTTCTTCTTACAGGACCCTAGATTCTATTGCTTATTTTCTGCTGACCCATGAGTCTTATGCTTCTATAAATTTTGTATGTTCATTGTATTTGCGTGGAACTAGGGTTATAAGAGAGCATATCGATTCCCAGCGTCCTCACTCATGCGGCTTTATGATTAGCAATTCTTAAGCAAGTTTTTACAATAACACAGTGGGAGAGGAAAAATAATATAGAACTCTATGCTTTGATTATAAAATTTAGTTTAAATTTTGGTGATTACAGATGAGAGGGGTTTGGCCTTTTATAGGCCTCCAATGCTTTTCTCTAAAAATGAATGATTCTACAATACACGCTCAGGAGATTTTTCAGCCATTCTCTTTCTAGAAATCTCATCTCTAGAGTGTTTTACACACTAGATCTATGCATAGAACTCCGAAACATCTTAAGCACCGGCTGTCTAGATTAAATTAGAAGCTTTTACATGACTCCGACATTTATTTGTATTGTGAATCATGCACTATCTTCTCGAATCTTCACAATCTTTCCCTTTTTCCCAAATGCTCAAAATGCATTAGGCCCCGTTCGTTTGCTACGTTTTGATCCATGGTTTTGGTTTTGAGTTTTTGAAATAGAAAAACAGATGTTCGTTTGGCTCGGTTTTGTCCTATTTTCGTTTTGAATCAAAACCATGCTGTTTTCATTCCTTCTTAAAAGAGGCCCGCTCAAAACAGACCTCTCAAGGTCCGTTTTGACGCTGTTTTGGAATAGACGCTCTTCTTGCCCGCTTCCTTCTTCCTCGTTCCCAATTTCTGCCGGCGATGAGCTTCTATCGTTGCTGCTCGTTGGCGGAGCTTCGTCTTCCAGGGTATTTTGCGTTCCTGGACACGACACAAAAAAGCACCGGCTTCGGCGGAACAAAGCACGGGCCGCCCAGCTTCGTGTCTTCAACCTCGACAACACCTCTCCCGTCCCCGTCGTTGAGCTTGTTTCCATCCCCGAGCGTCACCTCAAGGTCAAGGCCAGGCGTAAGTTTGGGAAGGTGCCAAGGAACGGAGATGTGCTGTTCACCGGGGGGAAGCAGAAGCAGCCATGGATAGATGATTTGAAGGTTCTTTTCATCTCTGTTTAAATTTCTTATGCATATATGTATATATCTAACAGTTGATGTTCAGCTTTGGTGGCAGTTTCCTGGAAATCAGTCTAAAATTCTAGGAAAAAAATTATTTAATTCCCCACAGATTGTGATTCTAGTTCAAATTATTTTCAGCAAACGAACATACGTTTTCGTTTTGCTTTAAAACGGACATGAAAACCATGTTACAAACGAACATAAGTTTTCGTTTTGCCCCAAAACGAAAACGCTTGATGTTTTCGTTTTGAAGCAAAACGAAAACCGTAAATGAAAACATTGCAAACGAACGGGGCCTTACAGTCAATGGTATTCTACCATAACCCAGCGACTCCTTTGCCGTATCTTCGACATGAATTATTTTGATATGTTTCCAAGAGGTCCTTTTGGCACTTTGCACCCCCAATTTGCACCATTTTGGCACTTTGCACCCCAAATTTTTAAATAAGGCACTTTGAACCCCCATTTGCCATAACTTTGGCACTTTGCACCCTAGGCTTAATTTCAGAGGGGTATTTTTATCCAAATTTTGCTGAAATGACATATATTAGCATTTTGCACCCCAAATTCTTTAAATTGGCATTTTGCACCCCGAAATTTTTCACTGGCATTTTGCACCCTGAATTTCTTACATTGGCGTTTTGCACCCCAAATTCCTTACGTTGGCACTTTGCACCCCGAATTTTTACAATGCCATTTTGCACCCGATTTTTCATATGCCTTCAAAATTGAATATTAACACTCATATTACAGAAAATTAGCACCCATATTAGATCATTACGAACAAAACAATATTACATTAAACATAAGGAATGATGTCCATTCCTTATTAAGTGCAGGTATAATTGAAAGAAATGATACAAGAGTCCACATTAAACTTTTAAGTGGAAATTATTTGCAGGTATTGTCCATGGACATGAAACTTTATAATTAGTTCAATTTTAACAGTTTTTGTTAAGTACCAAATGTTGACTTAGGCTACAGAAGATAATCAGCTCAGAACAGATTACTACGGTGAACCAGGGTGGGATGATAATGGCGCAACATTTGAATTGGTGATATATGCAAACAATTTACACAGAGATTTTCAACTTGCTAATGAATCTGCGAACGCCTTCCATAGCTCGTCGGAACCTTAATCTCGTCCCTAAACCACCCAAAAAAATCAATCTATAACCATTACAGTACCTGAAGTCGGAGAAGAAGCCCGATCGCTGTTGATTTCCGACGAGCTTAAGGTTCCGATGACCCTGACGTTCCGACGAGCTTAACACTTCGACGAGCCCAGCCTTGGAGGATCTCAACTTCCACGAAAGCACGACGCTCCAACGAGCTCAGTTCTCCAGCAATTTCGGCGCTCCAGTGGATGACCTAAGTTATCGGCTGCTGGAAAGGGAGAATGTCGGGGTGGATAGGGGAAATGACGGGATGAAAAAGTGCTATCCCTAATATCTGTCATTTAAATGAGATAGACCAAAATGCCCCTCTAAAAATTATCCTAGGGTGCAAAGTGCCAAAAAAGTTTAAATGAGGGTGCAAAGTGTCTTATTTATGATTTCAGGGTGCAAAGTGCCAAAAGAGTGCAAATGGGGGGTGCAAAGTGCCAAAAGCCGCCACTTTTCATATGCAAATACTCTTTTTTGTGGGCGCACCATTGTGTTATCCCGATAGACAAGTGTAAACATGATTGTGCCAAGTATGTTCCTTGCACATGCTTGGGGTGGTCTTTAGTTCATCTTTTCTATAGCTCCTACACCTTCCTTAAGTTTTACACAAGCTCATAGCTGAGCTCCTCAAGGTGATATTCCAAGCTGGTATTTCTCTTACCTTTATTGTACGCCTCCAGTTCCACCCTAATTATTGAGTTCGGAACTCCTACTTACTAAGTCTTTCTCACCTCCTCCTGATCTTCTAAGCGATCTTTCGGGTGTGTTGCTCTACACTTTTTCTATTGTTGGACCCAACTTCCTTGTTCATTGAATTAGGCATTCACAATGAACCAAGTCTCTTCTCCCCTACTCTTCTTTGTGCTTGATGACCGATGCTAACTTTTCACATGTCTTATGCATCTGGCACACAAGAATCATTTGAGGGGTGGGGACCTTCTCTTCATCTTCTTGATACATGTGTGCCCCCTTTTTATAGTTTAGGATAGTTACCTTCCCACCCCTTTGGCTATTGGGCACATCATAATCTTCCCCATCCCTTGTTCTTGGGAATGTGGTTTGACGTGCCTCTTTAAACCCGATAAATGTCTCAACCATTATATGACATTTGACAACTCCTATACAACACTTGATGCGATTTACGCTTTGACCATGAATTGAGTCGACCATGATCTTGAAAAAGGCTTCATTCTTGTTTATTGAAGCAATCTTAACCAACAACTCCAAGAATGCCTTCACATATTTTAAACTCTCTTATATGTTCCAATCGGCCGAGTTACACTCAGGATTCATCTTCTACATAATTGAGGTATAACTACAGTTGAAATAAACGATTATTCCATTGTTAGGGCGACCATTGGCTATTTATAGACTACAACTCTAATTCAATACGACAACACAACTCCTCAAGATTGACGAAAAATATTCACTAAGCCCATCTTGTTACAGCCCCTGATCATATCCTCTGAACCGAGTCTCTTAGTTAAGCAGTCTGCAATCTGCCTCTTGGTCGGCACGTGACTCAACTCCAGTAGTCCATTATCAAGTTTTTCTTTGATAAAAAAATCTATCAATTTCTATATGCTTTGTACGATTGTGTTGGACTGGATTGTTTGCAATACTGATGGCTGACTGACTGTCACACCACAACTTCATCATGTCCTTTTGGTCCAGCTTCAACTCCTCAAGCAATCCTTTCAGCCATAGGAGCTCCGCAACCTGTACTGCCATGGCTCTGTACTCCGCCTCTGTCATCGATCTAGCCACTACCGACCGCTTCTTGCTCCTCCACGAGACCAGGTTGCCTCCCACAAATATGCAATAGCCTGAGGTAGACCTCCTATCATCCGCACAACTTGCCCAGTCAGAATCGCAATATACTTCGATCCTCACGTGCCCGTTCCTTCTGAAGGCCAGCCCCTTTGCAGTAGCACTTTTCAAGTATCGCAGAATCTGATACACTGCATGCATATGACCCTTCCTCGGGTCATGCATGTAGCGGCTCACCACGCTTATAGAGAATGAGATGTCCGGGCGAGTGTTGCTCAAATATATCAACTTCCCGACTAGCCTTTAGTACATTTCCCAAGCTACTGGTTCTCCGGCCTCTGCACCCAGTTTACACCTTTGATCGATTGACGCCGCAGCAGGTTTGCACCACAACATCCCAGTTTCAGTGAGGATATCCAACATGTAATGATCATGGTCCTTCACCTCGAACTCCTTGCCCAGGGCCCCCTTGAGATGACCAATCTCATGCTCATTATCCCTATAATGATCATGTCGTCCACATACATTGCAAGCATGGTGGTGTGACCTTCATTCTGCCTGAAAAACACAGTGTGATCTGCATTGATCTGGCGTTACCCCATCCCAATCATTGCTCTCCTGAATCGGTCGAACCATGCGCGAGGTGACTGTTTCAGCACATAAAGGGATTTTTTCAGCATGCAGACCCTGCCTTCTGTCTTGGCCATATCAAATCCCGATGATATCTCCATGTACACCTTCTCTGCTAGATCTCCATAAAAGAATGCATTCTTCACATCTAGTTGGTGTAATAGCCATCCCCCGTTCACTGCCAGGCTGATGAGAGTCCTAACGATGCTCATCTTTGTAAAGGGTGCAAACAACTCGTCGTAGTCGATGTCATAGGTCTGGCTATACCCCTTGACAACCAATCGAGCTTTGTAGCGCTCAACCCGTCCATCTGGGTTCTGATTTATGGTGAAAACCCACTTGCACCGAACGACCTTCTTGTCTTTTGACAGCCGTACCAGCTCGCAGGTCTTGTTCTTCTCAAGAGCCCTTATCTCTTCCTTCATTGGTGCCTTCCATTTCAGATTGTCTTTAGCGACCTGCCAATTGTTAGGTACAATAACACTATCCAAAGATGCAATGAATGCTTCGTGTGTAGGTGAGATATGATCGTAAGGTACAAAAGATGCAAGGTCCCAACTGTATCTGTCAGGAAGATTTCCCACATTGCTGCGAGTAGTCCTTCGTAACATAAGAGAAGAAGTAGGGAGAGGATAAATGATATCACCTGAGGCATGCTGAGGTGTAGGTGTTCCAGGAGGGGGATGACACATGCAAGAGACTAGGAGCTAAACTGGGCACCAACACTAGATCTTGTACTGCTGGAAGCTTCCTCCTTCTACTGTATGTCAGCAGTTCCCCCTGAGCCGTAGGTCTCACATCTTGCCTCTGATCCTCAATCTGCTCCTGCTCATCATCACTCTCTCGTTCCTCTTCCGCAGATCCTCCCTGCCATACTTCCAGATCTGTCACCAACATTTCTCTTTTTAGCCTCATACCCTCTTTATCTGACGAGTGTAATGTAGGTAGGGCTCTCTCTTGTCGGTAGTACTGTTCTAGCTCTCTAAAGTGAACATCCATGTTCACAAATCATCTTTTCTCCACTGTGCTCCAGTACATGTAACCCTTCTGAGTACGAGAGTAGCCCACAAACACACACTTGACTCCCCTTGCATCAAACTTACCAACACCCGGTCTGCTATCTTTCACGAAGCACACACCCGAATACCTTCAAGGGAAGTATCCCCCATTATGTCCCTGCAGCTGCTGACACAGAGACTTCCACCCTAGTACCTGAGATGACGTCTTGTTGATCAGTTGTGCTGCTGTTAACACGACATAACCCCACAGGCTCTGAGGCACCTTCATGTTTAACATCAGACTCCTTTCCACCTCCAGAAGGTGTCTGTTCTTCCTTTCCGCCACTCCGTTTTGTGTCGGTGTTTAGGCACAGGTGGTCTGGTGTACTATCTCGTGAGCTGATAGATATTCTCTCATTGTCTTGTTGGTGTATTTTGTACCATTGTCTGATCTTAATACCTTAATCGCCGCACTGTATTGTGTCTGTACAAGCTTATGGAAATCTCAGAAACAGGTGAATACCTCACTTTTAGTTTTCATCAAATATAGCCATGTAACACGAGATGCACAATTAATGAAAATAACAAAATACTTATAATCATTTAAAAACCTTACAGTACAAAGTCCTCAAACATCAAAATGAATAACATCAAAAACATAAGAGCTTCTTCTACCCGTATTAGCATACAAACTTCTAGTAAGCTTGCCTAAATCACACGCATCACACCGATTTTGTTTTATTTGCTGCATCAAAGATAGTAGGAAACAATCTAGCTACAGTCATAACGGAGGGGGTGCCCCAACCGCCTCTGATGGAGTATCAGCATATCCTCTGCACTAATCTTCTGTCCTCCACCTCTCGTTGTCTCTACGACAGAGATTAGAGCCGTATCCAGTCCTTCCCGATCCAGATACCACAACTCATCATGCCAAGTCCCAGTTCAAAGTATCTGTCTCTTCCCTTTCTCTTAAAAAGTCACCTTAGGGATATCAAAAGAACAACACATCTCAGTTGAATAATTATGAAACTAATGGATAAAAGGCTAACTGGAAAAAAAAGAACATGCAAAACATTAGACAGTGTTACCGAACTTGAATAATTAACAATACCCTTACCTACCACCGGCTGGAACGCGTCGTCCGCTGTTTGGATGCTATTTGCAGTACCCTTACTGAACCTGAATAATTAACAGTACCCTTACCTACCAGTTGCATCTAGTATTTCACGCGTCAATGCTAAAACCATATGAAGGTGATCCCAGACAACAAATAACTGATCTACCAGTATCCAGTTGGGAGAATAGTCCTCTACGCCAACCATCCATTAGCCATAAGCAGCACTCGCAGAATCATGCAGTGAGGTCAGGAAATTTCACAAGCACTCATATAATGTAAGGGATTACCTCCCAGTGATAGTACTTGGGAGGACATTTCAGATTTACGGGACGATCCACAACTACAAGAAGCCATTATCCAACAGACAACAGGACAGTGGCCGTAAATTGATAAACTAACCTGGAAAAATAAAGGAAGGCGAAAAAAAAAAATCGGGAAGACCCATCTCTACCTAGAGAATCAGTTTTGGTTCCATGGGGAACACGAAAACATAGAACAAAGCAAGGAAAACAAAAATCGGGCTAACACAGAGCGTTAATAAAAAAGATGATCAGATCCAGCAGTTAGAACACAGAAGTGACAGAGATATACCAGATCTAGCTAATTCCATCATGGAAACCACCGCGGGTTGCAGCTCTCAGACAAAATTGCTCCTTCCTCAGCCAGTCATCACAACTGCTTTCACCGAGGTTTCCACAGGGTACCAAGAAGATGGCACTCCAGAGCTTCATTTGGCGGCATCTGGTGGCGCAGCACCCGACTTTCCGGCGACCTCAACGACGGCGGGAAGACGAAGAAACAAATGAAATGATCGCTGAGGACAACATTTTTTAAAGCGAAGGGCAAATGTTAGGGTTTTGGAAATGTTGATCTAACGGACTCAGTTTTTGCAATGATTATCAACGACAGGAGGAAATGACAACACAAAAGCCAACAATGGAGAAATTATGTCTCTTCACTAATGAATTGATCAGACGACTGTTATACATCATTGACCGTGATCCAGAGCTCTCAGGAGGCCCGCATATTGAGATGACATCACATTTAATATTTTTATTTGAATTAATTAAAAACTTTTGTAACGTTACAGAGCTAACGGTCGGCAATTAGTGCTATAAATAGGCTTAGTTATTGTAATTGAGGATGTGGAAATTAATGAATTGATTATGAGATTCTACTGTTTTCCTACCCCATTTGTCTCTCCCTCCTCTTGCCACACTTGTAGTGGGCAGATCGAGTGCTGAGGCGGAATACCGTGCTATGTCCCAAGGCATGTGTGAAGGTCTATGGCTGTGTACTATTCTCCAGGACTTGGGGTTTCCCGTGACGCCCCCCTTCTCCTTGTTTTGCGACAGCAAGGAAACCATCAGCATAGCCCACAATCCAGTTCAACATGACATAACAAAACACGTGGAGGTGGATCGACATTTCATCAAAGATCACTTGGATAAAAAGACAGTGGTCACACCATTCGTCCACTCTAAAGATCAGCTAGCAGATGTGTTCACTAAGAGCTTGAGAAGTGACTCGTTCATGGATAACATCAAAAGACTTGGAATGACTGATATCTTCCATCCGACTTGAGGGGGAGACTTGAGAGTTATTATACAAGTCGTATATTCCGCATTTATTTGTTATTATTACACGAGTGTTGGTTTAGTCCCGCACCGTGAGTCTCGTTATTATATATCATTGTAGTCCCTATATATTCCCACGTTGTGGAAGAATAAAGCAAACTTTCTCTCGATTCAACTGCCACCTCCTTGGCTTTCGTCTAACCTCTTCTCCCCTACCTCCGACCACCCTTTTGGCCATTCTCCGGTGAACTTACAATTACTATCAGTGGGATCTTAACAATGGGCGGTCAGCCAAGCGCGTTCGGCCGAGGGGGGGGGGGGGGCGGACATGGACGGACACGGCTCGCTCCGGCGGCCGCTCCATGCGGCCGCAGGGCGCGGCCGCCAGGGACGGCCGCAGTGCGCGACCGCCTCTCGCGGTCGCGGGAGAGGCCGTTCCCGCCATTGGGAAGGCTGGCGGCGACGCTGACCGCGCCCCACGATCACGGGTTGGCGTCCCCGGCCGACCGAGTTGTCGGCCGGGATCCCCTCCAACCCGAGGGGGTCGTCCGCCGGGGAGCGGAGGTGGCCGAACGTTTTGGCCAGCCACATGCGGTTTGCGTGCGTGGAGGGATCTTGCGCGCGGGCCACGCAGGGGTTCTGGCGTGCCAATCACGTGCGCGGCAGTTAGCCCCATGATCCCCCAAGTTGGTGGGGATTTGAGTGATGGGCTATTGACACCCCATTTTCTCTATATATTTTACCTTGGCCTCATCAACTATGCTTGTCGATTCTTTGCATGCTTACTTGTATGGCCTTCTTGCATGAACACACAAGAGCAAGAACTGCATAGCTCTATCATTTGATTCCCAAACATGGTCTAGACTTGATCGATTACTTACGTGAAGGCATTGCCATCCAATGAGTACGTGATTATAAAATAGTCATGCATGTTATTTTCTAAGCCTATTTACAAAACTCAGGAAATTTCTATACTTTTCTAAAATACTCGTCTATAGAATATTTTACACGTAGATATAGAAGCTTCGAGACATTATAGTTGTCTATATGACTCTAGAAGCTTTTACATGAACCCAAAAATTATTTTATACCCCCAACATGTACATGTCCCTATAATCTTCCACATTTTTAAGAATTCCCGACCTTTCTAGAAACTTATTTTCTTAACAATATGCTGCATAATGTCTTTATCGAAGGGAAAGTTGTTTGGATAAGGAGATTATTTTTTGTACATATGGTTGTCAAATGCTTTGTTCATTCATTCAAACTTACCTGTAGTACATTAATGTGGGTGTGTTGTGAGCCTCCTAGGTTTTGAACCCGATTCCACCACAACAGGGCTGCAACCCGCACACCCAAACAACTCTCTGCGCTCATATTTCACGCGGTAGTTTGTTGAAATTGAGTCTCGAACTCTTTACCTGCTTGATGAGAATCCTTGTCTTCGACTTTCATCACCAACTGAGCTGATGTTACGGGCCTCCTAGATTTTGAACCTGATTCCTCCACAACAAGGCTGCAGCCTGCACACCCCAACCAACTCTTTGCGCTCATATTTCACGCGGTAGGTTATTGAGGTTGAGTTTTTCACCTTTTCCCTCTTTGATGAGAAGTCCTTTTGCTCTCATCAACAACTGAGCTGCTGCAACCTTGTTATGGAGGAATTGGTTCAAAATCCAGGAGGCCAACAACATAAAAAGTGCGCTTTTATGTTGTGAGCCTTCTGGGTTTTGAACATGATTCCTCCACAATAGGGCTACAACCCGCATACCCTAACCAACTCTGCGCGCTCATATTTTACGCGGTAGGTGCGTGGGCTACAACAACCTACCTCGTGAAATATAAGCACAGAGAGCTGGTTGGGGTGTGCGGGCTGCAACCCTGTTGTGGAGGAATCAGGTTTAAAACTCAGGAGGCTCACAATAGGGGTGCTTGTTTTTGGTTCTTATCTTAATATCATTTTCTTAGAGGTGGTGTGCTCGGTAGGAATACTGAGGAAATCTGGAATGTTTCCTGACCTAAATATTTTCATTTCCTACGGAGGAGTTTCTATCAGTGTATTTCATGATTAGTGTGTTGGAGCTGTAAATTATTAGGGGTTATTGTATTTCATGAACACACTTGAAATATGTTTGATTATCTTTGATGGTTTGATCTCTCCATTTTGGTAATATCAGAAAAAATTACTAATCATAGAATTCATATGAATTGCTATTGACGCAGCGATAAATTTTTTGTTACTTGTAGTATTTTATTTCTACAGAATGGTGATTATAAGTGGAGGTTCATGACTCGAAGTTATTTGCAATTTGGTTTTAACTCTAAAATTTTAAGTCTAGATTGAAAATAAATTGAATTTTAGCTATATGTTTACTTCATGTTATTTATGAATTTCCTTGTGTTTTTTGTTCGTTGGTTATTGATAACATCCGATTTGGGTTAATGCAGAGGCATTGATTGTGCGCTTACTGTCAACGACATTCCAGGAATTGCCCCTCGTTTACCTCTACTAGTAAAAAAGGTAACTCTGTATTAGAACTTCCTTAACCATCTAATGAAAGTTCACTTATTTTTTTCAAAGTCTGTTTCCAGCTCATACGTGGTAGGTAATCAAAATTTGGAAAATAAACACGAACTACATATGTGGTGAATTTAACCTTCCTTATGGTTGGCTGTTGGCAGGCTTTGAAAGATAATATAAATCTCCTTTTTGCTGTATTCCTAATTATCACTGATCGTTCATCCTTTGAAACTCAGACTTTACTTGTTTGTTTAGGCTACTACCATAATATTTTATTTCATTTGTTCCATTTTGTGTGGTTGTTAGGGCGTTAGGATTTCTTTTTCCTTTTTCCTTCTCTTCAATGAGTTCTGGTTATATGAAAAATCAGGGGATGGAATAAATGGGAGTGGAAGATGGGGGTGTATTAACATTGGAGAGGAAGATTGTCATAGTTCAATGGAAGCCCAAGAATACTTATGAAATATGAGTAGCGCACTCTATCTAATAAACGTAATTCTAAAAATTTCATTCATCTGAAATGTTCGTTTCATTTGTTTTTGATGGATTTGGAATGTATCTGTTTTTAGAAGTATTTTGTTGAATGTGATTTCATTTTTTGATATTCAAGTAGGAGTATATTCTTGCATGAATTGTTTGCTAGCTGCTAGTCATAGTTATTGGCTATGTTGCATGGGGGCAAGATATGCGTTACGGATACAAGAAATATGATTTTAAAAAATCTAGGATACACGATACATTATTGAAAATTTTTATTATTCAATACGAGTGACAGGCATGGGGCTCCGCCCCTACAGCCAATCGCGACAGTACCCTGATCGTGATAGTGCTCGGGGTGGGCCCTCAATGCCCCGCGTGACAGTACTTCGGCCACGATATTGCCCCGACGTGGCAGCGCTCCCGCCACTCGCAAACCCCTGAACGTTATACTCCGCCCGTGACTCTTTTTTTGTGCATGAGGTTTTGCGATCGGCGGTTAGAGCACCTTTTTATTGTAGGTAAGAGATTTGCCTATATGAGAGCACATATTTTAAAATAAAAAACATAAATTAATGATATTGAAATTTTTGTAATAAAGAGGGTAAAATCGGAAAACTTAATATTTTACCAAATGATATTTTTCCCTTTTAATATAGTATAGATAAGTATAGATTAATGTGAAAACATGTGCGGCATTCACATCTTTTTTATTTTTTCATTATTATTTCTCACATATCATATGTTAAATGAAAACGAGGTTTATGTGTGACAAACATTTATCATATCCTAAATAGGATCCTTGAATAAAAGTATGTAATTTGTTGAATCCCCTCACTTATCATTAAACACTTTTTCTTTCACATGTATTTCTCCACGTCCTTATCAATCACTAAACACATTTTTTGGGCATTTTAGAGCATACTCAGGTATATTCGGTAATATTTGAAAGTATCCGTGAGATAGAGGTGCAAATTTAGTTCCAGCCCGAAAGCCTGGCCTTGGTCTGCCCATTTTTTGTCCTCTTAGGCTCAGCCATGGTTAGTCCTGGGCTCAGTCCTAGGGGGCCTTACAAGCTCCTCTTTTTAGCTGCATTCCCAGCCATACAGCCTAAGAGGGCCGGGCATAGGGCCAGGCACCAGGCATCATCCTTCTGAGACACCTCAAGAGCATCACCACGGCAAAACTACGCCACTTATGCATGCAAGTTGTTATTTTGACTACTTGTTCTTATTCTCATTGTATGTCCGGACTTTGTTATTATGGATGGGATGGTATACATGTTTGTTCCTTTGATTTCGTGTTGATTTGCATAGCTTATTCACGTTGTACTTAAAGTTACTTGCGCTCCAATCAAAAAAAATCCATAGTTTTTTTCTTATTTCAGCATTCTCTTATATTTTGTGCTTGTTGTATCAGCCTGTAATTATCTTATTATTCACCCGCAAAGTTAATTCAGGCTCTATATCACATGCGTGCATAATCTTAAGATTTGCCTGGTATTTCACACACCTAGTGATGTAGGGGTAGGCTAGTGGTGCTCGGGAACTAGGACTCTACATGCACGTGTGAGGGAATATGCGAATGCGATGTTACATGCAATGAGCAGTCGGATAGCAACGACTAGTAACGTAAGCAATGAAAATTAGCAACACCACGCAGCTAACCAAAATAAAAAAGCAATTAAATAAATTTTGGCAATTTGGCAATGACTTCCTCCGCACGGAGGGCCTAAGCAAGCGGCGGCGACTAATTCCACAACAAATATTAGCGTATAAGACAACAACTACCAAACTACGATCACAACACAAGTATAGACAAACAACCAAGTGTAAATGTCAAATACAAACCCAATATCATGAAATACTCACGATGCAGTGGGCTGATCCGAGATGGTGGAGAATTTGAGGGGCCGGATGCAAAACGAGCGATCGAAGACGAACATGGTGGCACAGTGACGTCACGGTGGCTGCACACGGTGGAAAAGAAGGGGTGCGGGCCGGAAACGGTGAGATCCGCCGCTAGGGAATGGATCGGGGTGTCGGTGGGTAGATCCGCTAATTTTAAGGCAGATCCGGGCTACGGGAGTGGAAATACGTAAATGGATGGTAGATCGGGGGGAAGGTAGTGCTAGATCAATTAGATCTAGGGTTTTCAGAGTGTTGGGGGAGTGGATCCACGAGGGGGAAGGAAAGGAGGGGGCGGGTAGGGCTAGAGAGGCCCTAGGGGGACTCGAATTTGGAAAGGAGGGGGGCTGGGAGGTGCTGGGCCTGTAGCAGCAAAGTCGGCGGAACAGGGGAGGCGGAACTCTCCCGGTTTTACTGTAGCTAGAGGCGGAAAAAGGCTTCAAAGCCTGTAGCAATCGGCTGCTATGTCGGTTCCTGGATGGGTTCCGGAGGCTGAAACGAGATCTCGAGGGGTGGAAAATGAAGGTGGGGGAAAGGGGATACCTTGGGGGGAAGCTTGGTGGCCTAGGAGTCGTCACCTAGGGTTCCACGCGTCGGCACCGGGGAGGGATCGCTGGAATCGGGATAGACCTCTCCAAATTCTGCAATACTCTGGAATCAGCCCCTAGCATCCTATTTATAAGAAAACATAACTTAGGGCATCCCCATCAACGACTATGATTGGCCGGGGGTTAGTCCTTGAAATACATCAAAATACACTCAAAAAAAATAAAGTAATATAGTGATTTGACTCGCGACGACGTCCTGGACGCAATCGCGGAGTCCGATCGACGATCCGATCAAGTTTCCTGCGCGAGTATATGTATGTGGCCCCGCCTTGCGGAGAGCTCCTCCAAGTGCATCCGATGGCTCCCCATCAACTCTCCCCGACTGAAAGGCCTTCATCTCCGATGAATGGAGATGATCGTACTGAAGTCGAAGTCCGGGGGCGAGCCGATCTAGCTCTGCGGTAGGATCCAAGTATCGTCTGTGTCAGGTCGGCCCTGCCAATGTACCAGGTAGCGACAACGCGGTCCGTCCGAAGTGGGAACAAACTGGTGGGATCTGATCTCTGTGATGCTCTCATCTCTCGCCTCTCGGAAGGTGGGTCCCGGTGCGATCGGTGGTGCCTGCGGGGGAACCAAAGTGGACGAAGTCCCAGTGGATGGATGGCAACGGTGGGTGGGACTAGGATGACCAGCAGGTGGTGGCAAAGTGGACGGGTAGTATGGTAGCGACAATGGTGGTTGGGGTGGCTGGGCATCTCCCTCGCTCGGGTCCACATACTCATGAGGCTCATAGTATGAGTCAGATCCTCAACATTAAACACAGGGTGAATTCCCATACTGGCCGGGATGTCAAGCCGGTAGGCGTTGGTCCCAATACGACTAATATTGGAATATGGACCTACTCGCCTCGCGCTTAACTTCTTGGCAGGCCCCGAAGGGAGCCTCTCGGGGCGGACTCGCACCATACCTTCTCGCCTACATTAAATATCTGCTCTCGCCTTCGCTTATCTGCATGAGATTTATAATTATCATTGCTTATATTATTTGTCGGCGGACCGACTCATGCAAATCATGCAAATGCTGTGCAAATGACTCAGCAGACTCACTAGGGCGGGACTCTAGAGGCCTCGAGACAAGGTCTATAGGTTTCCTAGGGTCGTATCCTGAAACTACGTGAAATGGACTCAACCCTGTGGACCTATTGACTGAGCTATTGTAGGAAAACTCGGTGATCGGCAAATCTAAGTCCCAACTACCTACATGCTCTCCAGCTAGACACCGTAACAGATTCCCTAGGCTCCTATTCACTACCTCAGTCTGACCGTCCGTCTGTAGGTGCTATGCCGAGGAAAACCTAAGGATAGTACCAGTCTTGTACCACAGGGTTTCCAAAAGTAGCTCATGAACCTCACATCGCGGTCAGACACGATCGACTTGGGTAGGCCATGGAACCGAAAGACATCCCTCATGAATATAGATGCAACATGGGTCGCATCTGCGTCTTGCGGCAAGCGATGAAGTGTGCCATCTCGAAAACCGATCAACTACCACGAAGATGGAATCGTGTTTCCGTAAGGTGCGGGGAAGTCCGAGAACAAAATCTATGCTGATGTCCTCCCAAGGGCGGTGGAACGGGTATGGGTGTATAAAGCCGGTGTTCTGCTTATTTCCCTGGCCGTCTGACAGATACGACAGTGACGCACAACCCGAGCTACGTCCTTCTTGAGGCTAGGCCAGTAGAGACGGTTCTCAACAATGGCTATGGTCTTATCTCCCCGAAGTGACCCGCGGGCTCCGCCCGCATGCAGTTCCCAAATTAGGTAATCTCGGTAAGACGTCTGAGGAACGCATATGCGGGAAGCCCGGTACAGATATCCCTTGTAAATCTGATATTCGTCAACAAGGTCGGGCGGGTCTCGGGATAGGGCGGTATAAATCTCACCAAAGTCAGGGCACGCAGGGTAATCGAGCATCAGTCGCTCAAGTCCCTGCACACTCGTTGTCATCGTCTGCAATAGGGACACGCGGCGACTCAACGCATCGGCCAGCTTGTTCTCAACACCCGCGCGGTGCTTGAGAACGTAATGAATATCCTGCAGATACTCAACCCACTTCGCATGCCGGTGGCCCAGCTTGCGCTGCGAATCGAGGTAACGAAGGGCCTGGTGATCGGAATACAACACGAACTCCCGGGGGAGGAGATAATGTCGCCAGTAGCGCAGAGACTGGACAATAGCATAAAATTCTCGATGGTAGTTCGAGTACTTTTGCTTTGCTTCATCCAGCTTCTCACTAAAGTAAGAAACTGGGTGTCCCTCTTAACTCAATATGCCACCTATACCGATACCGGATGCGTCGCAGGCGACCTCAAAGGCGCGACTGAAATCTGGCAACCGTAGGACGGGAGCTGTCGTCAATCTCTCCTTAATCTCCTCGAAGGCTCTAGGGCTGCGGGGGTCCACTGAAACTTCCCTTCTTGAGACAGCTCATGAAGGGGGCCATGATCGTGCTGAACCCCTGGACAAACCTCCTATAGAAGGTGGCAAGCCCGTGAAAGCTACGAGCCTCGTGGATATTCCTAGGTACAGGACAATCTCGAATAGATTTGACCTTTCTCCGGGTCCACGGAGACTCCAGTGGAGGAATATAAAAGCCTAGGAACTGGACGGACTCGGAGAGGAAGGCGCACT